>CM046854.1:5390594-5586299 GCA_025617745.1 Heliocidaris erythrogramma
TTGATAAACCATGATAAAAAATAAAGAAGTAATATATTACAAATACGTGTCAAGGAAAAGTATATAACATATACGTGTCAGGAGTAATATTTAACGACATTCGGTGGAATCATAAAAACCAGTACAAGAAGCTCAAAATATCGTTTCCATTTCTCGCCTATCGCTATGATATGGTGACAAAGGCATATTTCAATATTTGGCATCACATTTTTTTACAGTGTCAAAAGTGAGTCAGCGAAAGACTGAATAATATAGAGATTTCAGTATAGATTTCAGTATTGAAACTGAAAAATAAGGGATAAAACCTGGTAATAAAAAAACTTTCCACCACTTGAAATGAAATATCTATAAAGTCTGCGTGCACATGATATAATTCCGATCGGAATTGTGAACCATTGATATTTGCAATGTCATAACCAAAGGAGTAGCTACAGGTTTTAGCCCTGTTCCCCATCCCAAATTTTATGACGAAGAAACAAGAAAAAACAAAATAAATATAGGCAGAGAGAATAAGGCAGAAGGAAAAGACAAGAAAACGAAAACAGAGACAACCTCCCGCACACTCACATAACCCTTGCCCTTGTGAATTGGCGTTTAATTTTCCAAATTAGATCGTTGCCCCCATAAGGATGCCAGTGCCTTCCCCTCCCCTCAAATGACTTAACTCATGCTACGCCGCTGGCTATAACGATCAGCAGTGAGCTCCTAATAAACCATGATGAAAAAGGCACTTGTCTTGCGATCTAATCATTAAAATATAGATATATTGATATATATCAAGGTCTCAAAGTCATGCTTCCGTGGTGTCTTATCTTCCTATGATATGATTCCATATAATTTGTTTTCATATTTATTTCTATGTCAATACCTACGTAGCGTATTGCAAATAGTATAATTATGACTGAGGAATTGTCAGGAGATGAGATAATGTTATCTGAAATAAAGAACAAACAGACAGAGGTAGTAAAGTGGTATTTCAGATACGTGTACATGCATATGGCACACATGTCATTGGTAAGGCAATGTCATGTATATACAAATCTCTAAACAGAGTCCAAGGGGTAATGGTGTGGCATGTTAATTCATATAATTATTCATAGATCGCTTCTCCATATCAGCTGTTCATTGTTGTTATACAAAGGCAGAGGCAGAGGCAGAAAGAGAGGGAGAGGGAGGGGGAGGCTGGACTGGTTATGGACTGGGGGTGGGGGGAGGTCTGTTGCTTGTACTGGGTGTGTGTGGCACGGGCGCGCGTAAACATACATAATTATCCATTGCTAGTGGGGGATCCATTCATCATCCCCAACTTACAATAGTGTGCGTATCTATGCCACTGGTGTGTTGGGGGGGGGATATTTAAATGAGGTATGTTTGAGTTTGGATATTAAGTTTAATATAATAATAATAATAATATTCAGCTTTTATATAGCGCCTAATACATCGGAGATGTCTCTAAGCGCTTTACAGATATATTATTACCCTGGTCATCGGATTCTGGCATGCCCGCACACAATGTATGCACATTCTCCGCTCTCTGGGAGTATTCCAGCCAGTCGCCTGTTAGGCGCACACATGCTAAGCAAAGGACATTAACTTTCGCCATCCTACCGGGCACCCATTTTAACACCTGGGTGGAGAGTGGCAAATGTAGATTAACGTCTTGCCAAAGGACGCTAGTGTTGCGGTGGGATTCGAACCCCGGACCTCGTGGTTCACAGTCCAGGGACTTATCCACTGATCCACAACACCTGTATGGGGGGTGTGTATGTGTGCATGTGTCGGCTCGCACTTTCACGATGGGTGTGTGACTGCGGAGATGTCTGTGGGTGGGCGTGTGCCTTTTTCTTTTCTTCTCCTCTTTGTTTTTGTTGTTGCCAGGTTTGAGACAGCGAGAGGGTTGGGGTATGAGAGAAAGGGGAAAATGGTTTGGCAGAAATCGAATGAGCTGTGTATCAGTCAGTCCGCAGCCCTTGCGTTAATTAGCCAAAATGCCATTCCTGCGGAGATTTCTTCGTCACTGGATATCGAGTCTTGCGAAGCGGAAATAATGCAGAAATTGTTCGGCTATGGTATAGGAACTTCTTCGTGACATTTCGCTCTTTGATTTGGTATATAACATTACTATATATTCTATCGGAATTGGATATTTTCCCCCTCCAGAAATTATGCTATTTTGGACTTTTGGGGAAGCAATTTTAGCCTGTATTTGCTTCCTCCGAACTCCTGACTGGTATAAAGATTTAAAATCTAAGTGATGTCGGTGATCATTGAGTTGGATTATTGGCGCTAACAATGAATGAAATATAATTTGTCCGCAAAAATATATTTGTCGAAGAAAATAATTATGGCTTTATTTCAACCGTTTCCGAACAAAATACCCGGTGCAAGCCACTGAGGGGGTAAACGTCCGGTACGCCGCCAATCGTGATTAAGTTATATAAGTTTCTGGACATGTAATATACAAGCTTTGCTTTTAAACATGTCCAACTTTTTTCAACATCACTTAATTGGTAAATATTTGTGCATCATAATTTTTTACTTATTGATATTTGATATTGTGCCCATATCTATGGAAAAAACATTATTGTTATAAATTGTTATTATTGTATTCATTTTATGTTATGCACTACATCATTATGTTATGTTACTATGATGATTGAAAAAAGTCAATATAAACTGAAATCTGAATGTGAATCTGACTTCACTATTGCAATAGCATAAAAAGGTACTCCAAAATCAATGTAAAGATGCCAGTTCGTCATAATAAATCCCCAATTACCAGGGATATTAGGACAATTCTAGTTCTCTCTGCTCCAAACTTTGGGGTTTCAAGATGAAAATGAATTATTAACAAATATTTTCCCCTTCCTCATGAATGACCTATCGGAGAAATATCACCACACAAAACTTATCAGCAATACTTTACATCAAATTAGGTCCATGTTTACATGTACGTGTGCAATGTTGCATCAAGGAGTGTAGAACAAATGCAGCCCGCTACTTGTGCTTATTAATGTGTATAAGTGGGCTTTACTAGATCATACCTACGTAATAATAATAATAATAATAATATTCCGCTTTTATATAGCGCCTAATACATGGTTGTGTTTCTAAGCGCTTTACAGATATATTATTACCCCGGTCATTGGATTCTGACATGCCCGCACACAATGTGTGCACTTTATCCGCTCCCTGGGGAGTATTCCAGCCAGTCGCTGTAAAGCGCCACATGCTAAGCAAACGACATTAACTTTCGCATCCTACCGGGTACCCATTTAACACCTGGGTGGAGAGTGGCAAATGTAGATTAACGTCTTGCCAAAGGACGCTAGTGCTGCGGTGGGATTCGAACCCCGGACCTCGTGGTTCACAGTCCAGGGACTTATCCACTGATCCACAACACCTCCACCTATACGTGTGTATAGGTGTACAAGTGGATGGACATACCGTAGTATATCCAGGCCATGTGCACCTAATTCGTTGGGCCGTATCGAGCAGACGACGCTTTGTGTGACGTGCTGGTGAGCGGACCAATCATGTTGCGTCATTCGGTATAATTTCATTTTTGATGGGAAATAATATGTATCATGCTTGAACTTGCCTATAAACTCCTGACTGGTATAAAAGCTAAATCCTCAAGGTTTTAGTCATTTCTGAAAGAGTATTTCTTAGCGATTCTAATGATCTAAGAAATTTCTTACAGCAAGATATCTGACCAATATTTTTTTTTTCATACTTTTTCGTCAAGGTTACGTCGTTCATTTGCACTCGTAAATGGTCTATTTATATTTAAAAGTTTTCTCAGTCAAACTGCGAAGTTTGAAGTTTTTTTTAATTTGAATTCCTCTTTCATTTGTGACATTTATCTATATTTATTTATATATTTCTACCGTACCCTTCTGCTCATGAATAGTCATAATTCTCGCCCCGGCATGAATACGAGTTCCGTAATGGAAGCGCTTTTCGCACGGGCTGCGGACTGACTGTATTCAGGACTCAAAAAGTCGTATATTTGGCACATTTTATAGGGAGTTTTGTATACATGCTTTACCCCCTTCCAACCCCCGCCTGCATTTCCCCCTTGGCATACAAAAAGTAATTGTCTTCGTTTGTGACGATCGAAAGTATTAAGTGTTTGCAATCATAAGTTAGGACTGAGTTGTAAATCATCACGTTCTGCTATGCTATAACTATTAGGTAAATATCAGTCTCCCCAGTTCGCGCCTTTTTATGCCACGTCAGAATTGACACTAAGACCGCGTTTTTTTTTCGGTGGGCTGTTTACACCAAGCGTTGGACGAACTCGAATTCAGAAGGAAAGTGAATTCGACTTGATTACACCCTCGCTTGGTGGGAATATCGTGATAATCAACTTCCGGGTTAAATTTGCGAAAACCCCGCGAGTGAGTTCAAAATGGCGGTAGCGAGTATTGTATGTGCAGCCATTTTGATCTGGTTTTGTATGATTTTACGTCGGAATTACAAAATTATGAACGAATATTTGCAGATATGATGAGCGCGTGGTGGATTGAATCAAGCCAGTTCGGTGAATGTGCCGTCGTTCGTTGTGGTTCACTTGTTGAATGACGCTTGTTTTACTGACGCGACGCTTAGCGTTGCTTAGCAATACCGGAAGTGACGTATGACGGGGTCACTGGCTGGATATTTGCTAGTCGTCTTTCAGTTACGTATCCGTTCACACTGCAAATGTGACCCTCCACCACAAAACGACCAATAAGTCGGAATTTTTTCCTTTTTTTTTTATTTCATCACAGTTTGAAAGCTTCTATTCTAAGCTTTGAAATGATATACAACTTGTCTTGTATAGACTAAGCAAACCCTTATAAACTGCAATGAGAATGTCTGAGTGTCAGACAGGCTAATGACCAAAACAATAGAGAAAACGGGCTCTAAAGAAGAGTGACCATTTAAGAGCGCCTAATCTGTGTCCTATTGTTTGTCGCACAAAAGGTTGAGTCAAAACTCCAAAGCCTACACTGTGAAGTACTCATTGGATTGGGTTGAAACTTTCCATACCTTTAGAATATATATATTTCTTTCCTTCTGTAGATTTTGAATATCAGACACTGCAAATTTTTTGAGTTATACCAGAAAAGCGATGTGAAGTACGATCCCAGCAAGATGACTCACAAAGTTTGAATGTCCATGAAAAAAATGGTCATTTTGAATGAGAGTAAAAACATATTTCAATATGGTATTTTACTCCGAAAATTTGTCAGATGGTAGATTAATATCTATACTTTCAGAAAATACCAAAAACTTAAAATAAATATTTCCACCCCGAACAACCTTTTTCAGCTGTTTACTCTAGAACTCCCATTGCGACTTATTGGTCGTTTTGTGGTGGAGGGTCACAAATAGCAAATTTAAATTCGATAATAGTCGAGTTTGAATTCGATAAAAGTTGCTTTGGGTCGTCATTCGAATTCGAGTTCTAATTGCGACTACCCTGTTTACACACAAATGAACTCGAGTTCAAATTAGACTAAAGTCGAGTTCATTCTCTTTGTAAACGGGGTCAAACACTTAACCTTTCAAATCGTAATCAATGATAAACTCATCCACATGTTTGAAGCGTTCATTTTTCATCCAAGGCTGGGTACGTTCTACAAGTGCGCACTTCCTACAAAAGCAGCAAACATGGCCGCAGTAATGGGACATTTCGTATTTGGGTTGTTCATTATAGGATACTCTGTTAGTAAATGAAGAAGCTTAATGGGAGGAATTTTAATTTGTAAACAAATTTTTAGGCTTTTACTGCCAGTGTTATAGATCGTATGCTCGATCTGTAATGAAAATCACAAGTCAGAAAAAATTGGAACCAGCGGGATTCGAACCTGTCATCTACTGCTTGCCGGGCAGCGACTTAACCACCAGGCTATTCTGGTTCACGGCCAAGTCACGATGAACTGGAATCAAATACCCAAGATCCTCTTCTTTCTGACTCATTAATATTAGGTTGGATGCCTATTCAGGCACGTTTCCAGTTTGGACGTGCAGTGATGATGTATAAAGCAATGCATGGCGTGGCACCAGAATACTTAAAAAAAGATTTACAACATGTCAGCTCTCTACATGATCACAGCACAAGACATGCTGTAAGAGATACATTGCGTGTACCTAAATTTAGGACGGACACATACAAACATAGTCCCCTAATATCTGGAATTGCAGTATGGAACCAACTTGAAACTTCTATCAAAATGTTGCCTACTTTAAACAGTTTCAAATACACTCTAAAAGCTCTGTTATCTGCAGAGGAGATGTAAGCTGTGAACTATATGGGGATATTATGCATAGCAACTTCTTTGGTATATGTGTTGTTAATTAATTATTTTCCCCTCATTTTGATGTGCGGTTATCATCCATATTTTAATTTGATTATTTCACAGTTTACAATGCTAATAATCCTTATTTTAAACTTCGATTCGAAAATTCTTGTAAATAGTCAATGAATATTACTCAATGATTACTTAACTAATGAGGATACCGATTAACGTGTATTATACGTGTTTATGCTTGTGTATTTATATATATTGATTATTGTTGATGTTATTTGTTTTATTGTTACCAAACAGGGCCTCATGGAAGACCACCAAATTGGTGATATGAGCCACCCTGTATAAATATCAGAAATAAATAAATAAATAAATAAATAAATTCAACGGTCCGCCGTAGACACTTGTTAGTAAATGAAGAAGCTTAATGGGAGGAATTTTAATTTGTAAACAAATTTGTAGGCTTCTACTCCCAGTGTTATAGATCGAATGCTCGATCTGCCCTGCAAGCAGTAGATGACAGGTTCCAATCCCGCTGGTTAGATTGTTTTCTGACTTGTGATTTTCATTACAGATCGAGCATACGATCTATAACACTGGAAGAAAGAGCCTAAAAATTTGTTTACAAATTAAAATTCATCCCATTAAGCTTCTTCATTTACTAACAAGTGTCTACGGCGGACCGTTGAATATTGATGAGTCAGAAAGAAGAGGATCTTGGGTATTTGATTCCAGTTCATCGTGACTTGGCCGTGAACCAGAATAGCCTGGTGGTTAAGTCGCTGCCCGGCAAGCAGTAGATGACAGGTTCGAATCCCGCTGGTTCCAACTTTTTCTGACTTGTGATTTCCATTACAGATCGAGCATACGATCTATAATACTGGCAGTAAAAGCCTAAAAAATTGTTTACAGGATACTCTGTTATTGGTAAGTTTAGAATATAATTGAGCTTTCAAACATAGCATTAAACCGATTATAGAATATTTCTCCTCCCCCCCCCCCCCCACAAAAAAACACATTATAATAAAAAAATAATAATAATAAATAAATAAATAAATAAATAAGGTTATTAGGTGCAACGGACACTGGAGAGTTTGAAAAGGAAAAGGGATGTACACACAAAAAAGAAACGTAGGAAGGAAAATAATAGTTGGTTGTTGGAGGGGTAGAAGAGGGAGAGAGAGAAGGAGAAGTGGACTTAAGGAAATGAGGGGGTAGAAGATTGGATTTCCTTGCGAATATTCTGTGACCTTACACATAATACTTCATTTATTCATTTATTCCATTCAAAGATAAAAATACAATTAACAATAAAGTAAATATGTGACCCGACGCCTCAAAACCTACAATAAGTCGCCAAAATTATTTTTTTTGTTTTATACATTTTCTGAAAGTAGAGATTCTCAGCTTTCCAATGGTATATCACTTGCCTAATTTACTCAATGATAACACCTTTAAATATCACATTTAGAATCGGTATGTAACCAGCAATCAAGAACTCCTATTCAGAGAAAATGGCCATTTAAGTTCGGAACAAAAGAGTGCGGAACCTTCGCTCTCTGTGTGCGCCCAAGTAAAACTGGGTATTTAAATGGCCATAGCTACTGGTATGAAGGGATTATCAGATTAGGCTGAATTTTGGCACGCTGCTCCAGGAGGACCTATTCATTACTTACTCCAAAAATCAATTTAATACCTTTAGAGGTAAAGTAGTAATTTGGCATTGAATGAAAGTATTACAAAAGCTCTCCAAACATTCATTAGCTCGACAAGTGAAAAAAAGGAGTCATTTTAAAATGGCCCCAAAACATATTTTTAAGTCGAATTACGACTCACAAACTTGAGACATGATAGAATGATAATGAAACTACCCATTTCTATCAAAAACAGAAAATCGCCTGATCCAAGCAAATTTACTATTTTGGGCTGTTTCCTACGTTGTGGTCCGTGCGACTTATTGTAGGTTTTGAGGCGGCGGGTCACATATATTATACATAGAATGCGGAGACAGCAAGAAAGAACAAAATGTCTTATAAAGAGCTGCCACCAAATAAAATACGCATTAACAATATTACATAACATGGAAGAACAAAACAAAATTTGTATAATAGAACAGAGGCATAGAAAAATTAATTTACCAGACAAGCCCTACACAAACAATTACTGTGCCTTGATATAAAAAAAGCAACGCAATTAATGCTCATATCTCTGAAGTAAAAACAACTTATATATCCTTTTAAAAATATTCAATGATGTGCATAGTTTAATATTCAAAGGTAAATCATTCCAAATTTTAGGACCTTTATAAAATATTGAATTAATAGTAACATTTGTTTTGACCAGAGGTAAATTATAGTCATATGGATTGCGTGTATTATGCGAGTGAGTTTCACACTTTAATTTAAAACATTTTGAAAGACTATGTGAAATACGATTATTAAACACATAAACACATAAATATGGCAATATTTATATTATACAAATCAAAGACATTCAATAATTTCAATTGATAAAAAAGTGGAGCAGTATGGGCAAGAAAATTAGCATGCATTATAATTCTGACAGCCTTTTTCTGTAAACTGAAATAATCTTTGCATAGAATAATTAACAGTGTTAGACCATGCAGTATTACAATAATGCAAATGGGGTGAAATAATAGCGTTATAAATCATTAATAAAATATTGCGAGGAAAATATTTTAGTTTGTACAATACACCTAAACATAATATGAATACGCCATGATAACTTACAATCCATAATGACACCTAAAAATTTTAATGATTTTGTTACTTTAACATTCTTATCATTCATGTGTACTAATACTTTATCATAATCGATTTTCTTATGAGTAAAAACCATACATTGTGTTTTATTTACATTTAAATCAATTTATTTACAATCAACCACTGACTAATATTTTGTAACTCAATATTAAAGTTTAAAAGCAAGTTGTCAACATTACTGTCAGACACAAAAAGGCTCGTATCATCAGCATATAAAATATATTGTAATTTTTCAGTGACATTACAAATATCATTTATGTAAATTAGAAACAATAGCGGTCCCAGTATGGATCCCTGGGGCACCCCACATCCTACTGTATTTAATTATGATTGAACATTATTAATAATAACAAATTGTTTGCGATTAAATAAGTAACCTTCAAATAATTTCAAAAGAATACCGCGAATACCATAATTATGTAACTTAATTAATAATATTGAATGGTCCAAAGTATCGAAAGCCTTACTTAAATCTAAAAACAAACCAATCAATATTTTATGAGAATCAAAAGCTGAAGATACTGTATGAACTAAATCAATTAAAGCGGAGGATGTGGAGTGCCCTGGACGGAATCCATACTGGGAGGTAGATAATATATTGTGTTTCTCCAAAAATTTAAATAAACGATTGTACAAACATTTTTCAATAACCTTGGTAAATACAGATAAAACTGATATAGGCCTATAATTAGAAAGGTCAGAGTGATACCCACTTTTAAAAACTGTCACTACCCTCGCAATTTTGAGATCAGGAAATATACCAGTTGTTATCACCGAATTAAATATATCACAAAGAGGAAAACAAATTATATGAATAACCTTTTTCACAATTGATATATCTATTTCATCATAACCTGCACTGGATTGGTTATCAAAATTACAAACAATCTTAATTATCTCACCGGGAGTAATAGGATTTAAAAAAGCTGTTTCATCAATAACTTTTAAATATTGCACATAACTATTGCACGGAGTATTGCACCGAATATTATTTGTCAAAGATGATCCAATAGTTAACAAATAATTATTAAATGCTTCAGCAATATCACTACCATAGACGGTTACACCATTACTTAATTTCAAACTATCAATTTTGCCTTGATTTTGCTTATTTCCAATAGCTTTATTTATAATTTTCCACGTTTTCTTCATATCTAATTTAACATCAACAAACAATTTTCTAAAATACTCATTCTTAGTTCGCCTAATTTCATTATTTACCTTGTTACGATATGATTTATAAGTACGCTCCCTATATAATGTAGGGTTATTTAAGTATTTCTTATATAATAAATATTTTTTATTACACATTTTCCGCAAATCATGATTAAACCAAGGCTTATCTTTGCGAGATTTATACTTAAATTCAATTTTTGGAAAACATTCATCATATAACTTCATAAACTCATTCAAGAACAAACTATAATTAATATTTGGATCATTATTCATAATGTTCCATTGTACATTTTTCAATTTCTCATTAGGTCATTAGTAAAAATATTGTCAATAAGAGTAGCTGAGTGATGTGTAACGCGGGTTGGGTAATGGATAACAGGATACATCGATTTAGTCATAAAAACATCTAAAAATTCATTAACTTCAAGACAAGAATCGGCATTTAATAAATTAAGATTATAATCTCCAGTAAAATAGAACAATTTATTTTCTTTGATTGCCTTGTTTAGTACTGTAGTCAAAGATTCAATAAAATATTGCAAAGATGAATTAGGCGGTCTATAAATAACACTAAATAAAATATTCTTAGGATTTGATTTAATTTCAATAAAAATACATTCAAAAGATTCAGAATATATATCTAATTCATTCCTATGTACAAAATGAAAATCATTGCGAATAAAAGCCCCAACGCCTCCCCCTCTACGGTCCTGTCGAGAGTTACCAATAAAATTATAACCATCAATATCATAAGAGGGATCATTAGAATTCAGCCAAGTTTCTGTTACACCTATTGCACAAAAATCTATATCAATACCATTCAAAAAGGAATTAAAATTATCAACATTTTTCTTAAGACTTCTACAATTAAGATGTAAACATGAAAACCCCTTATTGAAATGTATTTTAGAATGATTATCATGTAAATATTTATTGAATTCATCAGGCAGAAAATAATTTTGATCAGTTACATTCAAAGATTGATCATTATTTGGAGGAGATAAACGTTCAGTGATTCTAAGAAGATCAATGTTATTCAGCATATTTTGAAACAAATTTAAGTCAGGCATTGTTAAAAACAATTACACAACAAATTCACAGATAAACAGATAACAATAACAAAAAGGGTCTAAAATAAACAAAAATAAAAAAACCAACAGTCAAAAAGACATATCACCCGGAAGCCAATATATAAATATTCTATTTTCTTTTTGTTTCTATAGCACTATATTTCAAATTAAAATGTATTACACTTATAATGTCTATTGCACATTGAAGTCTTTAAATACGTCTCAAGTCAGTAAGTGATGAAATGTGCCTTGTCTTGCCTGTCGCTTTTAGGAGAGCAATAACTCTTCCATCCGTTGTCCAAACTGTGGTAAACATGTCTTTCATCTTCGAGGTTGCAGTCAGTAGCTCCATATTCCGTTTCGTCAGATCTTCCACAATCACTTTCCCTGTTCCTTTTAATTTACGTCTGTTCTTCATCAATACCACTTTGGACTTGTGCGAGATCATCTTAACTATGATAGCGCGCGGACGTGACTGAGATGAGCGAGTTGCGTCAGCGAATGTCTGATTACCCTGTGCGTCATGGCTGGGCTCCCCTGATGGACGTCGCGCGACGCGATGCGACCTGTCGATATCCCGAGGGTCAAGCTCTACACCTATGCCCCTTGCCAAGTTACAGACTAGTTGATCGGTGTCTTCGTTGGGTGTTTCCTTGATACCGAGGATGCGTATGTTGTTTCTTCTACTGTACTGTTCTAGGCTATCCATTTCCCGGGTCACTCGTGCCATGTCGTTCTTCAGCTTCTCGGTGGATTCCGTCACAGCCTGGAAGTCGTGAAGCCTGTTGACCAGTGATACCTCGAGGTCATGTAGAAGAGCGAGCTTCTCTTCAATGAGTTTAGAGAGCTTGGCCTCTTTTTTCTCCATGGTAGTAACAAGCTTCACCATCTCCCTCTCCATCACGTCATTCACACGCTCAACCGCCGTTTGGACGACACGATCGATGAGTTCAGCAAACTCAGAGCTCCGAAGGACCTGTCCGATTGAAGAATCGGTGGAGGACAGATCTGGATGTGTGACCGGGGTTGTAACTGGGGGTGTGCATGGAGGTGTGTCATTCTGTTCAGCTGTGGATCTAGGTGATGGTTCATGTATTGTTGACGTTGGCCTAGGCCTAAGGTTAGGCTTAGACATCCTGATCGTGTCCATGAAAGCACGTTATATAACAGTTCAATTGTGAGAGTTGGCAGGGGCAAGAACAGTACAATAGAATGATACACAATAAATTAACAGTTTATCTGTGATGGACAATGGCAAGAATGTGGGTAATACAATTAGCTAAAAACAGCACGAGTCAGATCAGAATGAAATGGCAAGACGCAGAAATAGGCGAGTGGGACTGTACAATGAAAAGTCTCTCAGCAGCCTGATGAAAATATCATGTTAAAAACTCACCAAAATCATGCTAAAAAGTCATACAATAGGCTTCCGGTGTATCATGTGACTAATCCATCACAGATGTCCACGTCCAAAATGTAAAAATGATAGGACCAAAGTCCTATCAGGCGTCGTACATCATAAATGATTTTACTTTTTTTTTAATTAATTTTCTGCAGTTTTGGGAGTATCGCAGAACATTCCTGATGACGTAGTTTACACAGACGTGAAAAAAACGCTTATCAGGAACACAACAGGCACTCTGTCTTGCCGCTTCAAAGGTACTCCACTAGCAGTGTACTGGAAAAAGGTATCGGACCCCACGACCGCACCACTTATAATCAGTTGGCTTTATGGTGAGAAGAGTGGTCCGAGGTTTGAAGATGGTAGCTTTGACATGACTGAGAACTACTCTCTTGTCATCAAAAGTGCGAGGAATAAAGACGCAGGACGCTATATTTGCAGGGTCTCGAGCTACAAGGGAATTTTGATACACAACTTCACTGATGTCACAATAACCGGTAAGATTTAAAAATAAGAGAAACATTTTGCATGTATAAATGATGTAAATATTGCAAGACACAAGCAAACAAGTCATACACACCCACACAACTGTGTGCGTGTGCGTGTGTTTGTGTGCCTTTGCAGATGCGTTTAACGTTCGGCTGTACCATCTATAATGTAAAGTATGTGTGACAGTGATAATAGAGCAGATGAAGCTGGATACTCGTTACTCGTTAATTTCGGCAGTAGCCTTCTTTCAGGATATATTTGCTCAATAGAAGGGGAAAATGAAATGAACAGAACAAATTTAAAGGTATCAGAACAAAACAGGGGCAGTATAAACGTGATTACATATCAGACAACATACAGTTAGTCAAACTGAGCGTAGCAAATTATAAGTAAGATTAATGATAAGGGAACATACGAGAAAGAACAGAAACTGAGCGAAATAATTTAGAAGCAAAATAAATAATTACGCGAATGTAGAGTCGAAGCAAATTTTTTGTGAGCGTGTCAGGCGTGTGATGTGTTACGGTGAAGTGTGATGATACGAACAGCAAGTAGAGGACGCGTTAAATGTGGTACCTGAATCGTCCGACCGGAACACGAAATGGATGATTAAGCAAAACAATACAAGAAAATAATCAAAAGGAAAAGCAGTAATGAAAAGGCTCGAATACTTAATCATCGAATACAAACTTTACTAATAACTCGAGTAGCGCTTTTCACGAATCTATTGTACAATTCATGAATTCCAAAAGTCAAAATCTTGATACTGTCTCTGACCCAAATGATGATACATATCAGCATACACCATCATTTTATTATACGGAAAGACAGCTTGCATCTGAACCCCTAAGTAATGATTTTCTAATGTTGCACTGCAACATTCGCAGTGCCAACAAAAATTTCGACGCATTTCGTTCCCTTCTAATAAATTCTAAACTCAATTGCTCTTTAATGGGATTATCAGAAACCTGGTTTACCAATAGTACCCAATTATCTTTTTATTCATTACCTGGATATGATTTGATTACAAACAACAGAATAGGAAAAGCAGGGGGAGGTGTCTGCTTGTTTATATCACAGCATCATGAGTACAAGCTGAGGCCTGAATTGAATTACATGAATGACTTTATAGAAACTCTTTTTGTAGAAATTAATATTCCAGGTGATAAAAACATTTTAGTTGGAATCATCTACAGGCCACCCAATTCTCTTCATAATGAATTTCTAAATTGTTTCCATGATCTATTAGCGCACCCCCACATGGTAAATAAAAAATGTTTTTTACTCGGTGATTACAATGTTAATCTTTTAAAGTATGATGCAGAAACATTTGTACAAACTTTTATGGATGTACTACTCACTGCTGGTTTTCTTCCATTAATTACTAAGCCAACTAGGATCTCCGGTAATTCGGCTACTCTCATTGATAACGTATTTACAAATGCTCGTTGTACCATTTCTTCCGGTATAATTCTTTCCGATTTTTCAGACCATTTTCCTATTTTCTCGCATTTTGAAATTAAAAACAACCCCGCATTAAACACAGAAACTATTAATAGCCAACGTGATTTTTCTCAAAATAATATGAATCTTTTCAAAGAAGAGCTTGGAAATGTTGATTGGTCTGTAATTTACAGTATACATAATGCTAGTGAAGCCTTTGATTCTTTTATGAATCTTGTTTCTGCTAAAATGAATAGTTGTTTTCCAGTAATACAAAAGAAGCGTTCTAACTATAAAAAAATTCCAAGATGCCCTTGGATCACTCCAGGCATTTTGCGCTCAATTAACAGGAAGAATAATCTATATCTGAAAACAATTTCAAAACCATGTGATAAGAACAAAAAGAAGTATACTGATTACAAGAACCTTCTTACTGGTATACTTAGAAGATCAAAAAAAAATTACTTTTGTAACCAGTTTGACCGATACAAAGCAGACGCACAAAATACTTGGAAAATTATTAAGAATGTTTTACAAGGTAACCAAAAAAAGTGTTCGGTTTCAAAAATAAGTTTAGATGGGGAAATTATTGAAAACTCACAAAGATTGGCAAATGCATTTAACGATTTTTTTGCTGGTATTGGCCCAAATCTTGCCAGTATCATTCCTGACTCTTCTAATCATTTCACAGATTTTCTTAAGGATCCTAACCCTAACTCAGTGTACTTTTCACCTACAGATGAGACAGAGGTTGCAGGTATAATTCATGAGCTAAAGAATAAACATAGTTCAGGGCATGATACCATTAGTAATGTTTTAATTAAAAAAACTTTAAATGAAATTGTTAAACCCCTGACTTACATTAGTAATTTGTCCATCTCTACTGGAGTTGTCCCTACAGCAATGAAATTAGCTCGAGTTATTCCTATTTTTAAAAAGGGAGACAATATGATGTTAGGAAATTACCGACCAATATCGTTGTTAACATGTCTATCTAAAGTCCTGGAAAAGATTGTTTTTGTACGTACATCTAAGTTTTTGAATATGCATGAATTATTATACCAGTTGCAATTTGGGTTTCGTGAAAAACATTGTACAACACATGCATTATTGACAATGCTTAATAAGATTACTAGTGGGATTTACAGGTATGAACATACCGTTTGGGTGTTCCTGGACTTCTCCAAGGCTTTCGACACAATTAATCATGATATACTACTGTATAAACTCAATTATTATGGAATCAGAGGAATAGCCTTGGAGTGGTTCAGGAACTACCTCCTCAATAGGCAACAGTATGTTTCAATTGCTAATATCGACTCTAACGTAAAAAAATGTAACATGTGGTGTCCCACAAGGTTCTATCTTGGGTCCGCTTCTTTTTCTTGTCTATATAAATGATTTTTATAAATCCTCAGATGTTTTATCATTTATTCTTTTTGCAGATGATTCTAATATTTTCTTTTCCCACAAAGACCCACACGTTTTGATTGCCACAATTAACCAAGAATTAGAACGAGTTTCTGAATGGATCAAAGCCAACAAATTATCACTCAATCTACAAAAGACCTACTACATGGTTTTTAGTAATATCATAAATGATCTTCCAGGTAATATAGTTTTTGATCATACAAATATAAAAAGGGTTTCAAACACTAAATTTCTGGGAATCACCGTTGACGATAAGCTATTATGGAAAGATCACATAGATAACATTTGTAAAGTCGTTTCTAGAAATATTGGTATAATAAACAAGGTTAAATTTTACTTCCCAACCCGTATACTCTTAAATCTGTATTCCACAATGATCCTTCCACATTTAAACTATGGTATAGTAGCATGGGGCAGTTGTGCCGACTATCAATTAAATAGAGTTTTACTTTTACAGAAAAAAGCGCTGCGTGTTATATGTCATTCGGACTACCGAGCGCACACCGATGCACTCTTTCATAAACATAAAATACTAAAGATAAGCGATTTATATAGTTATAATCTTGGAATATTTATGTATAATCTGAATAGAAACGAATTGCCTAATATATTTTATTCAATATTTTCAAAGAATCTCAATATTCATGATTACCCTACTAGGTCTGCCGGGCTTTTTCATCTACCAAGAACAAGAACATTGATTTCAAATAAAACGTTTATATTTACTGGGTCAAAACTGTGGAACTCTCTTCCGGATCCAATTAGAAATAAAGCTACACACTTTAGTTTCAGTAGAGGGTTTAAAAAACTTTTACTTCAAAACTACAATTCATCTATGAGTTAAAGTCATCCCCCCTTTTTCCAGTGCAGTTTTGTCTTTGTTCTGTCTTATTTTTCTTGCTTTCCCCTTTTTTCTTTTTTCTTTCTTTCATTATTTTGTTTTGTCCTGTCCTAGTTTTGTCCTGTTTTGTCTTGTATTATCCTGTCAGTTTCTTGTTTCTCTTGACGTTTGTTTGTTTTCTTTCCCATTTTTCCACCTGTTTTCCCTTTTCCTTCTTTCTCTGTCTTGTTTTGTCCCGTTTTGTCTTGTAGTGTCTTCTCGGTTTCTTGTCCTCTGAGTCCTGTCTTATCATTTGATCTTCGGTGTAAAGCATCTTGTTATGAAAAATTCATTATTTATACAGGATTCATGACTACTTGATTAATTATGTAATTTTGAGAGATAATTATGCCAATGTGTGTGTATACATATGTATATGTATATGTATATGTATATATATATTTTTTTTTTTCAAATATGTATTTCACTTTCAATTTCCCATGTTATAAAGATAATTATGTTAATGTTATATTTATTCTTGGGAACCTACACAAACAAGCTATGCTTTCCAGTAGGTTCCTTTTTCATTTCATTATTGTGTACATTGTAATCATATTGTTTTGTATATGGAAAAATGAGATGAAATAAAACCTACATCAATCAATCAATCAATCTCAGATGTTTCATGAAGATTATATATTCTACCTTCAAAATATGGACAGTGCCTCTTTAAGAAAAGTGGTAGATAGAGAAAAAATACAAATGTTTCAGAAGAGAGAACAGAGCTTAACTTTTCTTCTTCTTTCTTCCTTTCTTTCCATTGCTCCTTATCATACAGATATTGCGCTCAAAACAGAATCTACTGTGTTAATGCAAATGGGTCATACCAATATTGTAACATGTCAGGTGAATATTCGTCCAAAGAAGGTCTCCTGGGTAAAATACCCGAATGAAACCCTTGTCTTCATGGACTTATCTCAAAATGCCCTAGCAAAAGGTGGAACTGGATACGATGATGGGTTGTTTAACATTACCAATGAATACTCACTCATCATCGACGATGTGACGATCCAACACGAAGATAAATATGTTTGTGAGGTCACTGATTATGACAACGGAAATATGTATCAGGATTCTACCGTGATCAAAGTATTCGGTAGGTTTTAGCAGTATTGTATTAGTATTGTAGCCAAATGCTGTTTTTCAGTAAATCAGTAACCTATGAAAGTGTAAAGGTCTGTAATGTGCACTGGCGGATATAAAGTCTGCATGTGCTCTAAACCTCTAAATCAAATTGGCATACCTTAATTACTCCCTCTCCTTTTCAAATTTTAGACCTAAAAGGCACCTGATTTTGATTGTTTATTTCAACATCAAATTAAAAAATCTCACTCTCCCCCCACCCCAAGGATATAAAAAAGGAAAAGGAAAAGGCGGTTGCTAGCAGTTCGTTTTCTTGAAGGTTTGCGATTCCAAATTAATGTTCTTATTTAAAAAAAATCAAAATTTACTTTAACATAACATTAATTGCTCATTACTTTGGAAATGAAAAAAGCTTCGTAATTCCAAAAATCGGTGCGTTACCCCGGATTTGTTTTCTCTTTTTTAAATTAATTTATTATTTTTTTTTTTTTTCTTATTTTATTTTATTGTTAATTTTGTTTTAATTCTATCCCAAAGTTCGTAATTTCCATAATTGGCAAAGGGCAAATTATCTTTTTAAGTGCTAGCCAGGGATTCGTAAATTAAAAGAAAGGGCATTCATGATTTCGAAAATAAAATATGGTTCGCAATTTCGATAATGAGATAGGGTTTGAATTAAAAAAAAATGAAATTGGCAGACGATTGCAAAGTGGGAGACGAGACGGTTAATTAAGTATATTGTTTTATTTTTTCATTTCAATTTTGGTAAAAAAAATGACCTTTATTTTCGTTAACTTGTTAACTGACCCTGTAGACAATATTTTCTTAGACTTTTTACCCAAACATCGTCACCTCCTCGTATAAAGGGAATGACACCCCTCATGAGCAGTGTAGTGTAAATGTAGTGTAAATGAGCCCTATTCCTTTTGTACACTGATGCGAAGACATAATGAGGTAATATCCTATCTGGGCGCGTGATCATACAGAGGAACTTTTTAATCTGTATCTAGAATCAAACCTGTCTGTAACAAAATCCACTTTACACTCTTACTTTAAGCGAATCCACAGGAGCCATTTCCTTTCATTGAAGAGTGTCCTACCAACAACTCGTCATTTTGTACCCTCCGCATCCAATCTGATACAACCCTAACATGTCAAGTAGAAGAATACTACCCATCTATTGACCTCTACTTCTTGCATGGATCAGAAAGGGTTGAATCCTTGGCAATGAAGGAATGGAACAACAGCGATGGTACAAGAAACAAACGTATTAAGATTGAAAGTGATGGGACCAGTGATACTTCGTTTGAATGTGTCGCCACTGGGTCTCTTGGACAAACTTATAGTAGATCCATGACCATCCACTTGATTCGAGATGTTCAGAAATCCCGCGTTGCTATAGCAGTTGTTGTCCGTAAGTAATAAACGAACACTATTACGTATTAATGGTATAGTTTTCTGTTTTCTGAGTTCGGAATGATAGGACAGCTAAAGAAACAGAAAAGTACCCCATTGCTAACGAGAACCGGATGACTTTTGTATTAACCCTTAGATGAGATAATTCAGTAGTATATGGATTAAGAGAGCAGGAGCACTTTAAATTCAGTGATTGATATTTAGCATTAAGGATGGAGAGAGAGAGAGTTTGGCCTCCATGAATTTATAAAGAGGTGGACGAAATATACCTAATTGGGCTGCCGGAAGCAATATCGTGTTCTCCAAACCACCCCCTTTCCCCTCAGAATTATTTAAGGAGTTAGTGTACATCTCCGTTTGGTTAAAACCCAGAGGTTACTCTCTCCCATGTGGAGCATTTGGGGAGTGTAGCTCTTCCATGTAACCAAGATCGCAAACTGTATAACTCTTTCCTGATGCATGAGTAATAATCTCCCTACGTATTATTCGAGACATTGCGATGAGATTTAATGGTAGTGTTCAGATTTAACAACATTCCAATTAATATATATGTTAAACCTACAGCCGTGATACTTATTTCTGCAGTCATCGTTATTGCGGTATTTGTTTCCAGGCGCAGGAAAACACGTTGGAAACGTAAGTAAAGTCTATTTCCTATTGTATTTCCTTATGGTTTTAATAAGATAATATTTACTATTATAAGCGGATAATAGGTGCATTTGACAAAGTGTTTAGCTTTCTAAAAAAACTTGCAGTAATTGAACGTACAAACATATTGTGCAGAGAGAATTTGGTTAAAAGCATATAAACTGGCATTGAATTTTCTTTGTATATTTTTTCGTTCCTTTTCTCAGGGAAGTACGAGAGAGTCCCCGTAGCACCCATGGTCAATAAGGAAAACGAGAGAGGCGAGGTTTATATTTCCAGTTGCGACCATCTTAAAAAAAGGAATTCGAGCGTAATATCAATTGTACCAGTGGCGTAGATACGAACACACTTTATATTGTCAGTCGGGGGGGGGGGAGGGGGATGATCTATTCATCATCCCCCCCACACCCACTAACAATGGATAATTATGCGTGTCTACGCTCGTGAATTATACTATTTTTTTTTTTTCCAAAAATCTGAATCCAAGTATATGGAACGAAGAAAGTCAACTATCTTGGAACATTATCCCTGATAGCAGAAAGTGGTAAAAAATACGTGATATTTACGTCGTGGTTTTCGTCTTTTTTACGTCCTGTAATTACGTCAATAAGACGACAACTTGCACCAACGCAAGACGTCAAGAGGACGTCTTATTTTGACGTCATCTGTACACTGTAAAAACTGAAGTGCTGTATATAGCATTTTTTGAGGGCATGCATAGGAACTGCACTCAGAGTGCTATTGAATGCACACAGCGTGCTATTTCAGCACTTTCACGGGAGCTGGACCGGCTCCTTGAACTGCTAAACATTCATTAAAAAAAAATGATTTGGGCGAGCTTCGAACCAGGGTCCGCTGATCGAGAATTGCTTGCATTACCGCTAGACTAACTCACATTGTACGATTTAGAGCAGATCATATTGTTACATAGTGAATTTACGACACCACATAGTTCATGTTATCTACTTGACTCCCATGACTAAACTGGATTGCAAGAATCATTCGTTAGTCCATCGGTAACGTCAGCGCCTCTCAATCAGCGGAACCTGGTTCGAGGCTCGCCACGGTCACATTTTTTTTTTGCTGGTAAATTAGCACACTACAAGTGCTATAAACAGCATCTAGGTGCAGTCACTATACATGCCCCTAAAAGTAGCACTTTAGTTTTTACAGTGTACAAGACGTAGAGATGACGTCAAAATAAGACGTCCTCTTGACGTCTTGTTTTGGTGCAAGTTGTCGTCTTATTGACGTAATTACAGGACGTAAAAAAGACGAAAACCGCGACGTAAATATCACGTCATTTTTAACACTTTCTGCTATCAGGGAAGAGGAATGAAGACGTAGAGATGACGTCAAAATAAGACGTCCTCTTGACGTCTTGCGTTGGTGCAAGTTGTCGTCTTATTGACGTAATTACAGGACGTTAAAAAGACGAAAACCACGACGTAAATATCACGTCATTTTTTAACACTTTGTGCTATCAGGGATCTAGTCATTAAAACTTGAACTGTGAACTTTGACACATAGATTTTACATGTGTTAAAAACTTTAAAATGTCATTTAATCCTGGGGTGCATGTTTTTTGTTTTCTTTCCTTTTCTCAGGGAAGTATAAGAGAGTACCCGTCAAGCCCATGGTCTATAAGGCGACAAAAAGAGGTGAGGTTTACACTTCCAGCTGCGACCATCATAAAAAAGGGAATTCAAGACATAACATATTTTCACATAATCTTAATCCAAGTATATAGATTGAAGTAAGTCAACTATCCTTGAAAATTATCTACTCCTTAAAACTTGAACCTTAATGAACTTTGACACGTATACTAATTTGACATTTTGTTGATAATATTTAAAATGTTATTTTCATTATCCCGGGGGTGCAGCCGCAGCCCCACCTCCCCCCCCCCCCCCCCTCCTCCTCCCCTTGCGCACATGATCTGAATAATTCTGTAATGATCACAAATGGACTACTTCGATATTTGATAATCATGATAATCTACAATATATTAGAAGAAAAAATGAAATATACATATTCATTTTTTTAATGAAAATTTATACATGACAAAGCGAAATATTTAGATATTTACACAGACACTTGTACACACACACACACACATATATATATATATACACACAAAGAAAGTGAGAGTAGGGCGAGGGGGTCAAGATTCAGATGACGCTCGTGTTCCCCTTTTTCACCCTTTCAAGATTTTATATCATACATTGAAATATGGATGCTGGTGAGGTATGCTTGTGAGCAGGATGTCAGTATTGTCAAGATTCTTGACCATCTACTTGGAAATGAAGCCAGTTCTCATACATTACAAACAGACGAGGATTATTACAAGGAGATGTGTAAATGGAAAGATCAATACAATGGAACCTGTCAGAGGGAAGACTTCTTTGGTGCTTGTATTGATGAAAGCTTAAAGGCTGCGTTTGACCAATTAAAAGGTATTTATCATTGATTTTGATTTAAAGTAGGTCCCATCCAGAAAAAAGATTGTCATAATGTCTTAAGAAAGAAGTCTTAAGAGAATCAAATTTAGAGTCATCCAGTGTTCTGTCGGCTTCAGCTTGTCCGAAAGATTATTGATAAGACTGAATTTTAAAGTAGCTATTCAAAGAAAATCACAAATATGGCAATTAATGTATCACTAGAAACTGGGAAGCTTACAGATGGCAATCGTATAAGTTTTATGTCAACTGCGTATCTGATGATTATAAAAACAACACAAATAAAAGCTCTTCTCAACATCTGGAATATCCGAGGATTCGCCAGAAATATAGCTATGTTTTGATGTCGTCACACTCGGGATCGATCCTGCTTAAGCAGACGACGTCCTATAATGAATGAACGTAATTGCAATGCAATTATTTATCAAATTATAAAGAGTTTGGTGTATTTAAACATGACCTTATTTCACACCATTATAAAGGGAAAGTGAAACTGATTCTGATAGCTAAAACCGTTTGATTGTAAATACACAGGAGAAGGGTCAATGATCAATGAAATAAACCCAACTTTCAAATTGAAAAGCCCTCCGAATAATAGCAGGATGGTATTCGTTCCCTCTTGAAACGCCGAACATGCCCCGGTGCAAGCAGCTGAAAATACAATGGCGTCTTATTTTGTTTACAAGTGACTGATTCCTTTATTTTTTAACGCTGCATTTTTCATCAAAATAATACCATACACGAAGTTAAGAGTGAGCCAACAGACTAACATTAAGACTGACGCTAGTGAAGGAAGAGAAATAAGTGAAGAGGAGATGACAAAATAGGCTCTGAAAAATGTGTAAAATGTTATGGTACATCGTCTGCTTAGACAGGACTGGTCCATGGTGTGTCGTCACATATCTCAGCAGCGTTCGTGGAGCTCTTCAGCTGCTATATCGGGGGCTGTATTTTACCGTTTTATAATTGATAATAATCATTACTTCAAATGTTTCCAAGCGTTGAATTTGGATAACCTTGTTTAATTTATGCCATCTATGCAATAATAAGTATTAAGCCAATATTTAAAATCATTAAAGTTCTACTTTAAGGCAATACCATTCTCTTAATTTCTTTACAAACCTAGAAATCGTCGGCAAGACTCATCAACGCCATTGACAAGCGTTGTGGATACACATTAGTTAGGAGTAATGTTAACTGCATTTCAATGGATGTTAACTGAAGTTAATTGATATGAATGTTCTTCATATCATTGATGGAAATCAAAGTTAGCTAACAAATACCAACGTTACACAAACAGAATTTAGACAAAAGTAAAACATGTAGTAAAAAAAACATTTTTTTTAGTATAATGTATGAATCGAATAAGGTGCAACCTCTCTGTCTATGATACGTGCATTGTAGAAAAAATGTAAACAAAATATTTCAAATGCATGTGTAGAATACTCCGACTCTACCAGAGCATTGACAGAAGACGATCTGGCGCACACTTTGTGGCACATTGGTGAGACTGATCTGATTATTGGGTTGCTAAAGCAACTAGGTGCGCTAGATGAACATGAAGAACACGTAGAAGCGCTGAAGGCCAAGGGGAAAAGAGAAGTCGAAGGAGCTATGAACGTCTTGAAATACTGGAGAGATGTAAACAGCACAGGAAATCAAGAAGTGATGTTGAGCATAGCACTGGAGATGATCAAATACAGCCCAAAGGACAATGACTTTTTTCGAAGTAAGAAATACAGCTTTTAATTCACATTTCACCAAAAATGATTCAAAGATATGTTACTAATTAAGCGAGGCATAAGTTTGTAAATGAGTGTGATTTAAACGGTCTGAATTTATTTGCTCTGTCTAAAATTATGCCCATGTTGCATGACAGTGCACTCTTTACAAACAAAATATAATAGTGCTATGTTATCCTTACAAGATAAATAAATCGGCAGATTTCGCATTTTTAATGGATGTAGATAATACTCTCAAACAGAAAAAGATTGTAAGAAAGGGCAGAGAATTTGTAACGCGTTTGTCACGAGTTTGTAAGCTTAGAATCTAATTAGAATTGTTGATGCATGTCTCGGAAATTGTACATCGATATGAATATTATAAGGAAAGTATTCAGATTGAAAGAAAACTGATATGTTTTCAATTTTGTTTACATTTAGTACCTGAAGAGCAAAAATGTGGGCTAAACAAGAATAAAATAAAAGCCTTATTACCCAAAGTAACATCACGACACTGTACAGAACTGGTTAATGCCCTGATGGCTATTACGGCAAAATACCATCTACACGGCAAAGAGTTTGTTGCAAAGAACAAAGATGTGTTGATAGACGACGTCATAGAGCAAAACAGGACCGATTTGTTCGATAGTCATCAAATGATCGAAGATTGGTGGGCTGAGCAGAACTGTAGTAATTACAAGAAGAGATGCCGGCTTCGGTGTGCTGCTGAAGTTCTACAAGGAAAAGTGACGACTCATGAACAGTGTCAGTGTAATTTCGGTAATACCACAGTTTGTCGAATTAAGATTGGGGATGTGGTCCGATGTTTAATGAACAGGTTATTGAAAATCTGGTTGATTAATAGGCCAATTGAGTCAAATAAACTTTGGTTTAATTAAAGTAATAGCTACGTTCATATGGGACTTGTGATTTCCAAAGTTTAAAGGTCCCCTTTTATGAAATTCTAATTCTTGGTATTTTGTACATGATACTCATCTAAATTGAAAAAATGAAATCCGTTTGCAATAAATACGTATCAAAATATTTTTAAAATAATATTTTCCCCAGGTATTCACGTCCAAAACAGTCTGCTAAGCTCCGCCCCCTTTTAAACCCCGAATTCTCGTTCCGCGAGCATGATTGACGTGTGACGTCACAAACCGACATTGCCGATGCTTGTTTACAATATTGCATATGTATCACATGTGCAAACTAACTTGCTGTTGTATATACCACCTCGAAAACCACCTCTAAAGCGAAGTATGCCGCAACGCTGCGTTGTTGCAGGTTGCAGCAACACCACAAATATAAGAAGGAAATGGACCGCAAAAGTAAAATTAACTCGCGCTCATTGGAAGGGGCCGAGGGGCTGCATGCGGCGTTTGGCATCAAGAAGAGGCCGTCCCTGAAACAAGTTTGATCATACATGTATCAATAATATGAAATTTGGCGACTCTGAGCTTTACCTCACAAGCACCTCTCTCAATTAGTCTTTACTATTAAAAATGATTTTTTTTTTTTTGTTCTTGATGAAGAAAAAGATCTTTCTCCATAAAGAGGGTGTGATAAAAATGTTTATCATGGTAGAGTGGAAACTCAGTATAAAGAGGTCTGATACAACAATATTCCTGATATAACAAGGTAATATTCTGGTCTCAACTCTTTATATTCTTTTTTTTAAACTGATATAACGAGATTCTGGATTTAACCAGGTAATTTTAATAGTCCCAAGGACCTCGTTATACTAAGTTTCCACCGTATATTTAATATTGATTTTTGTTACCACCCTGAATGTAGTGAAAATGTAACGGGCAATTTTCAACCTACAACCCCCCCCCCCCCCCCCCCCCCGCAGGAAAAAGGACAGAAAAAAACTATTTTCCAATGATTCCCTCTCTCTCTTTCACCATTTCTTCTCTTGTGCTTTCCCTCCCTTTCTCCCTCTTTATGCCCAAAATTCTCCACTTACACACATCTTCCCTCAACCTTTTTATCTCTCCCCTTTTCCCCCAGTGATTCCCTCTCTTTTTCACTATTTCTTCTCTTGTGCTTTCTGTCTCCCTTTCTCCTTCTTTTTGCCCAATATTCTCCAATTACACACATCTCCTCTCAACTTTTTATCTCTCTTTTTTTTTCTTTTTCCATTCTGCCAATTGTTGGTTTTGATCTCATTCACGCACTCACACCTTTCTTTTCAATTGTTAGTTTCATTCACGACAAGCCTTGCATATTAAATATGTTTGAGCTCTTCCAGAGATGACAAAAATATTCAATTGATTTGAAATATATTATTACTTCCTTCTGGAGAAATGTAGATATAGATGTTGTATCCAGGAAATGGTTGTCTTAGAATTGAACATCAAAAATTCAATAAAGGAGAATGCCCACCCCCCCCCCCCAAAAAAAAAAAAAACAACATAACAAAACAAAACAAACAAAACTGATTAGCTTCCAAAGTGTGTTTCATTAACAAATTAAACAACAAATGCCATAAAAAAAAATAACAGACCTCATATGCCATTAACAATAGAGTTATCATTCTTAACTGAGATACATGTATCTTTACAACATCAATTACAAAAAATGCTCTGGGCAAATACTTAGATGTGACGAAACTCAGACCAGCTGCAGCTGGATTGTTTTGCGTTTGTGAACTCAGTTACCCAATTCCAATTTTATTTCTGACAGTGAAAATGAATATTCAAAATAAGCCTCCTAGACTCCTCTTTTCCTCTGATACTTGAACCAAAAACAGCAATATAATTTTTACCATATTGTCACAGTGTAGCACACCCTCATGTAATAAACCCAACTTTCAGGGAAACTGATATCCATGTATAGGAATTAAATATCATGAAAAGATAGAAATGACGTACTAGCATTTTTAACATTATTTTCTTATAAACAGTTATGTACATGATGAATGTATATGTTATCTAAGAGTTATCAAGTTAACAACTAGACCAACATATATAAGTACATAATAATAAATACAACAATCAATCAAATGAAAGAAGAAAAAAAACCTGTAGAAAAAATAATGTCAATTTGAAAAGAAATATGATGTGAAGCAACAATAATGATGATCACATGAATGACCCGAGTAAATAAAAGATCATGTTTGCCAGTCTTTAGTACTGAATAATTTTTTATTGAAAAATGATTTTTTGAGAAAAATTGCTCAGTAAGGGGTTATGGGGGTCCAGTTTCCCTCCATAATTCCCTGACAAGCAAAAAAAAAAAAAAAGTCTTCACTCTAAAAGGGGGGGGGGGGGCACAAACGAGAAAATGGCGGCAGATCGTCTATGGTCACAATTCATACTTCTCTTCCAAAAGGGGGGGGGCACGGGCCGGCTGTGCCCCCCCCCCCCCCCCCTGGATCCGCCAATGGTTCTGATGGAAATGCTGCACGGATTCTTGTCACGGCACAAGATGGAAGAGGAACACGTACTGCCCTGCCCAGGAAACCCCAACACCATCTTACAAGCTGCCTATAGGCCACATGCCTGGCTTTCCTATAAAAGATTTTTTTTTTAAAGAGTACAAAGGAAACTATGATTAGACAACTTCAAAACAATGCACAGTGTAGTCTATGATGTAGGTGATAGTGAGGTAACTTTTACTTTGAACTTCACAAATAAACAATAGAAGATTAGCTAATAATTTAGTTGTCAACATCGCAGTGTAAAATGTTGTGATGGGGAAAGAGGAAACAAACGTTAATCTGCACATAGGACAAGAAAATACATGTACACTGCAAATAGAATAATCTTCCTCTATTTACATTAAGGCTAAAAACATTATTTTCTTTTATAGAATATCGTAATATTAATTTCATAAGGAGCCAAATTGGCATTTTGCATCCAAACTGCTTTATATAATACAGGAATACTGCAGTAAGGATTAAAACAAAAAAATATGGTGTACTCACTGATTTTCAGTTGCATCCTGCCTTGCCTGTCCGCCACACTGCTGCCGATACAGATAGTAAGCAGTTTCCATCACGTACCGGTCCAGACACACTGGATGAAACCCTGGGTGGAGAAGTAGAAGAAGAAGAAGATCATATCTATTGTCAACTATAACGGTACCTACACTTACTTAGTGTAGCAGCACAAAGAAAACAAGCAAGATAACGGGAGCGCTAAGACTTTTCTGCATATCAATGTTAGAATTTACTAGAATCAAACGCTACCACCCCATGCACCAGTAAAACTGCCCAAGCGCAAGCCCAGGCAGGGTCAGCAGGCGAACGACCAAACGGAGGGCACGGCGTGTACCGGTACCCCTACTAGCCCTGCGCACATCGAGCTCACTGCCTCGATCAGCGAAGTATCAGCTCAGCCTCTCGGGCAATTTGCAAGCGTAAAGAAGATTCATAATACGTGGATATGCGTGAATTAAACTTTAATCGGTAATTTATTATCAAAAAATAATTACCAGTTGTTATTCCCAAGTCTCCCGTCGATATCCTCTCCGTTATTAAAATCAGGGACGTCTCTGTCATCATCAGATTCTTGCCCAGAATCCCACATGTCTGGCTCAAACATATAGTATACGGCCGGGCCCTAATTCCTCTTCAATTTCTTCTGGGACTTGATGCTCCAAATCAGATATATCTGATCCTGAATAAGTGTCCTCGCTGTCCGAAGAAGATGCCATCGTTGATGTAGGATTTTGTCTTTAAAAAGCTAAAATGAAGGGCTGAAATGGCACGAAGTCGAAGGGATCTACACGAAGTTCAATAGCCTATAACACACACACACATCGATACTGATCCAGCTTGTGTGAATCGAGCGTTCTGCGTGTGACGTCACATGACGTCATCGATCGCTGGACCGATTTTCCAAAATTTTTAGGGGCGTTCCAAGTTATTTTTTATTTTCAAGTTTACAGATTAATGAATGGAATTCAGGTAATATGGTTGACAGATCTGGATTCACAGTAGAAAAGTCTATTAAATGAAGTTCCTTTGTAATTCAATAAAAGGGAACCTTTAAGTTAGCGAAACGTTTTTAAAACAACGACTCACTAACAACGAGGACGGTTCACATGGGCCCGACACAACAACACTCGTCGTTTAGCACGAACAGAGAGGCCATCGTTAACTAGGAGTTAGCTAAACTTAAAGTTAATTCTGTCCACACGGTCCAAAACTAAGACGGAGGAACCCCCGCCCCCTCCTGTTGCTGGTGTTATCGGCATTAACTGCAACCTCGCGTGTGGTTCTAGAACTACAAGTAGGCCTAAACTTAACGTTTGGAAACTACAAGAAAAGCTTAAAGTTAAGGTCCCTTCGTGTGAACCTGACTAATATGCATTATATCATTTTCATAGGGGATCTCACGTTTGACCAGTTTCCAATTTTCTTTTAGGCGTACTTACATCATAATATGATGTATCTACAGACTGCATATTACACAGTGCGTCCCCCTCAAAAAAAAGTTATCAGTTGAAAAAAGTCTCCCAAAATAAATATTTCAGAATATTTTCAAGAAAGTTCTATTCTTGTAGATAGCTTAGGGTCTCTCCTATGTAATCTCACCTACACATCTGACTAGTCATTACGCTTGAGTGATCGAAAGCCTCCTTTTTTAAGGGTGCAAAATTCAGACTTAACAAGAATTGGTATTTGTTCTAGCTGGTATCAACAAAGTTGAGAACTGTTTTAGCATTGACAGTTGAAAAAAAAAGTCTCCCTAATTAAGTATTTCAAAATATTTTCAGAAAATTGTCATACCTGTGGACAGCTTAGAATCTCTTCTGTCAAATGACACCAAAATATCTCATAATATTTTACGCTTGAGTGAGCAAAATCCACTTTTGTTAAAAGGTGCAAAGTCCATACTTGTTACCATAAATGTTTGTTTGTCCATTCTTACTGGTATCAGCAAAGTTGACAATCTTGAAAAGGCTTAGAAATTGTCATAATATTCTGATCAATAAAACGCAATTCATGAAAGACCAGATTTTGTATACTGTATGTCCTGATATATTCCATCAAAAATGTATGGTTGAGTGATTAAGCACGTGAAATTAAAAGACTCACCAAAATTAACATTTTGAACCACTCAACAAAGTAGTTAATAGTTCACTCAAGATGTTGATTGAATGTGTAAAAATATACAGAGAGCAAAGGTTGCCATTTCATGATTTGTCTTTTATTGGTGAGATCACTGCAGCAGCAGACTGCAGTCACGGTGCGGATGAGAAACCTAGTAGGCCTTATTAAAACGGGGTGAACGGGCCGTAACAAAACTTGGAGGCGGTCCGTAGTGGGACGTGAAGCATGCGTATTCCCCGGAGTCTCTCAGAAATTGATCAGAGCTTGAGAAACTTGAGGGACCCCATCAAAACGTGACGGGCGGGAAGGGAACGTACAGGAATCCGCGGTGGACCGCGGGCTAAAGCGTATTGCGCCTTTGAGCCTCCCTCCCTCCGCTCCCTCGCCGCTGGCACCCCTCCCCCTATTTCAAATTCCTGGATCCGTCACTGAGTTACTATGGATAGCTGCAAATGAAACCTCGTTTGGAAACTCACTAGGGACATTTAAAAAAAACACATGACGAATGCAATTACACATACTTAGGGTATATGATATTATGGTGAGTCATCGCACAATCAGAATATTAAAGGAGATGTGCCACAAACAAATGTCTCCAACAACAACAAAATACCTAAACAGTAATATCATGTGAAATGTTATGGTTTACTTGAGTATCAAACAGAGCACATTAATACGAATTCTTCGAAATGCAGATCTTTTCATTTGCTAAGATCAGTTTTTGCTCATTTAAATTAAGGTCAGCAGTTAGCAAAGATATTTCTCGATCATTTTTCAATGAAATATTTTTGTTCGATATAGTCGAAGCGCCTGACGAGAAGTGGCCAACTACAACGAAACTCGAGCAAATTGTCAAGCTAGTCCCTCAACCACAGTTGATACAGCTTTGGAAGGCTCTCTGCATCACCTATACATCTGATGATCTTGCTGATGAGGGGAAACGGTTGGAAGTAATGTCCAGATGGAACAAAGGAAGCAGTAAGCTTGATCAGAAGGAGAAGGACAAGGATTTATCGACAGCCTTGAATTCAATAGGGTTTGATGGTGAGTGCACACAATGATAATGGACGAGTATTAATGATATTCCGGCAAAATTCCACTAATCATTCTAATTTTTTCTTAATTGGACAACTTTGCCATTTTTTTTTTATTCGTAGAACACACTATTTACTTAATGACATTTGGGATAGTACATAAAGAAGGAACTGGTATTAGGGTGCATGGCTATACATTCGTACTCCCGCCACACTGGAATTTTCGGCGGAAATCAGGGGAGTGTTTCATCAAGTGTTTTGTCAGTGATTTTTACCGACAACTGTTTTCAGCTACTGAAATCCTTGCATCTGAATGGCTGAGAGCAAATTTGTCGGTAAAAATCACTGACAATACACTTGATGAGACGTTCCCCAGGGGCTAGCAGAATGTGTGGTAATGTGATGTATCATTGACTTGTTACTTCACTCGTAACTGGTCATTATTCTACAAATTATTACAGATTTCGGCTCACATATTATCATAATATGCAGCAAATACTTTGTTTTGGAAACGTGCGGACTTTTCTCTTTCAAGGACGTTTAATAAATAATGAAGCGCTGAATCCAGTTTTGATGGAAATTGATTTTTTTTAAGATTAATACGTGCATCTCGGACATGGAATTTAAGTGCACTATACCACATCGAAAAAAAAATATTCTTTAATTTTCAAAACTCGGTTAATCGTATTAAAATTGTCCATTGATGACTGAGACTGTTTAAGCACATGGTGCGGCTACCACTCTCAATCATCAGTGCACAATTTTGTTCGTTTGTTTGTTTGCAGATGCTTTTCTGCATTTATTTCATAATCAATGTCAACAACAGTTACTTTCAAACGTAACATATAATGGATTTTATTTTTATTGATTTATTTCTGATATCTATACAGGGTGACTCATTATCACCAATATTGGTGGTCTTCCATGAGGCCCTGATAGCAATAGTTAGTAACAATAATAGCCAACAAAATCATGAAAATAAAGTCATAACAAAAATAGATATATATATATATATATATATATATATATATATATATATATATATAAACATGTAAATGCAAAGAATATGGTATCCTCGTAATCAACATTGGTTTTACGAAAATGTTGAAATTGTTGCACATTCCTATCATCTTAATACCTAATGTTATAGACGGTGATATTTTCTAAAATCTGTTGAAAAATAATCATTTATATATGAGTTATTTTGAAATGGCATTGTATAGTTTTGAAAGTACATACAAGAAGTATAAAGACTAGGCCTACTTTAGCTCAGTATAGAAACAGAATTGTTATATACATATTTACAAAACATATTATAGGGTAGTATACTTATTCAAAGATTACACAATGATTGCATGTAATATATTATAGCAATCGAATGTACAGTGTCTCTTATGAAACAATAAAATACACATTATCTATTATTGATTATAAATGATATGAAATCATTCATACATTTTGAAAAGCATTATGTCATCGTACATTTTTGGGCAAAGAAACAAACCATCAAACATATTTTGCAAATCAAAACAACAAAAAATGACATATTTCTGATGAAGACAATTATAAAATAGCATCAAGTGACTCATTTACCATGCTGTTATGTAAACGAATCAAACCAATTCTTTTTTTTCACAAAATAATGCGTAGAAATGCGATAAGGAATGAGTGTAAAGCTTCAGGTAGAATCTGAATAAAATTCCGCTTGTCATTCTTATTGCGAACAGATATTGCAAGATCTTTTGAACATATATTTAAATGTGTTCACAGAGCTTGCCATTTTTAGTAAGCTGTCCAACTGATTCCATGCTATAATTGAAGATACGAGGGGGCTATGTTTAAAGCATTCTGTTTTATACTTTGGCACAGAAAGTAAACCTTCATCTGCCTGCCTCGTATGCTACTGATGAATGTCACTTACTTTAACTAAACTTCCTTGTAAATGGGATGGTGCCAAATTGTGTGTACACTTGAACATCATAGTAACACGCTGAAATTCAAATCGTTTCTCAATCGGCATCCATTTCAGATTGCTAATTAATTCACTTGATGGAGTTTCATAACTTTTGTTTGAAATTATTCTAGCAGCTCGTTTTTTAACTTTCTGAAGCTTATACGTTTGTTCCTGATATCGATTTGACCACACAGAGGAACAATAATCAAAGTGAGGCAACACGAGTGCATTATACAGCATCTTTAAAGATGTTAATGGTAAATAATCATTCGCTCGTTTTATTACACTGACATTTCTCTGCGTTACCTTTGTTACTTTGTCAACGTGTTTGGACCAATTCAATTCTTCATCAATTAATATACCAAGACATTTGGCGACATTAACTCTTTTCAATAACTTTCCATTTATAGAAACATTGAAGGATGTTATTTCGTTTAAATTAGCACGCGAAGCTATGACCATCACGCATGTCTTCTCCGTGTTTAGTACAAGGCGGTTTTGATTAATCCATACCATTAATTCTTCCAATGCGAAAGAAAGTTTTTCTTCAACCTCAGCTACGCTACTTCCACTCACAGTTAAAGTGGATGAGGCGATAAACTTACATAGAAATAATTGAGTGTTACATCATGAATGCAAACCATCTTTCAGTGATAATAATATTATATACACGTACCAATAATACAGTGAGTATGGATATAATTCTATATAAAACATTTGATGATGTAGGTACAATTATTTACAAAATGCAGAGGGCAAAACTATCATAAGCAAATGCTTAAGACGATAGCAGCCCAGAATTGCATGCGTATAGATGAGGATTCAGGAAATATATATAGAAATAATTTGCCATATTGTAAATTCAAGAAAATTGCATACATTGAGATTCGCCATATTGTAATTTTAAGGGAATTGCATATATCTGTGCCGTGAGTGCGCAGGTGCAAAGTGCATATAGCTGGGGATTATGGTTTTGCAGAGAATGTAATTGTATGGATACAGGACAATCAGGGGTCGATATTCAAAACAATCATTCATGGTTGTAATTTAGCAGCAGATGTTTCTTCATTAGAGCTTTAAAAGAAAAATGAGAAGAGGCAGTTTTTATATTTCCAGGTAGTGAGTTCCATATATCAGGACCATTGTGTCTAATAGTTTTTTGCGCTATGAATAGTCTGGGATTGTTCAAGTGAATATCAGAAGAATGACGAGTTGGATAGGAATGAATGCTGGGGTTTTGAGTGAAAGCATTTTGAAGAGTACTAGGTAGAGATTGTTTCGAGAATTTAAACATAAAAATAGCCGTTTCGAATACATGAATGTCATTTATTTTAAGTGTTTTGAGTTTGTAAAATAACGGATCTGTGTTTGCTAAATAGTGCGGAGACGTACAAATTCGCAGCGCTTTTTTTCTGGAGTAAAAGTAATTAATTTTAATAAGATTAACCGAGTTTTAACATTTTTAAGAATATATATATATATATATATATATATATATATATATATTCCTATTTATTTAGCTCCTTTTGGAATGAAACATCGAGAAATCCCTGTCTCTATAACAGATGAGAAATTCTTAAACAATTTTTTTTTAATTCAATAAATTAACATCTGAAAGCAGCAGTATCAATGTGTTTCATATTGAAGTCCGATTTTTAAAAGTGTTGCAGAAAAGGACATTCGACTAACGATTCCAAAAGAGCCTAAATCCATGGAAATTAAGATTACAAACAATTCTTTAAAAATGATTGCTATATTTTAAAAGCATTAATGAATTAATATAAGACAACAGCCCCACAATATATAGCAAAATTCAAAACTAACCGTTGAAAGAGAAACTGGTAAACAAAAATAAAAAAACATATAATTCACTATGAAGAGACACTGTTGTGTTTGATAGCAGTCAAATTGAAACATATTATTTCGTTTTCATTACGCTGCATTGCTTAGAATATCATATAATGTTATTACATAATGTGAATAATGCTGAGCAATTTCATTATAATTATTTGCACAAAAACAAATTCTTCTATAAACTATCTACCAACATCAAAAACGAAATAGAGTTAGCAAAAACGTATTTAAAAAAATCGATTAATGTTAAATTAATTGTTTACAGTTGAAGATGTCTTCAGAGTTTTATTTTGATTATTTACTTTTCTCTCTCTCTCTCTCATTTTAGGTCTACTATCTTGTCCTAAAGGTAAACCCATCTACAAAGTAGAACTGGTGGACATGGCTCTTGATTTAATCATGGAAGACTTCCGTCCCTTTGTTCATGCCCTGGGAATAAACGGAACAGGACTTACAACTTACAGACAAGCGTTTCGTGCCTACCACCTTGGTCTTGGTACAATAAGTATAGTGTTACAGTTATTTGAGATGATTGTAAGCATTTACACGTGGAGAGCGAGAACTGTCATCTCCGGCATTCTAAACAAGTCTGGATACCAGAACGTCAACAAGCGGTTTTTGTTTGGTAAGATTTACTTTAGTTTTTTTTAAGTACAAACAAAAGAATCACATATATCTATGTACTATCAGCCACTTCTCATTTCCCGTTTTAAGATAAATCTCACATTGTAACATCCGAATTCCTAAGCTTAAATGAAAAAAATTAATTAAAGTTAAATTCTGTATCAGGAATTTGTAAAGTTATATTTTTCTCCCATAATTTTACTTCTTTATCCTGTAAACTCATTGCCAAATCTACCTGATATGTCCTTCATTAAAAAAATACATAAACTTTTACTTCATTTCCGTTCTCTCTGTTCTAAGCCTCCGAACCAAGCTATGGAGAACTGCTTGCTATAGCAGAGGCAGTCGCTCAAGATGACGGACCAAGGGTTGATGTGGGCTCTCATGTGACCAGCGGAGAGAAGAAACAAGTTAAAAGAAGAGAAAGCGTCCAAAAGGGACAGGTTCCTGTTGACGATGAGAAAAAAGACGAATTACAAGCTGACTTCCGAGAAACACCACAGTTAGTTGGTACTCTGATTTCAATAGGAAAAGAAGAAAAGGAAAACAACGATTGTGGGGAAGACGTCAACACTATGAATATCGTGGACGACATAGAAGCCGTGAAGGGCATCGAAAATGAAATCGACACGGACGCTGGCGTGCGCGAAAAGAGTGCCATCGCTATACAGAGAATGCTAAAACTCACTGATAAAGATATACCTGACAGAAACATACTGACTGTGTTGAAGTTTTGGAAAGAGAGGATATGTCCTGGTTTAATCGACCATCGTGTAGTCTTAGCGGAAGGTCTGCAGGACATTAACAAAGCAAGTCTAGTCCCGCAGTAATAGAGGGTATGTTGATTCATGTGAATGTAACGTAAATCAGTAATCCTTGGACACTGCTTGTTATATACAAGGGCTTTCTTAATGGGAAAAGAAAGAATGGGAAATTATATAACTTTGCAGTAAATGTTTGAATGCTTCATGCTTCACCACAAAACCACTAAAAAGTCGCACTGTGGGATTTTCAGTCAGAGTTTAATCAATGTGTTTTTGGTTGGCATGGTCAAATTTTAGTTTTGGGTATTTCCTGAAAGAGTATACTTTTTTCTAAGTAATCTAAAAATTTGGAGGCACCAAACAATCTAAAAGTGGTATTTTTGACACTTTTTTAATTAGACTTATGTGTGTCTTCTCTGGATTTTGTTGTATTACTCTTCTTTTTTACGACCCTGAATACTTGTCTCATTTTGTTCTTCCATAGATTTAAACGGAGTAAGTTCTTGCATTGATACTTGTGCACTATGATGAGCAGGATATGACTAATTAGTATGCCAAGTTTTAGGACAATCTGATATTCCTTCATAGAAATTGTCATTGAGTTCTAATCCTCCTTTTGTCACCTTAGCACAACGCCTTGCAAATCAGAGTGCTTCAATAGACTGCAAACTTTAAACCCTTATTTCTCAAAAGTAACATTATGACCGACTGTGCATTCTTCTCTTTGTACAGTGAGCTAGGAACATCCAATGCTATTATATCATTTTAAAGCTGAGAATCTGCTCTATCAGAATCAGACCTTAACACTAAAAATTCAAATCTGGCGACATTTTGGTGGTTTTGTGGTGCCTTGTCACATTTTTTTTCATAACCTGATTTTTCCCATATGACCTTTCATTTCATTGTACAAGGTGCAACAACTTAATATAATTGTTTTTGAACACGTTCAATGAGAAGTGTGATTTTTACTGATTCATTTTTAAGAAGAGTATTTATTTAAGATATCACAAGTCATATAGAGTAATGTGATCTTTATTGTATGTTTAACAGGGACGTACCGCAGCAGAGCAACAAACAACGATTTTATCAAGGATATGGTGGACGGAATGGATTATGACCGGCGTAACTACCTGATAAGTCTTCTGCAGTTCAAAGAGAAAGAGAAAGATCAGAGCATGTCGTCTGATGATTTAACAGGAAGGATCTGCGACTATTTGGCAGACTTGACCAAAGAAACGGAACCCGCGATGAAGAATTATGTAAAGGATGACATGCGAATTAAAGTAAAGTCACGGGAGCACAGAAATTTCAATGATAAACTGGTAGATGAGGGCTTTCTAGATCTAGCAAGGGAGATTATGAACATAGAGCAATAATAGTAAAACAAAAACAAAAACAAAGACAAGAACAGGCAATCGTTGTCAGGAAGACACTAAATGTATTCCTCGAAAAAAAATATTTCAAACGTTGTTAAGAATATAATGTTTTTGTTTCATCAATAGAGCCTTGTTTTTACATATTCCCGCTTAAATTTAGTCATTTTGATTTGAGACGGAACTGTTATTATTATACGTATTACGTTGATTCCTCATTCTATTGTATGACCAGCATTTATCAAGTGAATCGTAACATCCTGAACTAAGAACCGTTCTATCTTCGTTTTGGTGCCAGTATGGCAACTGAAGCCACATTTAAAACTATACAAGGAACATCCCAGAAAAAATTACAGATGATTCTGTATGGATAATACAACATAATATTGTGAATTAAAAACATTATGACAAACATGTGAAGTAGTGTTTGGACATAGACTTTGTTACTTTTATATTTTTTTTCTCCAACAACTCCATCTTTCTATCAGCTTACTATCTTTGGGCACAAATCTTTATTACTTGGTATTGCATTTAGAACGCGCACAATCATTCTCATTGTAAATGACATATCCTTTCAAAAATATATTCCGCGTATACGATTTTTTGAAAAATGTACATATCCTTTTTTAAAGTGGAGATCTAGCATTCGTTTTAATTTTTAGAAATATTGCTTCTGTACACATAGTACACGTGCAATAAAGGTTAGAATGCTTACTTTAAAAACAAATGAAGGGTGTCTTCGTACAGTAACACGTCGCAGTATTTTAGACTCCTGATCGCTTGGATAATACTGAATTATGTTTCATGATGTTTCTGAAAGTCAGATATTTGGTTTTGCATTGTCAAATATAGCCGTACATTACTGCGACACGGTATTTCTCTGTAAGTAAAGACAAAAAAAAAATTGCTATAAACACACCACTGTAAATGTTATGCATCATAAAATGTATCCAATCTCCAAACCTAAAAAATAAATTAAGAAAAGATAATAATGGGGAAAAGAAACGTACGCTTAATATGATATAAAAGTATATCGTAGATCACACTTTGTAAGTGGGACTGAAATCACCATTCCTTTTTAGTAGGTAATCAATAAATGTTGAATAAGTTGAAATAATTGCCTACTTATTTTTTTGCGACGTGACAACATTTGCCCGAAGTCTCTCATAAGAGTCGTTGATAAAAATGATTTGATTTGATTTTATTCGTCAGGTATATTGCAATACAAACATAACCAGGTACCATGACAGGATAGCCCATGAAAGCCGAAATGGCTTATTTCCAATGGGGTCCTTACCTAAATAACTGATTAAAAAATACACTAAGAAAACACATTAGTACGGCTACAAGACTATCTTACACGTACGACAAGTGATAAGAATGTACTAATTAAAAGTAGCAAAATAAAACATAACATTTTTATAAAGTAGGCGAAGATTACATAAATGTGAAAACAAGACTTACTCAACGGAAAAAACTATATACAGAAAATCATAATGAAACTATCGATAATAAACGTTGGTTACATAAGTCATATAATATAGGAAAAAACCATCTGAGCTACAAAAAGGAGAGGAGAAATATAGTTATGGAGTAGACACATTTTTCAGATGATGCTTCAATACCCTTTTAAAATGTAAAAAAATCTTAACTGACTTAACATGATTTGGGAGGGAATTCCAGAAAAGAATACCGTTAAAATAAAAAGAATTTCCAATTTTACCTTTCCGCTTAGGCACTACGAAATTAAATTGACTATTTCTAGTGTCATGCCTATGAACACTTGAAGAGCGAGTAAAATTATTTGAAATATAGTGATCTGCATTAGAGTAAAAAATCTTATGTACATGGTGAATTAAAAGTTGTTGTGATCTAAGGTTTATATGAAGAAGACCAGCTGTTTCAAGTTCACTCTTCCCAATGTGTGTTCTTGGTGGTAAGTGATTGATAAATCTTACAATCTTATTTTGAATTATTTTTAACTTGTTTTGATCCACCTTGCCTAGACTGCAGTACCATGCCGCATTAGCATAATCAAATAAACATTGTATTAAGGAAAAACTTAAAATGCGTCTTGATTTTAAGTTCATGCAATTTTGATAACGATACAAGAATTTTAGACGAGCATTAGCTTTTTTGACAATACCGTCAACCAAACTTGAGCAAGAAAGATCACTAGCTATATTTAGTCTAATACTTCACAGAATCCTGTCTCTTAATGAGTTGATTGTTATAACTTACATGTATATTTAAATCATCAGTATACTTCAGCCTACCCCGCGAACAAAACAAAATACTTTCGGTTTTACCAATATGTAAGCTAAGCTCATTTGCTGTCATCCATTTAACACAGTTTGATAATTCTAAGCTAAGTTTTTCCCCGATCAGCTTAGGATCAGTACCAGAATATAGTAACACACTGTCATCCGCATATAAAAGTAATTTACTGTCGTTGACACAAACACACATATCATTAATGTAGCACATGAAAAGAATAGGACCTAATATGCTCCCGTGGGGAACTCCGCATCTTATGGGCATAGAATCGGAGAGTACATTTTGCAACGAGACAACTTGATGACGATTGGTCAAGTAAGACCTAAACCATTGCACACATGCAGAATTTAAACCCATTACTTCTAATTTACTTAACAGTATAATGGTTAACGGTATCGAAGGCTTTTTGCAAGTCAAGAAGAACCATCCCAACAAAACGTCCTTGGGAAATTTCGTTCCTCACAAAATCTAACAGGTGAATAAGACAAGTTTCAGTGGAATAACCATTTCTAAAACCAGATTGAAATTCGTATATTATTTTGTTTTCTTGAAAGTAGTTCTCTAATTGGGCATACACACATTTCTCTAGGACCTTCGAGACTATACTTAAAACGCTAATCGGTCTATAATTGCTAACATTAGTTTTATCTTTCTTTTTATAAAGGGGTGTTACTTTTGCAATTTTCATTTCATCAGGGAAGGTGGAGGTTGAGATAGATAAGTTAATAATGTAAGTTAAAGGTTTATACAAATATTTAGCTCCATCCTTCAAAAATCTGGCCCGGTACTTTTTGATATTTTCAACTTATTTAATTCATCTAAAACAAACTTTTCTTTGACAGGAGAAAAAAGAAAACAACCTTTCGACACACCCTTAGTGTCGTATAATTTTTGTAATTTAACACTGTCCGTTCCAAATTCATTTGTGTTGCTATCTGGCAGATTACTAGCTAATTTTTCTGCCACAGTTGTGAAATAATTGTTAAATTCGTTCGCTATCCTCATAATTATTATCATGACATAACTCCCCTTTGATATTAATAACATTCTCTTTAATATTCTTTTGTTTGTGTTTACAACCTAAATCTTTCAGATTCTTCCACAACTTTTTAGAATCATTTTTATGCTCATCAATTTGATTTTGGAAGTATTCATCTTTAGCCTGTCTAACTTTTCTTTGCACCAATTTACGTAAAAGTTTATATTTCTTTTCTAATTCTAAACCACAATCCTTTTTCATTCTTTTAAAAGCTATATTTCTTTGTCTTATTAACGAAATAATTTCAGCATTCATCCACTTATCGGTTCTTTGCTTAATTCTTACTTGTTTTAATGGAGCACATTTATCAACTATAGACATGAAAATATTTTTAAAAATTGACCACGCAGTATTTACTTCTTTACATTCTAATATGTCAGACCAATTGACTCGAGATAAAACATTATTAAAATCATCTATACAATAGTTTCTCATACACCGAATATTTATATTTCTATGCTGTTTGAATACAGGTCTTATTAGCTTCCTAGAGCAGTAGGTTAAAAAATGATCACTTAGGCCAATTTCAATAACACCACTTTGACAAATATTTTCTTCTTTACTGCTGATTACATGGTCTATTAATGATGAAGTGGCCGATGTTGTTCGAGTGGGTTTAGTTATAAGTTGACTCAAACCATTTAAACGAGAATTACGCTCAACGCGAAATAAAGACGATAGTGTTCAAAGGTGTTATTTATTCCTACTTGTTAGACTATATGGCTTCGCGTCAAAATATACGAGATCGATACGAATCAAATTTTTCTGAGCAAAATTTACCATCTGCTAGCAATATGTATCGTCTGCTAGCAGCACATGGGGGCTGCCATTTTGTTTATGTGTACAAGAAGCTTTTCTTAATCCAAATGCTCAATTGCCTTTTTCAAAATTAAAAACCCATTTGAGATTAAAAATATAGAATAGATATGTCAATTTATTTTTAAACTGAAGATTTCCTTATATATTTCTGTTGAAAATCGATATTCGCTTAAAGGGGAATGAAAGGTAACAAACATTAGCCTATAATCATGTAGATAATTGTCTATTACAAATATCTTGAAATTACTCCTATTTGATTGTTTAAGAAGGAGAGCAATGTCTCAAAAAGTTGCAGTTTCCTTGCTAGACATTACACCATGGGGGCTGCCATTTTCTTTACAAAGTAATCTCAGAACAGTTCTATTTGTGAGATACCCACTGACCTGTATGCTAGATACCATGACACTCATTATCACCCGTGGAATGCAAGACACTTGATTTTTCTCATAATAAACCTTTTTGTTGTTGTCATGTCAATTCAAATGATGTCCAGTCAAATAACCTAATAGTGTCAAAATATTTGGTTCAGCTGTTTCATAGGTGGGGCAGTTTCTTTTGTTAAGCAGGATTTGGCATAGCATGTTGTTGCTTGGTCAGACAAAGGTTTGTCAATTCTTCAAAGAAGTGACAAAGACCTACATACAATTGCTCCTAGATATCACCTGTGTGAGACGCTGGGGTACAAACATGTCTGCCATTTTGCATTGGTAACTCTAGTTCTATTCATTATGCAACATCATATCCATTGTGTACAGGTAAATGGACATGTACTCATATTACATCACAGATTTTCAAAATGGCAGCCCCCATGGGATAATATCTAGCAGGGAATCTGCAAACTTTAGAGAGATTGTTCTCCTTACTGAGTAATCAAATGGGAGTATTTTCAAGATATTTTGAACAGGCTGACAACTTTCCACATGATTATCAGCTAGTATTTGTTGAGTTTCATTCTCCTTTAATAGAAATCTATTTTCTCGATACTGGACGTATGAGACGGAGCAAATTAATTCAAATTTTATGGATGCTTCTTCCCTGAGCATCTATAGCGGCAAACTATGCATTCACCTGCTTTCGGATAATGGACTTGAAAAGTCAGAATGCATGCTACATATATTATGTTCTGCTCTGTTTGGCAAACCCAAGAAAACAGATTTTTGTTAAGCAAAACCAGACAATTTAAAAGTATCATTATAAAGATTTAATTTTTATAATACATGTAAACACCCACTTAATATTTTCCGTCACATATGGGATTTTAGGTAATGAAGAAAATCAATTTAGGATTTGGATTCAAAATATCTTCCTGACTGGAACATTTCTCAATGGTTCATGTACAACTCCAAATCAGCAAGAAAATGGCAGCCCCCATGTAAATGAGTAGGAGACGATACCGGGTGTTGGAATATCTTTATTTATATCCTTTTCTGATATCTTATTAGAAAATGATTTAGGCCAATAAGTAGGAATATATTACACCTTCCAGTATAAGTAAATTTGTCATCAGGGCTTAATTCTCCTTTAAATTCAAAATATTCTTGTATTTTTTTGATAATGAAGACTGCTGCAAAAGGCAGATATTCATGTCCCCTAAAATTATAACCTCATCATCTTTTGTTAATTTATCCAAGGTGTCAGTGAGATATTCAATAAAATAAAGATCTGTAGGGGGTCTGTACACAACACCTAGAGTAATGGGTTTAGTTTGGGGTAAAAGAATGTCAATCCATAACGATTCAATATCATTTTGTGTAAGATCTTCTCGTACGTTAAATGCAATATCATTTCTAATATAAAGACAGACTCCACCACCATGCTCTCCTACACGGTCTCGTCTTAAAATACAATATCCATCGATACAAACTTCTTCATCGTTCATGGAAGAGTTTAACCACGTTTCTGTGATTGCAATTACAGAGATTCTATTTTGGGAGAAAAGGAGTCGTAGTTCAGGTATTTTAAACAGAATTGATCTAACATTCAAATGAACAAGATGCAACCCTTTACCATTAAAAGTATCATTAAATGATTCATATAAAGCGCTTTCATCAACAGTATTCTGTATTCTAACTTCAGGGATAGGAGGTAAAATTGGTTGAGAGGGTTGAATATCTTCACAGGATTGAGTAAAAAGGGAGTCACAAAAAGGTGGTAATGAGCACGTCAAACAGACCCAATTTTCATTGGGGTTATGATATAACCTGGTATACTCAGAGAGAGAGATTTCAAGACATTTAGTATGGTACCACTTTTGGCAGGTGGAACACAATAGGCCATGTTGGTTGTTTTTACGGGTTTATCACATTTACCGCAAGGAAATTTGTAGTTTGGACCAGGATTAGTTTCTACGTCACCAGATAGGAAAAGACGATAAAATATTTGATTATTTGTCTGAAATAACGTAGTTTGAAAGGTGGCCACAGAGTTCTGATAATACAAAATTCGGGAGTGAAAGTATTTTAAGCGTTTAAATGATTTTAGCGTAACATATTCAAAACTAGACGCAACCCCGCAAGAACATAAACACGAAATTAAAAAATAAAATACAAGAAAGTTCATGAAACCTTAAATACACACAGACACACACGCCTATGGCAAGCCTAATGCCCAATAAGTCAGATAAACTCAGTTTTTCGCCGATAAACTGAGTTTTTCGCCGATAAACTGAGTTTTTCGAGCGATAAACTGAGTTTTTCGAGCGAAAAACTAAGTTTTTCGAGGGAAACTCTGCATATCAACTGATAAACTTAGTTTTTCACGATAAACTAAGTTTTTCACTCGAAAAACTTAGTTTATCACCGATAAACAGGGTTTTTCTCGATAAACAGAGTTTTTCATTTGATATGCAGAGTTTCTCTCGATAAACTCTGTTTATCACTTGAAAAACTCGGTTTTTCGGTGATAAACTAAGTTTATCGGCGAAAAACTCAGTTTTTCGGCGATAAACTAAGTTTTTCAATTGATAAGCAGAGTTTCTTGATAAACTAAGTTTATCACTTTGAAAAACCCTGTTTATCGAAGTGATAAACAGGGTTTTTCGAAAAACTATGTTTATCAAACGATAAACACAGTTTTTCATTCGAAAAACTATGTTTATCAAACGATAAACACGGTTTTTCGGAGATAAACTAAGTTTATCGGCGAAAAACTCTGTTTATCAATTGATAAACAAGGTTTTTCGAAAAACCCTGTTTATCAAACGATAAACAGGGTTTTTCGATATGCAGAGTTATTGTGAATTTACCGCGAGTGGGCGCTACAAAAGTACATAAAGAAGCTGGCCTGTGAGCATCGAACTCAAACATAGTCAGCAAAATGCCTTCTTGTGAAGCCATCAACTGTACCGATCGACTTCTTTCTTTCATTTAATATATCTTCTTCTCTTTCACAACAATGGCAGGAAAAGATAGAAGAAAAGTAAAAAAAAAAAAAAAATACATAGGGAAAGAGAAGGGGATAGATCAAATGATAAACACCAAAAAATACATATGGAAAGGGGAGACGATGACAGATGGAAGGAAAAACAAAGAAATCCATAAGGAAAGAGAAGAGAATATGGAATAAAAAACAAAGAAATACATCAAAAAAGGGAGAGGAGGTAGATGAAAGGAAAAACAGAAAAATTCGTATGGAAAGAGATGATATATGGAAGGAAAAACAAAGAAATATATAAGGATACGGGAGGGGATAGTTGGATGGAAAAACAAAGAAATACATAAATAAAGGGGAGAGGATATAGAAGAGGAAAAACAAAGAAATATATAAGGAAAGGGAAAAGGATAGATGAAAGGAAGAAAAAAAATACATTAAATTATATATCCTCTGTTCTTTCCTTATGTATTTCTTTGTTTCTCCTCCCATCTATCCTCCTCTCTTTCCTTATATATTTTTGTTTTTCCTTCCATCTGTCCTCTTCTCTTTCCTTATGTATTTCTTTGTTTTTTCTCCCATCTATCCTCTTCTCTTTCCTTATGGATTTCTTCGTTTTTCCTTCCATCTATCATCGTCTCCCCTTTCTTTATGTATTTCTTTGTTTTTCCTTCCATCTATCCTCTCCCCCTTCTTTATATTTCCTTGTTTTTCCTTCTATCTATTCTCTTCGCTTTCATCATGTATTTCTTTGTTTTTCCTTCCATCCATGCTCTTCTCTATCATTATGTCTGTCTTTGTTTTTCTTTTCATCTTTTCTCTCCCCTTTCCCTATATATTTCTTTGTTTTTCCTTCATTCTGTCCTCTTCTCTTTCCTTAAGGATTTCTTTGTTTTTCCTTCCATCTATCATCGTCTCCCCTTTCTTTATGTATTTTTTGTTTTTCCTCCCATCTATCCTCTTTCATTTTCCTAATGGATTTCTTTGTTTTTCCTTCCATCTATCCTCTTCTCTTTCCTTATGGATTTCTTTGTTTTTCCTTCCATCTATCCTCTCCCCCTTCTTTATATTTCCTTGTTTTTCCTTCTATCTATTCTCTTCGCTTTCATCATGTATTTCTTTGTTTTTCCTCCCATCTATCCTCTTTCATTTTCCTAATGGATTTCTTTGTTTTTCCTTCCATCTATCCTCTTCTCTTTCCTTATGGATTTCTTTGTTTTTCCTTCCATCTATCCTCTCCCCCTTCTTTATATTTCCTTGTTTTTCCTTCTATCTATTCTCTTCGCTTTCATCATGTATTTCTTTGTTTTTCCTCCCATCTATCCTCTTTCATTTTCCTAATGGATTTCTTTGTTTTTCCTTCCATCTATCCTCTTCTCTTTCCTTATGGATTTCTTTGTTTTTCCTTCCATCTATCCTCTCCCCCTTCTTTATATTTCCTTGTTTTTCCTTCTATCTATTCTCTTCGCTTTCATCATGTATTTCTTTGTTTTTCCTTCCATCCATGCTCTTCTCTATCATTATGTCTGTCTTTGTTTTTCTTTTCATCTTTTCTCTCCCCTTTCCCTATATATTTCTTTGTTTTTCCTTCATTCTGTCCTCTTCTCTTTCCTTAAGGATTTCTTTGTTTTTCCTTCCATCTATCATCGTCTCCCCTTTCTTTATGTATTTTTTGTTTTTCCTCCCATCTATCCTCTTTCATTTTCCTAATGGATTTCTTTGTTTTTCCTTCCATCTATCCTCTTCTCTTTCCTTATGGATTTCTTTGTTTTTCCTTCCATCTATCCTCTCCCCCTTCTTTATATTTCCTTGTTTTTCCTTCTATCTATTCTCTTCGCTTTCATCATGTATTTCTTTGTTTTTCCTTCCATCCATGCTCTTCTCTATCATTATGTCTGTCTTTGTTTTTCTTTTCATCTTTTCTCTCCCCTTTCCCTATATATTTCTTTGTTTTTCCTTCCATCTGTCATCGTCTCCCCTTTCCATATGTATTTTTTGGTGTTTATCATTTGATCTATCCCCTTCTCTTTCCCTATGTATTTTTTTTTTTTTTTTTACTTTTCTTCTATCTTTTCCTGCCATTGTTGTGAAAGAGAAGAAGATATATTAAATGAAAGAAAGAAGTCGATCGGTACAGTTGATGGCTTCACAAGAAGGCATTTTGCTGACTATGTTTGAGTTCGATGCTCACAGGCCAGCTTCTTTATGTACTTTTGTAGCGCCCACTCGCGGTAAATTCACAATAACTCTGCATATCGAAAAACCCTGTTTATCGTTTGATAAACAGGGTTTTTCGAAAAACCTTGTTTATCAATTGATAAACAGAGTTTTTCGCCGATAAACTTAGTTTATCTCCGAAAAACCGTGTTTATCGTTTGATAAACATAGTTTTTCGAATGAAAAACTGTGTTTATCGTTTGATAAACATAGTTTTTCGAAAAACCCTGTTTATCACTTCGATAAACAGGGTTTTTCAAAGTGATAAACTTAGTTTATCAAGAAACTCTGCTTATCAATTGAAAAACTTAGTTTATCGCCGAAAAACTGAGTTTATCACCGAAAAACCGAGTTTTTCAAGTGATAAACAGAGTTTATCGAGAGAAACTCTGCATATCAAATGAAAAACTCTGTTTATCGAGAAAAACCCTGTTTATCGGTGATAAACTAAGTTTTTCGAGTGAAAAACTTAGTTTATCGTGAAAAACTAAGTTTATCAGATGATATGCAGAGTTTCCCTCGAAAAACTTAGTTTTTCGCTCGAAAAACTCAGTTTATCGCTCGAAAAACTCAGTTTATCGGCGAAAAACTCAGTTTATCGGCGAAAAACTGAGTTTATCGGACTTATTGGGCATTAGGCTTGCCATACACGCCTGCACCCTTATAAACTAAAAAAAGACAAAAATGAGTCAGTGTCTATATCCCGCCATTATCCTCAAGCTCCATCTTCGAGACACTGAAAACACCGCTTCCTGGGCGACATATACATGTTGATTGTGAGCTCCAGAATGTTTGTAAACATGAATTTCAAAAGATGCTAGTCTGTAGACTGCAACAGGCTTGGACATCGCACACACACATAAGGAGAGAGATGCGGAGAGAGTGATCGTAAAAGCAGCTGTCGGTTCCAACGGTCGAAACAAAAACAAAGCAGGCAAGGTCAGACTGGAAAGGAATGTTAATAGCCCTCTTCTGAGTATATGGAGAAGTAGTGTGTAGTAGAAAATTGTGATCCAAGATAGAGAAAATGAAGTATAGTCTTGAAGAAACAAAAGAGCAAGGCGAATATATTCCATGTCATAGTCCGTAACACCGTCTGTCATATGTAATCATATGTAATAAATATCAGCTATAATTATAGCCAGAAAAATTAGCTTGGTTCGCAAGACAGGAACGAAAAGAAATAAAATAAACACTGGACAGTAGAGCTGAAGAACCAGGGTCTACAAAGTGCATAAAAGCACACACACACACGAAAAGGTGTTCCTGGGACCGGTATGATTTTGTTCTGCAAAACGATGAAGGATATGATGAAGAAAATGACTCGCAAAAAAAAGATGAAGTTCTGTAAAATCGCAAACGAAGCTTTAGGATATTCCAAATGTTCCCATGTAATCAAATAAACATATCCAAAATAGGCATCAAATATATTAATCAAGCAAAATGATGAAATTTAGAGCAGAGACGCCCAGCGGACGCAGCCGAAGCCGCACCACCATAATCAAATGACTTAATTTGTAGTTACCTATGATGAGGGAAGTCGTGAATACTATCGTTATGTGATTTGTATCAGAATGTGATACTGAATTATATAAAAATCCTTTAATCAGATAATGTTACCAGGTTATGGCTAGTGATTACTCGTTGATTAACTTGTCTTGAAATTTCCACTTCGTTTACCTTTATTTTCGTTAATTATGACAAAGGCTGCTTATTGTATTGAATGTAAAGAAAATCGATTTTAATGTTGACTGCTAAATCATTGAAGTGGAGGTTATTACCCTGTTCATCAATGCTTGTATTTTGAGGCTGCTAGATATATGTGTCACAACTATGTATGAGATGTTTCGTGTAAGCAAAATAAATTACAGTCAACCTTGCTTAAGCCGACGTCGCATGAATTGTGTCGAATAGTATTAACGTGTGTTAATTGTTTGTATATGTCGATGCCTGTAAGTCGATCAAATTCCCAGAACAGTTTTAAAAAACACATTAAATTCACACCGCCCAAGTCGAATGTGTAACAAATTACTGCCGAAAGCATCACAAACGCGGATCGATTTTGTTTAAATCGACTCTAGAATTGCTGGCGCGTACTCTTCCCTTCTAATCCCCCCCCCCCCTCTCTCTCTCTCTCTCTCTCTCTCTTTCTCTCTCTTTCTCTCTCTTTCTCTCCCCCTTATCCCATCGATAAGATATCCCTCCAAACATTTTCGATCGAAAGTGGCTTGATATATAAGATTTCTAACCTATATCAAAATGAAACTTCATTTAAACTCTGTAATTTTGTATGAAATTGCAATGAAATATACCAGGGACATAGGCTGAGTTGGTAATTATTTACATCGCTGGCACAAACTTCATTCGACAAATTATCTCATAATCAAACTCAAGCAGTTATCACTGAACCCCACCACCATCATCCCCACCACAGACAATGGAAAGTGTGTTCGTGTCTGCGCCAATGCTTATCATTAGTTTCGCAATTGCTTTTGTTTTTAGCTCCACTTGTACTTTTGGTTAATGGCAGTTTTTGTTGTTGTTGTTGTTTATTCCATGATTTCATTTAATGCTATTTTCAAGCTTATAGTTTGAATTGAAATTCTCATTTAACTACATTTTTGATATTCATTATTTTAAATACAATTTTATACACGTAACAACCATTTGTCTGCTACTGAATCTAATTATGAAGTAACACGATTTCTTTTGTTATCTCAGTGCTTCCATGTTGCTATGAATCTTCATCATGTCATCAGTTATATAATTATTTCAATTATTTCAATAATTGTGATTTAAATTTTTGTCATTTTGAATTTATACTTTCAGTCAAAACCCCATTGCGTTTAAAACCATTACTGTTATAATGAAATATACAGGTATTTGCATTATTAAATCTTATCTGGTCATCAACTCGAAAATTTTGATTAAATAGATTATCAATTAACTACATATTCAGTGATGATTTATTCACTATACTCATGATTTTGGTAATGATTAAGTATGTAATTATTCATTGTTTGTATGTTTTTATCAATTATGTTGTAAATCATTCACAATTCAGCCATTGGCTGCGACGGAATGATAATAAAAGCTTCAATTCAATTTAATTTAATTAAATGAACGTTCTTCGCATGTGCCAAACGGACAAGTGTGTGCAAATCGCATTAAATAAAAGCGCTGTGATTGGTTTATTATCGGCAAGTTCATTCGAGCTTCATATTGCAAATGAATGAGTAAACATTTGGCGAGGGAAACACTACAGTGCTATGATTGGTCCAATATCAGCAATTTTTTCCTTCTTTTTTCATTCCTTCCCTTTTCTTTTCCTTCTTTTTTCATTCCTTCCCTTTTCCTTTCCTTCTTTTCTTTCTGTTTTTGTTTTCCTTTCTTTCCTTTTTTTCTTTTTTCTTCTCCTTTATCTTTTCTCGTTTTCCCTTTCCTCTTCCCTCTCCCTTTTTTATATTCTTTTCCCCCCGACAGAGGTGGTGCATTTGCCGACAGAAACTTTTAGTGGGGTGTGTGCCCCCCCCCCCCCCCTCTAACGACGCCCGTGTTAGAGTGAAAAGACTCGGTGAAGTATTTTAATTCATACCGCTTACAACGACTCTGAAATAGGCGGTTGGAATGTACACATACTTATGACAGATGATAAGGAAACATTCCATCTGTTTAAAAGAAAATGTAGTTTTAACGCATTTTGTTTTATTTTCTTTATATTGGATATCGGTATCAGCATGGGCTGATATAAAAGAAACACATATTAGGCTCAGGCCTCGGATGTTCTCATTTTCATGATGTCGGCACAACAAAACCACACCACGCATGGGGTAGGAATTGTAGTCCAATGAAGCCGCCAGCAGCGCTGCGCGGCGTACCTGAGATATGTAAAGGCGAGGAAAACGCGTATTAAAGTTTGTTTTATTTCGACTTCCGCACAAGTCGAAAATGGTTCAAGTCGACGCATTTCACTCAGTCCTGTCAAGTTCGACTTAAGCGAAGCTGGCTGCAGTTAAATTTGTCTAAGTCGAATCTGTTGAGACCACAACAAATAGTTCTACAAAATGTGACTTAGGAAATGTAAATAACACATGTTTGCATAGTTAAAAAAAAAAAAAAAAAAACATTCGACTCCGGAAAAGTTCGACTTATGTGACTTCGAGTTATGCAAGGTTAACTGTATTAATGTCAAATGCTCGTTTGACAGATAAAGGACATTAATAAATGTATTAATCATATTCGTATTGGTTCATTCATAGTGGGTAAGAATATTCTTTCACGCTGTTATGTTTGGGCAGTTTCGTTCTGTTTTACTGGTTCTCAAATTCATATACTCCAGTAACATGAGTTAATCAACTTTTTTTTAAAGATTTCTAAAAAAGAGCATGATCTCCCTCAGCTGGAAATTGATGGTACATGCGCTAACTAACCCAATCTTAAAAATTCGAAAGATACTAATAAATAAGAAATATTTTTTACATGCACGCTGAAAAAATTTGGGTTAAATTCATACAATATTGAATTTAATAAAAAGAGAGTAGGAATGTATGTTGAGTAAGAGTTTACCCAATATTGTGTCAATTGTAATTTTATTGAGTTTCGGTTTACAAATAAATAAATATAGACACTCCGTTTTACTCAATATTACGCACAAATTTACCCAACTTATTTTTACAGAGTATTGTATTAAATTTTTGTTTTAGGGACGAATCATGAACATTTTTAAAGGACTGTCGTGGCAAAGGACCTATATATATTTCCTGTTTTGCGTGTATAAATCAGTCACTGCGTGGCAAACTATGGTTTAATCGAAACAATATTAAACTGAATATGAATTGAAACTATAAAAATGATAATAATTCCACAAGTAACTAAACAATACATCCTGTTGTGAAAACTTTGATGTTTGGTCATTAGGTATTATAGAATGGGTTTCAGAATCCCTGCAATCTCATTGGTCAAGAGCTGTGCCTTGAATTTTACTGGCCTGCACGTTCGATATCAATAATTATTACGATCACTGACGATAGCCACTGTAAACATGCTATCGATATTTATTTTAGCGAGTGCGAGAGTCTGAGCTGAGAGCCGCGATATACGACTTTTTAATGACGGAGAATTGCAAGATTTGAGACAAAATTCAGATGTTAATGATAGTTGACTTCAGATTCTGATGGTAAGCCCAATAAAATCCGATTATAGGTCTACCTGTTTAAAAACAAGCAAACTGAATTAGTGCAGTGAGAAACTGAAACTTCAGTACCGTACGCTGCACTGCACTGCAGTGCATACGGTACGGTGATTCACTACAGTCTACAGCGCAGCATACACTGGCCTGGGGAGCGTTTCATCAAGCGTTTTGTCAGTGATATTTACCGACAAATTTGCTCTCAGCCAATCAGATTCAAGGATTTCAGTAGCTTATAACAGTTGTCGATAAAAATCACTGACCGTACGCTTGATGAAACGCTCCGCTGGTCTGGGCTGGCCTGGATTATGGGCTGACCAGACTTAAAATTTGTTGATGCAAGACTAGAAGTTCTCTTTGCATTAATTCTTTAAATTACTTGCTTTAATGTAAATAGACTAGATTATATCTAACTTGGGCTTGTTGTTGACATGAGTGACAGATTCTAAAATAGAAAAGTTGACAGTCATGACAGTCAGTAGTTAGCTTAGCCTAGGCTTAGGGTCAAGACTCTAACACTGAAATAAAATGAAATTCTGAAATTTAACCTAATTAGCCAGATTTTCAGTTCTCTATGGAAGTCATTAAATTTCTAAAATCTATTTTTGATGCATGGAAATGATTTACCAGTGCCATGCGTCCGGTAAATTTGAGCCATGCGTCCGGTAAATTTAGCCATGCGTCCGGTAAATTTCAGCCATGCGTCCGGTAAATTTTTTTACCGGACGCATGGCTCACTTTCACTGGATGCATGATTGGGAAAAAGTTTGATTTTCACTTTTTTTTTTACCCATTCTATAAAACAGATGATGCACAGGTATTTTTCGTGGGTCGGTAGGAATTGTGTACCCTCGGTACCTCTGAATTTTGTCCGAAACCCACTCGGCTGCGCCTCGTGGGTTCAGACAATTCAGAGGTACCTTGTGTACACAATTCCTACCGACCCACTCCAACCTGTGCATCATTTGTCTACAAGATGTGTAATGTTTATGTATAAGTGAGAGATAAATGGAGATCGGAGAATATAATTGGCTTTTCAGATGTTTAACTGTATGCCATAACATTAAAACAGCCTTAAAATAGTCCTCCTATTTACCAGTCAGGTTTATTCACTTGCACATCAAGTATACAATTTTGCAGAGGAAATGGAGAAGAAACTAACATTAGGTATGGAAAAAGCTTGTTTAGATCTGACATGACACTCAGCCAAACCCCCTTCCGGGATACGCATATCCTGTAGTACCAATGAAATATTCATAACATTTGCATCAGCCAAACCCCCTTCCGGGATACGCATATCCTGTAGTACCAATGAAATATTCATAACATTTGCATCATATTAATGAGTGAGTTGAGTTGCAAGCTGTAAGCAGTTGAGCTGGGGGGGGGGGGGGGGGGGCACGGGCCGGGATTGCCCCCCCCCCCCCCCGAATCCGGCACTAAGTTCCCATCATGTTGGATCGTACAGGTGGTCACATAGACTTTGCTTGCGTAACACTGTCATGTCTTTACATTTTGTTTTCTTCTCCTCCTTCTTCTTTTGCTTTTCTTCATTTTCTCTTTTTCTTTTGTTCATCTTCTTTTCTTTTTTTTCTTTCAATTCTTTCTTCTTCTTCTCTTTCGTCTTTTCGTTTCTTTACTCCATATTCTAAGCTTTGCTCTCCTTGTACGTTTTATAAATCTGATATTTCTAGTCCGTCCCCCCTTTTCATCGCATCCCAATCAGAATTACTCTATACGGGAGCCTAATCATTTACAAGCAATGTTTTTTATTTAGGCTCCCCACATTTTACATATTTCCTCTTTTGCCAGTCGTTTATACATTTCTCAAACTTTTTACCTATTTACTGTACATTATACTTGATCTGAGTTCTTTTGAAATATATGCTTGTAAAATAACTTCTGAAAAATTGTTTTGATGTAAATGTGGAATGTGGAACAAATAAACTTCAGACTTCAAATAATGAGGCCACGACAGTCCCTTAAAAATGTTCATGATTCGTCTCTAATCCTGAATTATGACATATTGCACATGGAAACTGCTTACCATAATGCCTTTAAAATAAAATTTATGATCGGCTGAGGTTTTCAAGATATTTTAATTCTCATGTCATGAAAATTGAAATATCTTGAAAACCTGAACCGATCGTCAAATTCCATTGCCATATTCGAATACAGCATGTGATAATCCAAAAGAAAAGGAATGTTTTATTCAAGAGGCTGATTTTTTTTTATGTCTCCAGGTAATTAGCCCTATATAAAATTGTCTAATGACTAAGGGTTGTGAATTTTCCAGAAAAATTCCAATCATTTTAGCCGAAGTGTTGTTCATGAAGAGCGCCATCAGTTTCATCTTCATGAATAATGAAAAGAAATTTACATAATTATCAAAGGCATCCACATGATTAGTTTTAGAAACGGAAGGTCGTGTAAAATATTCATTTATTATCTTTCAATAACCTCTTCTCCGGGCGTGGCTGTCAGAATAATACTGTCTACAGAGTTAAAATAGGCTGGAATGCTCCACAGGGAGTGGAGAATGTGCATACACTGTGTGCGGGCGTGCCAGAATCCAATGACCGGGGTAATAATATACAGCGCCTCGGAATAGTTTACTAGATTGATGGCGCTTGACAAATGCTTGTTTATTATTATTATTATTATTAAATAGACAGAGGGAGATATAATACAGGGAAGATAGAGAGAGACAGAGAGAAAAAGAAAGAGAGAGAGAGAGAGAGGGGGGGGGGGTGTTGTCGAAAAAATGAATTAGGGAATAAGAAAAGAAAGGGTGGCATAGAAAAAGACCTGGAGAAGTACTAAAGAATATAAAAGAAATTGCAAGTAGAAGCATCTAAATTTAATTCGAAAAGTAATAGTATAAGTATGACACATAGCCTAGGCCGCGGTACCAGGAGGAGTTGGGAGGGGGAGGGGGGGGGGGGAGCGGCTTGGGGCTGCATGCATTTTCGGAATACGTATGTAGAAGAGAATTATATGCTGGTTCTTATGTTGTATTAACCCCCCCCCCCCCCCCCCTTAACCTTTCAAAAACGCTCTGCGGCCCCTCTGATATAGGTTGATATACTTGTCCTCGCTTATTCACCAACCGTTGAATGCACGCACATACACGAACACATATCATGCCATAAATTTATTCCAATCTTGTTTTCATAATGTTATCTTAATTGACTTGGTTAATATTTACACACTGGCGGCTTAACCTAAATTTGGCTCGTGATTAATACAGATAATAGATAGGAAAAACTTAATGTAATTTACATGTTCAAACCTATTTTCCCAATAACATTTTCTTTCTGTACTGTGTCAACGACACCGGGTGATATAGTTCATTTTAAAGTTATGATTTATTACGCCAAGCAAACAGTGCAGATACGATATGTTAATCATTACTCGCTACAGGCACATGAAGATTCGCAACTATACATGTATATTGGATGTGTCCGACCAACTCGTGGGATGATCTTGATGATCTTGATGATCTTGACGTTGACCTGAGTAATTGATAAACTTCATGTTGGGAAATTGTTTACCCACATTTTTTTTTACAGTGTTCGAAGTAGCGACACGGATCTGACTCCATCCAGGATAGACACGTATACATCTCACAATCTGCAGCTATACAGACTTAGTAAAGTTTGAATTAAAATACATCACGACCAAAATCTACGCAAAAAAATTATTTTCATAAAATCTTTTATGATACATTTAGTAATAGGATAAATGTCAAACATTTGGCCTTTAACATAAATAATCAGACACCACAACAGTGATGTTGTAAATGAGAAGCGTATATGAAGAGTTCAGTTCCAAAACATTCTACATCCTTACATTTAAGTTCTGATATTCAAAGGATTCCAAGTTCTTTTATATTTATCGACTTGGCATGAAACTGTCATATTGTATTACTCTGAATGAGATAACAAAGTCATTATTAAAGGCGTTAAAAAGAGTTAATTGAATAGCATGGTTTGAAACTGATATCTTGATCAACAAGCCATACGGTGCATGCATATAATTATTTCAACAAACAACTATTTTTTTTTCAATTCTGTGATAAAGTGAATGTTAAAGCTCGATCATTCATACATATGAAGCTGCTCTATGGTGGGTGATAGAAGGTCATCGTTGTATGGATGTAGAATATTCTGAAATAAATGAATATAAAATGAATTAAACTGACATGAGGGTAGCATTTTCAGAAACTAATAGCTATTTGTCGTTTCCTTTAGATTTTTAGATGTGTCAGGTACTCTTCACTGAGTTGCCAAAGCTGATGTACTGTATATGTTTTTCCCCATTACACTGGTGTGTGTGAGTGGGTGTGCTTTTACATATATGCAGTTGTGGGGTACAGAGAACAAAAGAGCACAAGGATGGCCTTTATTCCGTCATGCTTGTGGGGTACAAAATACAATAGGAGAAGTACTTGCGGGGTACAAAATACAATATTAGAAAACAATAAAGTTCCCCACAAGTGCATGTATGTGAATGTGTGTGTATGTGTGTAGAGCTGCGTTTGTTTAGCATTATGTCCGAGGACATTTTCGGACAGAGAACAACAAAAAAATCATGACAACAATGGTCCTCGGAAGCCAGACAATAGTCCGCGAACGTCGAACAATGAATTTATGCCTTATTCCGTCGACTGTCCGAGGACGAGTAACAATAGAGGAACAATAGTTGTCCTCGGAAGTAAAGCCATGTAAACGTGGGTGCGTGTGTGTGTGTGTGTGTAAATTAAGATGGAAAGTTGCAAAACCTGCTACATCTATTTCTGGATTGTGTTTTAAGTTCTATTACTCTTACTTTCATTTTCCGTGAAAAGTACTTTTTCTGGTAGCTTCATACACTGGTAAAAAACAATCTTACAAGAGAAAGAAAAATAGCCGTAAAACTGATTTTGGAGCTAAAACATTTTATATTCATCGTTCATATCAGTTCACATCCGTATAATTATATACATGTACATATAAATTTATATAATTGTAAGTATGTGTAGGCGAATGTGAGTGTTAATATTTTATTCATGCACGTGGTACATTTCTAAAACAGTCATTATAAAAGTAAACAAAACCAGCACGTAGCTCCTGTACTCTGACAGTGCAATCTAGATTTGGAAACCTTTAGTCCCATTAAGATCCTTTCATTGTTGACCTAATGAACCATTATAAAATTGGTACTTTGATAAAAACAGTAAAAGATAGCACATGACAGTGGCATAATGATTTACGTCATGCATTAGAGTACTAAATACTAAAGACTAAGGAATTACAAAAGTTATCGCGTCTTAGAGTATATGTATCCACATGGATCGGGGGGGGGGGGGTGCGCTGTACATGTTTTCACTCATGTTCCACATTTTTTAATGTCAACATACCATCGACGCCTGTCTTCGTGCAGCCGGAGACTAAACTGATTTTTGAAGGAGAAAGGGTAGGTAAACATGGTAAATGCATAGCCAGATCCGGATGAAGGGGGGGGGGGATAGCCGCGCCCCCTAATGCACATAAGAAAGCCATGGTATCGTGAACTTTTGCGGTTCTCAAACACCCCCCCCCCCCCTTCTCCCTTAGGTAACCCTGGATCGAATTTTTTGATGTATTTGCATAAGATGGTTGATTCCAACCATCAATTACACGAGTCTCCTAATTTGTTTTTATGTGTTATAATATTACACCACTGAACAAACTGTTTTAAACAGCTGCAAATCATCCAGTAGAATGAGATATTTTTTTTCAGTTCTGGAACTTACAAGCAAAGAATATACGATTAATTTTGTCCCCATTGAAGTGATTCGTGATGAATTCAAATGATTATCTTATGTATTAAGAGCAGTAGCCCGTTGGTTTAAATGTCCTTTTTTTTCCCACCATAAAATTGATAAGATTTGTGTTATGATAAACCCCTCATAATTCCACAAAATTATTTAAAAAAAGAAAAACAGGGGGGGGGGAACCAAAATTGTACAACCCACCGCAAAGAGTCGGCTGATATAGATTTACTTAAAGGTCCACTGCAACCCAAATGCAAGTTGATTTCTGTTGATGTGCAAGGATGCATACAACTAATTTTTGTTTTAAACATCTAAACATGTTTCATAGATTTTTCAATTTTTTTTGAAATCATTTTCTCAAACATGCTAAGCTCCACCCTAAAAAAAAATGCTCCAGATCTCAATTCTTTTTATGATTTTTTTTTCAATGTCAAAACAACAACATAATACATATTCGAAAAATTTCAAATGTCCGGGATAACCTTTGCCCTTCTATTCATCTTAACCATCCCGTTTGTCGATAATTACTTTAAAACGTCACCATTACATTGCTTATGGCCAGACGACGAACATTTGGTCCTCTCTCTTTCTTTCTTTATCTCATTTTTTTACCTCTGTTATTTTTATGATTGCTATTTTCACAACTGGCTTCTTAACCACGGGCATCTTTGCGTCTGGCATTTTGACATCTGAGACTTTTACCACACTTTGGCATTTTACCTCTGACATTTCTACCTCTGACAGTTTTACATCTTTCATCTTCAATTCTGGTAATTATACATCTGGCATTTTCACCTCTGAAATTTTTAGCTCGTATATGTTTTTAATACCTCTTACATTGTTAGACCGAATGGAAATAACATTTTCACTGTAATAAAGACTTAAAATCTAGAAAGCAAAAAAATAATATTTGGGCAAGAGGCGGTATTACCATTTGCGAAGTGGTGACCGTACGCCTTCGTCTAGTCATTATCAACTCAAATTTATGTATATCCAAACATCAAAATAACAATAATATCGATAAGCTGGTACACATGTTTATATGCCATGAAGTAAACTATCATATTATATCGGAGTTTAGCTCCGCTCCCTGTTGGCGAAATCAACTGGGATTTCTCAGGGGCCAACGGTGCATATTTAAAGATTAATGACCAGGTGAGTGCTTCATCAAGTGCTTTGACAGAGATTTTTTTACCAACAACTGTTATAAGCTACTGAAATCCTTGCACCTGCTTGGCTGAGAGCAAATTTGTCGGTAAAATCACTGACAAAACACTTGATAAAACGCTCCCCAGATAGCCAAAAATTACCTATAAACAAATGTAGTTGAAATGCGATAATAATGTTATTTTTAAATATGCACAAACGTAAGCTGTTTGTCCCTTTCTTTACTTGGAAAATTGGCATATTAGCATTTGGCTGGAAAATGCAGCAAGAATACTTAAAGCATTAATTGAAATTGATAGATGACGGTATTATGATTCAAGAAATTTACGACTAACGATTAAATTGCCAATAATTCGAGCACGTAATTATCAAATAACGCATTGAGAGAGTTAAAGAGCAAAACACAAACTAATTCAAATTTCTCAGCAGTACTGACTACGTAAAGAATACATGAGTATTTCAAAATTAAAGAAACCATACAATATCTAAAAGCTACGCAATATACATGTATTTATGAGAAAAGAAAGAACGTTCCATAAGCTGAAAAACAAAATGTGACAAAAGACGGATGAAAGGAATCGAATCAGAGCCAATTGAATTAATGCTTAACAAATCTGCTACAATGGCAGTTCTGGCACCCTTCAATTTAAAAAAAATCACTGTATAAGCTTTAAGGATGATCTAGATCTAAAGAGAAAAAAATTTCGGGGACGACACACGGTATATTTGAATCTCTCTTTGCTTATATTCAGGTACACTGTAAAAAAAACTGCCTGTAATTTTACAGCAAATCTGGTGTCAGCAGAGTCGCCATAACTTCTGATGTAAAAATACAGATTAGTTGTAACTTTTTCCTATGACATTGATGTACAATTAACATCAGATTAGCTGTTATAAGTAAATACAGAACTAATCTGTATTTTTCCCCCTGTAAAAATACAGATATTTTTTTACAGTGTATATTAACAGAAATTGTTTTGCAGATTAATATTATTATTTATTTTAATTACTTTGTAAACATTCGGTGTTCAAGTTCCGTTTGATTCTGCGAAAATATATATATTTTTTTTTATTATTGAAGCCCCAACTCTAGATTACCTTTACTTCTCTAATTGGTCGATAATCATCACTTCCCGTGCTAAGTCTAAGAAACCATGCTCTACAAGTTTGTAGATCAGGACCCATCGATATCTCCCAAGAACTACATCCTTTGCAGTACCTTCCAACGCTCCAGGCTGAGGTTTCCAGTTCCGCAGCCAGTCATAAATGATTTCGCTTTGCTCGTAGAGTTTTCCCTGCGCTTCTTGGAACTCCTCCTGAACGTTGAACGCAGTAGAGAAACGTTCTAGTTGGTCTTGATAGACCATCCTAGCAAGATGGTAGATGTAATCGAAGCTGACTTCTCTAGGGAAGTATTTACCTTCAATAATATATGCGGTTAGACAGAAAAAAGGGGGCATCTCGTTTTTCCGAAGGTTCGTTTTTCCGAAGGTTCGTATTTCCGAAGGTTCGTATTTCCGAAACACTAATTTCCCATGCCTGGGGGTTCATAATTCCGAAAATGAAAAAGGGTTCGTAATTCCGAACATTTGTTGCATTATTCCGAAGGTTCGTTATTCCGACGGTTCGTATATCCGAAGGTTCGTTTATCCGAAGGTTCATAATTCCGAAAATGAAATAGGGTTCATATTTCCGAAGGTTCGTATTTCCGAAAATGAAAAAGGGTTCGTATTTCCGAAAATGAAAAAGGGTTCGTATTTCCGAAAATAAAATAAGGTTCGTATTTCCGAAAATGAAAAAGGGTTCGTATTTCCGAAAATGAAATAGGGTTCGTATTTCCGAAAATGAAATAAGGTTCGTATTTCCGAAAATGAAATAGGGTTCGTATTTCCGAAAATGAAATAGGGTTCGTATTTCCGAAAAATGAAATAGGGTTCATAATTCCTGGTAAAAAGGGCGAATTCATCAGGAGCAGAGGTGTAGCAACGGGGGGGGGGGGAGGGCACGCCCCCACCCCCACCCCTCCCTCATCAGATGGCGAAAAAATAAGAAAAAAGAAATAAAATGGAATAGGAAAGAAGACGGTTGGACCCTTCCTGCAACCCCAACCCTCTTCCACCAGCGGCGTCTTAGATTAGCTTTAAGATTATTCCAAAAGACTTGCGCCTCCAATGGTACCAGTGCTCCCACAATGGCTAGACTCTAGCTACGCCACTGTTAAAGGGAACATTTAGGGTAACGATAGGATATTATGGTTTTAATTGCCATCTTCAAAAAGCGGATCTCTTTTCGACGAAAAGCACCTCCCCCACCCCCGCAATGAATAAAAAAATGAAATGGAGACACAAAACTGGAAGGTTTATAAAAGAGGAGAGGAGAAGAGAAAAGAGACGAAAATAAGAGGACGAGATTAGAAAAATCGAATAAGTGTTTATGTGTTTGTGTGTGTGAGGGTGTGTGTGTGTGAGTGTGTGGAGGTGTCGTAGTCGAACGGTTTACAGCGCTTAAATATAGCAACTTTCCTTTTTTTTTTACGAGCGCGCGAAGCTAGCGACCAAAAATAATTGTGCCTTTCCGTTGTGAAAAATCATAAAAATAACGTATTTCGGCATATAATGACTGGAATATGAGGATATTCGGGCACCTCACTCCCTGAATATGAGGTGTGAGTTGCCGGAATATCTGCACTTTCAAGATCCGGGGGGCAGTGGCGTATCCAGGGAGGCGCAACAGGCGCGCCCCCCCCCCCCCCCCCCCTATTGGCCGTCGTAAAAACAAAAACAAAAAATCCTCATACCAATTTAAAATATTGTTCATTTATAAAATAGGCTTCAAAATTGGTCACATATAGCACTATTTTGCATCTCAGTCCTTCTACAGAAGCAAAAATTTTCCAATGACCCCTCCCCCATGACGGCCCATGTCAATAAGTTTCGCCTACTTTGTTGCATCCGCGTACTTGAAAGCCACCTGAATGACAAACATCCACGCACTATACGAGCACACGCGCAGATTTGATTATTGAGTGATCAGTCTACAAACACAAGACATCTTTTAATCTATTTATGCGGCATAATATAGTTAGGATTATTCCCTGTATGATAATTATTTTAGCCCGACTGAAAGAAAACTTAACATTTTGATCCACTATTCTTCAAATTTGGTTGTATGTTGCTTTTAATCATTATCATTATATTCAATTAGCGATTGCACCTGACCTATATACTTACACATAATATGCCAGTATAAAGAGTTATTTTTATTCTTCAGATGCGGTGTGCTACATAGCATAGTGGCTTTAACATTTTTGTTATTGCTCACTTGTTATCTTTCTTTTCTTGAAGTTGGTTTTCTTAAGAAGTAGCTGCTGCACGGCTTTTGTAAAGTTCTGTTGGAATTGTAAAGTGTTTGAAAACTATCTGCGTCATAGATCATTTCAGATATGCGGCAAACAAAATGCTGTATAGTTGTGTAAGCAAGGTCATTACTTACAGCATACTATGCTGCATTTCATTCATTTACCTCTACAATTTAAGATTTTAATCTGTTTTAAGAAATGTTAATACTTTTGCAAGGTTATAAAACATGCTCACTGATTTCAGTCTGCCCTGCTGCATAAATTGTTTAAGATATTTTGCATTATAGTTTGGTTTTACTTTTGTTTCCTTTTCTGATAATCATATCAGCCTGATGATAAGACTCCTTCTTTAACTTGTTACGATCCATCTTTCTTCGGCTTTGGTTGTTTATGGTATCTATTCATTTATTTATTATTATTACTAGTATTATTTGTATTATTATTATTGTTATTATTATAATTATCATTATTATCATTATTATTAGTAGTAGTATTATCTGTTTTATCATTTTTTTAATTATTATTATTACTAATATTATCAGTATTATAATTTTGTATTATTGATAATATTATTGTTGTTGTTATTATTGTTATTATTATTATTACAATTGTTTTTGTGAAGTGGACTACCCAGAATTACGATGACGATGTCATTTTGGATGGAGTTATGCGACCAGACTTAGATATTGCACTCTACTATTGCTTCTTTTATTTCCCTTGTCATGATCGTATAATTGGCCTATAGCCTATACGTATCAATAATATGCTTGTTATAATATGTTGTGCTACTTGCCGGGCTATTTATTAAACATAGCAGTGACTCCTTTATGAACTCTCTGTAATATTATGTCGTTGTTTTTATTGCTGCTGTTGTTTTGGGGACCGGAGGGGGAGGGCTTGTAGAGTCATCTAGAGAGCCATATTACAGACTTCGGCCAACTCGGTTTATTTGGGCACAACATGGCGTATATTCCTTTGTTTAGTCCTTGCCTAACAAAGCAACAAGCGCCATATTGCTACCTACATGGAGCCGAGTTGGCCAAACTCTGTAATAGATGGCTCTGAGGGCTAGGGATGCAGGACGCCCCCACCTTATTTTTAGTATACACTTTTCATAGTATTTTTTAAATCACAATTTATGTTGAATGTTGACGAAGTAATTACATCTTACATGTCTTATAGATAATAAAGTGTCAATGTTTGGCTCGCTGGAATCCAGCAGCGTGGTGCCCGAACATCCTTTTATTTTGGGAAGCGAGATGGAGGGCTGTCCTTATCTGTGGGCGGGAAGGTACTCAAAATGTTATCGTTGTTTGGATTATCTGGTAACAAAATCATTATTCTATAGACAATATCTCCTTTTTTTTACTTGCTCACTAGCGCGTAAGATTTAGAAACGGAAAATTTTGGGACAGGGAACGCCCTTCATTAGGGCGAGTGAAGTGCCCAAATATTCCATATTCGGCAGCACTTAAGTAATATTATTCATGGCTCATTATTACATGTTCTATATTTGTCTTTTGATGGCGAAATTGCATTTCCATTACAATAAAAAAAGGGTTTTATGTTTTTTTCTAACTCGCTTGGCTCGCTTGCAAATTGTAGAAACGGGAATATGATATTCTGCCAAGAGGCATCAACTCCCCCTTTCAAAAATATTACGTGGCCATTTTCTGCTTGTAAAGATCTACTTGGAACTTTGGTGTGTCTCATTTTCCAAAGCGGTATATACATTATATAAATAATTTCAAGCCAATTTCGTTGTAGCAAATTTAATCCGGAATCCGATCATTCACTTTCTTCAATACATCAGTATGTATTTTAATCACCGAAGTAATATCATTTTATGAGAAATGAAACATGTATTCCTGAGACGCTCGCTCTCTACGCTCGCTCACAAATATTGGTTATTATAATAGGAACAATGATAATAATGATAATAATATTAATAATAATAATGATAATAATGATAATAATAATAATAATTATAATAATAATAATTATAATAATAATAATCATAATAATAATAATCATAATAATAATGAAAATATTGATAGGAATTACGATAATATAATGGCTATTTCTCTGGATTTTACTATAACTGTTATCATCATTGTTATGATTATTGAGTACAAAATGAATATCTTTACACTTGGCCGTCTTTCCCCTCCTCCCTATCCGAAATACGGATTGACGCCATATTTTCTGAATTTATAACCATTTTTCATTTTCGGAAATACGAACCCTTTTTCATTTTCGGAAATACGAACCCTATTTCATTTTCGGAAATACGAACCCTTTTTCATTTTCGGAAATACGAACCCTTTTTCATTTTCGGAAATACGAACCCTATTTCATTTTCGGAAATACGAACCCTTTTTCATTTTCGGAAATACGAACCCTTTTTCATTTTCGGAAATACGAACCTCATTTCATTTTCGGAAATACGAACCTTCGGAATTATGAACCCTATTTCATTTTCGGAAAAAAGAACCTTCGGAAAAACGAACCTTCGGATAAACGAACCTTCGGAGTAACGAACCTTCGGAATAACGAACCTTCGGAATTATGAACCTTCGGAAAAACGAACCTTCGGAAATACGAACCTTCGGAAAAACGACATGTAACCGAACAAAGAGAGGTTTAAATATACCATATTTTCAGCAATGATGAAATTTATATAACTTTTAATCGGAACTAATGGTTAGCATGTGTTCGGGCAAAACATAAACCAGGCAGAACTTCTCGATATACCCAACATACCGTTTTTTATTAGTAAAGAAAGCAAAAATACCAGAACAGAAGACATAATATCTTCATATTAAAATTAAGAAGAAATATCTAGATATTTCCCCTTAGTACTCCACACACACACATACATATTTTTTCTTCATAAATCATTGGATTAAGATGAATAGTGGATACGTCTCCGGAGTGTGAACCGCAATGTATGGGTTTCGAATCCCTGCCGAAGCACTAACGTCCTTGAACATTACATTACGCGACATTTGTCACACTCGACCCAGGTGAAGTAAGTGAGCGCTAATGTTGCCGGAGCTAAGGTACATATATTCAAATTTCTTTGGAAGCAGATGGGCAAATGCGCGGTTAGTGACGTTACATTTTTAAAGGAATTTTTGCCGTTCGGGGCCTCTTAAAAACAAAACTTCTGCATGTTCAATCTCTGTAATTACACAAAGGTTAATTCTAGTGTCGACCTTTAACATGTATGAAAACACAATAATGTTGTATTTGCTTGGAGCTAAAGGGCGCAGAGAGTCAAATTTCGGTTAGTGACGAAAAAAAAAAAAAATAGGGGCCATCTTTGGTCGGACATTACACATCAAAGTTAAATGGAATTATATTTCTCATACTTTCCAATGTTAATATTTGTGTCCGTATGAAAAATTGTAATTTGACTATTTTAATTTTAAATTAAAGGAGAATTACGCTCAAAAATAAAGACGATAGTGTTAAAAGGTGTTATTTATTCCTACTTGTTAGACTATATGGCTTCGCGTCAAAATATACGAGATCGATACGAATCAATTTTTTCTGAGCAAAATTTACCATCTGCTAGCAATATGTATCGTCTGCTAGGAGCACATCGGGGCTGCCATTTTATTTATGTGTACAAGAAGATTTTCGTAATCCAAATGCTCAATTGCCTTTTTGAAAATTAAAAAAAAAACATTTGAGATTGAAAATATAGAATAGATATGTCAATTTATTTTTAAACTGAAGATTTCCTTATATATTTCTGTTGAAAATCGATATTCGCTTAATAGAAATATATTTTCTCGATACTGGACGTATGGGACGGAGCAAATTAATTCAAATTTTATGGATGCTTCTTCCCTGAGCATCTATAGCGGCAAACTATGCATTCACCTGCTTTCGGATAATGGACTTGAAAAGTCAGAATGCATGCTGCATATATTATGTTCTGCTCTGTTTGGCAAACCCAAGAAAATAGATTTTTGTTAAGCAAAACCAGACAATTTAAAAGTATCATTATAAAGATTTAATTTTTATAATACATGTAAAAACCCACTTTATATTTTCCGTCACATATGGGATTTTAGGTAATGAAGAAAATCAATTTAGGATTTGGATTCAAAATATCTTCCTAACTGGAACATTTCTCAATGGTTCATGTACAACTCCAAATCAGCAAGAAAATGGCAGCCCCCATGTAAATGAGTAGGAGACGATACCGGGTGTTGGAATATCTTTATTTATACCCTTTTCTGATATCATATTAGAAAATGATTTAGGCCAATAAGTAGGAATATATTACACCTTCCAATATAAGTAAATTTGTAATCAGGGCTTAATTCTCCTTTAAAAGATGAAGTCACACCTTGCAAAATCATGAAAAAGGAGGGTTTAAACACCTTTTCTCTTCTTTAAAAATCTGAAAATATAGTCTATTATGTAAATCATTGATTTAGTACATTTTTGTTAAAGATGCAATTTTAAAGTATGTTTATAAAATAAATATATATATATCAATAATTTGTGTGTAGTCCCACATATGTCAATGCATGTATACCCTCAGATTATCCATGAAGGCAAAGATCAAATAAATGGTAGAAAATTATTCCCCAATTCAATCTAGACATAAATATAATCCAAATTTTAACCATCTTGGGCATAAAACATGGAAAATACCCTATACAGATTCTAAAATGTTTTTGTCGTGTTTCTCTAATTATGGAATTGCCCACGTAATCACAATGTGAAATGCGCTATTCAAGAACGAACATTTAATTCTAAAGTTGAGGTGCTCCTTGATACACATCAAGCAGCATGAAATGTGTTACCGACACAACTGGCATTGCAGCGTGAATATTCTTTAGTCTTACTGACAGTTTTTTATAATCTTAGTGACATTCGGCTTACACGATCGCAGAAATTCTCATGCAGAGCAGCCTGTGATTAAGCAACAGCAATTATCAAACTATGGAAAAGATTACGATTCGAAATGGAGATGTATACCTACCAGATGAACAAAACGTTTGAATGTATTTGTATAACTCATTTATGGATTCTGGACGGACTTAGAGGCGGCGAATCTGGAGACAGGGTGCTTATGCTCCTTAACACTTAAAAGACTGGGGGCTAAAAGGCCCCCTCCCCATTGACATAAACTGGGATTATTTTGTAACGCTTAAAGATTTCGCGCTGCCGTTTCATGACTTTTTTCTTTAGGGTTTTGCGCAACTTCCGATACTAAATTTGCATGCCCCGCGTGTACGATAACAGAGTTACGTCATGTTTGCACAAGACATGTCAAGAAAAATTGGATATTTTGCATTCGTTTGTGTGTAAAGTCAATGGGGCCTGGAATGAATATTACAGATACTGTTTTCAAACTATATTTTAATATTTTCAAAAATAAGAATAATAAGATTAATTTGACTTTGCATTCAGGTAGAAAACATAATGAACTATGTGTATACTAAATTTGGTTGCAATCGGACAATAAACAGCCTAAATCCCCCCCCCCCCCCCCCCCCCCCCCCCCAGTTTTTCCAGCCTCCAAAATACCCCATTCTTTTTAGGGTTAATCTGTTCTTTAAGCAAGGAAATAAATGTCTCTTCCGTCTATAGACAACAAACTCCTAAATTTTAAAGGTTGTCCCTCTCGCCTTGAAATTAAGTCCCTTTAGACAGCGAGCCGAAGTTAATTTCATCTCGTACCTTCAAGAACTGATCTCGCAATGTTGGGTTTACCAATGTCCACCAGGCCTTCTGCTACAGCTGCCCTGTAGTTAAATTCAGCATGACGTGGTTTTTCTTTCCAGATCCGAAATAAAAAACACTGATCAGGAATATCTGAGAAAGGAAGGCAGTAGGCTTCATCATCAGTCACCTTAAGAATATTCTGGACCACAGTGTGCTGTTGCCTTTCACCTTCCCTCGCGCAAAGTGTCGCCAGTTCAGTTGTTGATTTCATGACTGCATCTGAAATGGCATATAGTTCTCCGTAGGCCATGTCATATTCTTCAAAGCAGAAGAAAAAGTTGCATTTATTATACTTCATATTCGTGTGTTGAGAGCCAGAAGGGCGTTAACTCGTATGCTTTAACACAGAGTTAACGCCCTTCTGGCTCTCAACACACGCATTATCACCGTTTCAGAATTTATGAATATTCACATTATAATGATAATATAACAACGTCTAACTATAGTATCAGTTATAATGTAACCAACCAAAGCGCTTACAGCATTATTATCCCGGTCACCGAATGCAGCTGCGATTCTGCTCATTACAGTGCACATGTCTACTCCTCTGGGGAGCATTCCAGATTATAAGCACTATACACATCAAACCTTAGAATAAATAAGTGGCCGTTATTCATAACGTCGAGTTAGTCCCCTGTAGTTTGGGGGGTGGGGGTTTTATTTTTCCTTTTGGAACTTTCAGTCTACCCCGAATAGAAGAAATGTTTGCTATTAAAATTTATAATGAAAATCCTATCTCAATGAATATTACAAACAATTGATATCATACCAATCATTTTTCCTTGAATGGCGAATCGAAATCCCACCTTCCTGAGCTTCCTCCACAATCCCTGTCTTTGGTTATTTTTCTCTATCAAGTCAACTAATCGGGACACGAGTCCAACAGTCCCCATGTTGAGATGAGAGTGTTCGAATACTGGCCGGTATGATACTAGTCTACCCTCACTCACTCCAAGAGCTCTGGCTACAGGAAGGACATCGGTCATGAGAAGATCAAAGGCTATATCCACGTACTCGGCCTTGTGAATTGAACTGTCTCTCAAGGGTGGCACAAGACCTACATACCAAATTGTAAATTGCGTTTCATTTCATTCTTGTTTAATACAATGCTCTATCCATATCATTCCGAGAGGTAAATTGTACATGAGACAAAATACAAATGCTTTGTTCAAATGTTGATTAATTTGATTTAACTTATACGTTTGGTAACCACTGGTTCATCACAAGGGACGGAACACAATCTACTTTTTTATTTTATAGACTGAGATGTCTTCAGACTTTAGAATTGTTGTTGCTGTTGCAAGTTCAAACTTTACGCTAAAGTCATGAAAGTCTCTTGGTAATCTCCCTATACAAACGCCCGTAGGCCGTGGCTCAGGTTTTTTTTTTGCAAACGAAATGCCAATGAATGTTAGAACTGATTTGTTGAACCTTACAATGCTCCCCAAGATCGAAAAGGCATAAAATTTACCAGAAATATTTGTAGTCTTCAAAGCAGACACCAGTTTCTCATGCATCTGTGTCCAGTCCGCTTGACTTGCTTGTCTCCAAGCACACAAGGCCTCCAACCTTTTATCCTCGTCTGCATCCACAATTACATCGGAAATTCCAAGTTGTTTCCAGAAAGCTGTTACCGATGTTGGGTCCAGGTAATGAGCAGTCACCATCAGCTCCTCGTCAGAGGGCCACTGCTCATTTTCTACATAGTTAGATTCCGAAACGTAGAAAAAAAAATCACTTTGTTTTGATACATTTTGTGCCAACATTTTTCTCACGGTTTATTTGTTGAAAAAAATGTAGAGTTAGCTCTTGAAGCTGCAGTTGGCTTTTAGGTTTTGCGTCGGTTAAAGTAGTTGGCGAAGGAAAGAACTGAGGAATTCGATTAGTATTAGACGGCTTGTTACGTTTACACACATCACGTTTTGAGCAGTTTCGTAGAAATACCCAATCTGATCTACGAATTGTAGGGTCTGCAGTTCCGTTGATTAGACCCTGGCTAATCTACGAATACTCAAGTTTTCACGTCAGGTTACGTGAGTGTTTTAAGAAACTTGCAACGGCTGATATTGAGGCTAGTATGAGGCCAACACTAACCCTAACCCTATTACTTAGTCTCTACTCCAGGATCATCCTAGCGTAATTTTCTTAATGAAACGTGACTAATCGAGGTTTACTGATAGTATTTCTACGAATTGTTGCGTTTATGTAACCAAACACTTCATAGATTAGATGCCCCTTTTCTACAAAATAGCACGTTACGTGATTACATGACGTGAACGTGACGTGAACGTGACGTGTGTAAACGTAACAAGCCGTATTAGACAGAGGCCGTGGAGCGTTTGACATCTGACATGCCTGAGCATATATCTTACGATCTACAGGTACGGCAATGAGTTATATCCTCCAGAACCCTAAGTGTATAAAATTAACACATAAAGATATAATAAATCACACTAATTCTGGACGTCTAAGAGCTGTCCAAGCATGTCTTTTTTTCTTCTAGACATTACACCATCATGCCGCACTAATCTGAGTCCTCGTTCCGAGACAAAATGTCAATTTGCCTATGTCACACCCATCATTGATCTGAAATAATACTGTGATCGCAGCCTCGGAGAGGTCGTGTAAAGACTTAGAGGAAATTAGCAATTAAGCTTGCTTGACTGATAGTAAATAGATTAGTATAGTTGCATTTGTCCAGTCGGATAGACAAACGTTATTAAATTGATGACTAGTCGAATGATTAGCTTTGTTTTCGGCCAATATAATTGATCAACATTGCGCTAGTCGGTAGACAAACGTAAACATGGTAAAGTAGCTGTTGGTCCTGGTTGATAAAGGTAGATTTTCCTTGATCAGCTTTGGCTTCAAGGGACCGAAAAGTCGCCATTCGTGGATGTTTTGGAGCTAGGCTCGGCTCGGGTAATATTCAGGAATCTCCGTATATATTCGGTAAAGGAGCAGCAGTGATGCGCATTCGACCGAAGAAAGACGAACTGAACAACCCAACTGACAAAAACTACCCCACCCTCGATGGCAATTTTGTTCGCTGCTCCAAGACTGTTGCTATGCACGGAGCAAGCGAATGAAATTGAAGGTACAAGGATATCGAGCGGTGGATCACTTTAACCCTCTTTCAATTGATCCTTCTCCTACTTTACGTGCCTTGCTTTGCATCGCCAAATGGTATTGACCTAACTTTCTTTTTCATCTCGCGTATTACGATTACATGTATATCAAAAAACTATTTGCATATCAAAATGTCTAATAAAATTTTAAACGTCGATGAAATATGATAATTTGTAGTGAGAGTTCATGTCGTGTGCTTGAAATTTACCTCTAGATTCTGTATCTTTCTGATAGTTTTGGCGCACAACATCTAGTGTGGTATCTAGGAGACATCTCTTTTTGTAATTGCTGCATTCTTGCCTGTCCCACCAGTCACGCAGCATTTTCTCCATGTCGAAGAGACTCAGGTAATTTCCATCAAGCGTTTCGTTGACCGTAATATTAGAAGTTTCGTCAGTAGATTCAATGGTCCTTATTAACCTCTGGCAGTGATTTCGTAAGAAGTCTTGGGTATATTGTTTGTACGTGATGTCTGTCAAATCTTGCTTTTTCACATCAGGAACTGAAAAGAGGAATTACCAGTAAAACAAAACATAAGCAAATATAGAAATCCCTCTTTAGCGATTGAAATACTCTCTAAAATATCTCTTTATCGCTTTTAACCGTACAATATACACACGTTGCAGATGATAAAACTTTCATGCCTCACCGTTATTTCATATATTCATCTTTCATTTTCAAGCCGGGGATCTGGGTTTCTCACGTTTATAAAAAAAAAAGTTGGATATTTTTTCGACTTTAACGCAGTCAGTGTATTTCATAATCCACCATCAGGGCCAGGCGGCCAAACAATAATGTGTAAATTATCTTTCAAATGACCTCGTCTATTACCAAAACAACTCCTTAAAGAATCACCCTTTGTTATTTTTCAATGTTTTATAATCCTAATATGAATTTTAGCAAAACTGTTTTGTTATGTACTTTTCACTTTTAAAATGTTTTAATTAATAAATACATTTATTTAATCTTGATTTTTTTCACAGATTTTGAATGTTTCAAGTTCTTGTCACGATAAAATCCTAAATGCTATTTAACAGTCCAATCTAATTTGGAAACAAATAGGTGTTCTTTGTGAATAATGTAGCTTGAATGAATCAGTTTTATTAGCACTAGCAATTAGAATGACTGTGTTACTAACATATTATGTATTACTCATCGGGCAGGGACAAACCTGCTCATTATTGCCCCCCCCCCCCCCCCATTATTAATCGAAAGATCGCAATTAGATAAGTAACATTTAACGCATGCAGTGAAACTGGAAAGGGCTTGTTACGTTTACACACGTCACGTTCACGTCACGTTTTGAGCAGTTTCGTAGAAATACCCGATCTGATCTACGAATTGTAAGGTCTGCGGTTTCGTTGATTAGACCCTGGCTAATCTACGAATACTCACGTTTTCACGTCAGGTTACGTGAGTGTTTTAAGAAACCTGCAACGGCTGATATTGAGGCTAGTATGACGTCAATAGGGTTAGGGTTAGGGTTAGAGTAATTTTCTTAATGAAACGTGACTAATCGAGGTTTACTGATAGTATTTCTACGAATTGTTGCGTTTATGTAACCAAACACTTCATAGATTAGACGCCCCTTTTCTACAAAATAGCACGTTACGTGATTACATGACGTGAACGTGACGTGAACATGACGTGAACGTGACGTGAACGTGACGTGTGTAAACGTAACAAGCCCTGAAAAGCGCGTGCTTTGTGAATGAATTGTATTGGACGTTTCCACACAAAAAAGGAAACACAAATTTAAAGAAGTCCTGGAAATGAAGCACCACTGAGCAACACTGTCTTTAAAATGTCGTGCAAAATTCTAGTTTGTTCACATTTTTGTAAAAGACAATAGGCATGGTGTTAAGGAGACGCCTTTTGTGTAACGGCCTGGGTGTTCCAATTCTAATTGTCGATGATTTTCTTCCTTTATTCTCAAATTTGTGTTACACAGATGTTACTCACCCAACCTTCAGGATTTGTGTTAACTCCTTTTCAAATAGGAATGGTTTTACAAGAAGACCGTCTGGGTGAACTTTACCAAGGTTGCATGCCAAAGAGCCCGTGCGAACCACAAGAATTGCAAGTTCACAAAGCAATGCAAATGAAAGAAAAAGAGCATAATGAAGGAACATGGGAAAAAAATTATCATGTGTTTTAAAAATATGACTTTGCTAGTTTTCACAAATCAGCTTTTTGTTGAAAATCGGCGGAAGATGCCTGCAGCACTCGAGACAAAAAACTGCTCTCTGATGATCTCACTTCTTCTCAGTTAAAGTTTATGGCTTACAATTTGTTCAAAGACTTGTGAATTCCATATTTCTTAAGGCATAAACTCGGTCATAATGAGTTTTGTTATAACGAATGGCCATGAATAGCAACCAAGCCAGTGGACAAAGCCATTCAACTCAAATGCTGCCTACTGTGTTTTACAAGAAAGTGAACCAACTAGATTTTTGCACAACATTTTGAAAACACAAATGTTCAGTGATGAGTGACCCTAGAAACCTAACCAAGGTACCATTGAAAAGCAAATTAATTTTTCTTTAATATAATATAAAATTCAACTGTAGAAAGAAAATATAATGTCCATTAACAGGATTTTTGTCAAAGTTAGGTTTCCTTTTTTTTTCGAAACGCCCAATAGAACTTTGTTTGAAAGGAACAAAAACAAAGAAATAAATATTTACGAAATGACCTACTTTGAAAGAAATTGTTTGCTGAGACATGGTTCAACTTCTCCAGTGTAGAACTCAAGATTATAAGCGGGTTGATGTGTTGCTTCTTTTTCGTCCATGGTATCAGTTTGTCCACTGCTTCCTCAACAAACATCCATGTATGAAAAGAGCCTCGCCTTGTTTTTCTTTTAGGTTGAACTACCCCGAGGCTTTTAAGGAATTTCCTAATTTTATCTTCTTGACCAATCTCCCATAAAATATGCTCCAAATCAAATGGACGTATTTCTGCTTTAGTGATTCCTTGGAAATCTGATGGAACAAAAGGATAAATAAAAAAAGCCAGAGTGAGATACTATACGATTGATGTAGTAGAATATAATGCAACAAAATATCATCTTACATAATTTCACTTTCGTATTAAAAAAAAAAGATTTAACGCGTGTTAAATGAATATCGGTTTTCTATGAATAGCGGTCCTTATGAATAGCGAGCGGACCCCATCTGAGGATACAGAGAATGCAAAGCGATTATTTATCAAATTATGGAAGATATAACTGCTTAATTCGTTGTGTAATCATGAAATCATTGATTCCGAAGATTCTTTGAAGTTAGCTTTTTTATACCTTTCAAACGAAGTATTGATTTTTCTAAGCCTTCCTTAACGAGTGTTTCATGCAACGTTTTTCTTTGGTTGGTTCCCTCTTCACACGTGTCCTTCCATCGGCAGAGTTTCTGGTAGTAATACTCCTCATCCCTGATTGTGCTTGAGTTGCCACTTTCATGACGATAGAGAGCTGCTAGAGCATTGTCAAGTTTGTGAATTTCTTTGTTTTCGGAAGCATATTGCACTAATTTCCACAGCTCCACATAAGCCAACGGATCTATAAGACAGGGTGAAATGCAGATGATAGTGTTTGATTTGACTTGGATGAATTACACAGTCGTACAATGCTGGGAGGCCTTCTTCCAAGTATAAGAAAATGTAACACAAGGCTGCAACACGATGCTCAGGCTATTAAAAACCTCTAAAATGCAACCTTTCACTATTTAAGATGCGAAATTTTCTTCATCGCTCCCCCGCATACCAGTAATTAAAATGCAGAAGATAATTATAGTAACCGTATGAATTATTTAGACAGTGATACGGGTGTGTTTAACAATAGACAATGTAACCCTCCCACCCCCTCCCCTCTTTAGGACCTATTGACAGTGGCGGCATCAGGATTTTTAAAGTGGGGGGGGGGGGCAAATGGGGGGCAAAAGAAAATGTTGGGGGGCAAGGGCGGACAAAATTTTTTTCCACCCTTTTATTTTTTTCACTCCGTAAATTATTGGGGGGCAACTGGGGGGGGGGGCAAATGCCCCCCATGGCCCCGCTTGGTGCCGCCACTGCCTATTGGGTCAGCTAGTCAGGGGGAGGGGGGGGGGGCAGGGGACGCCTCTTCTGTCCAGTCCTTTTCCCGCAAATTAGAAATTTGTCTTAACAGTGATTAACACTTGGATTTTTTTAAATATTTTTTTAAAATCCTTTTCTCTCATACATATTGTATAAATCATTCATAACAAAATTGTACATATTATTCATAACAAAGCTGGATGCATTATACATTTATATTTTAGCTTAAACATACATTTCAATAATAAAACAAACAAAATGATTTTATAATCTGTTTAGAAATCATTTTCATATAACAAAATAGTACTTAAGAGAAAATTGTCATTTCAACCCCCTCTCCCTCCACTCCCCCTCCCCCGTCTCCCATCACACAGGATTTACCTGTGTGATTGAAAGTGCTCTAAAAAGCTATTCCCATCAGTAAAATTGTCTCCCTCGGTCGCAATGCAACATTGCAAATATAATTATCATAATTTCTCAAGGAATCCGCCAAAGACTATACTTTTTTATAATGTCAAATGCAAAATATCATCTTTTTAAAATGTTATTAATATTTTTGTTTATCTATTTATTTCTTTATTTATTGATTTTAAGTTATCCTTTTTTGATTTTTTTTTTTTTTTAGTTTATTATATTTTTTCGTTTATTTATTTGTTGGGGGCGGGTGATTGGACCGTCAACCGCCCCCCCCCCCTAATTTCGAAAATGTTTGTTTGCGCAAACATTTTGATGCGAAACAAGCCCTGACAAAAAAGACATCAGTTTACTTACCTTTTCGATATCTAGACCCACCCTCTCTTGAAAAACAGCTAGCCATACCTGCATTATGGGAAGAAGAGGGAGGAGAAGAAGAAACGAAAAGGTGATGTTAGCTAGCCCTTCCCCCTTAATTTTTAGCCTTTTATTATTTTGTTTTTAATTTTGGATGAGCCAACAGTCAAGTTGGGGTAAGAGGGCTCACTGGTCTGCTGGTAGAGGAGTGGTCTTGTGATTGGGATGCCCGGGGTTGAAAACCGACTGGATGCGCCACTGCTCTTTTTAAGGCACTAATTTTCATTACCAAGTCCTTCGTAGAGGCCTTTTAAAAGCCGTCGGTACCCTAGCTGCTTACTTACAAGCATATGCTTTATCAGCCAGGTAAAATAAACCCTGAAATCAAAGCAACCAACCAAGTAAGCAGCTTGCTTACACAGTCAAGTTATGGCAAGTGTCTCCCATCCATACGCCCCTCCCCCACCACTCCAGCACAACGATAAGGGTGCAAATTTGTTTTACCATAGCAATTTCTTAATGCAAAAGGTAATCTACAAGAGGGAAATAAACCAAATGCACACTACAATTACGTTATGGAACCGAACGCTTCAATGCTTATACCTGGTCTATACGCCTATCTAAAACCATGTGAGTATTCCTGTGGCAAGCAGTGCCGATAAAAGATTTGATGTGAATATCAATGCGATTTCTCCTTAAAGATAATCAATTGATGAAAAAAGTAACACCAAAGAATTAGTGCATTGTACTCGTCGCATTGCATGTATTTGCAATGCTATCCCAATGCCCCTCGTAGCTTTTGGACCCTCTGCCATACTTGAACAAAAATAATGTTACTTATTAACAGATGCTTGTGTAACGGTTAACCCTCTAACTTAGCTAAATATTAACTTTATTTAAAACCATACAATTCCGATTCACTCAATAGCAGATTAGGAAGTAAACAATCAATGAAGCCCCTCCGTAGGAATTTACTGTAGTGATTATGAATATGGCAATTTATTATCATGACTACATTAGACGCATATAGTCTTTGATTCATACTATTTTCCCCGGATAGCGGTTCGATTTATATTTGCTTTACCACTAGTTGTCTACATTATTTTTTCCTCTCCTTGATCTCCTCTATCTTTTCCCAGGAAATAATCTAAATTACAAACTTTATTGATATATATATTAATTTACACTCATCATTTAAAAATTACATGACATTTACAAAACATGTATATTTTTTTCTATAAAACTGTTTAAGGTTATTGATTCTACTTCATGTTTATTGGTATGACTGGATGTCATTCTCTCTGTATGTGTAAGTGGATGATTTTAACGGAGGGGCATCTTGCCTGCATATGACATAATTTATTAGTGATATAAATTGCTGGTGCATTGTGGATCCATCTATAGCTTTTTCATGTAATTTCACCATTATAATATGTATTTCATTTTTTTTAATGCATTATAGAGATCATCTCACTGCCCCATTACTGAGGTGACGATTCATCTGAAAGTTTAAGGTTCTTTGGACGCGTATATTAGAAGCATCTGTTTCTTTCTTGGAGCCATTTGAATTGTGTCTGTGTGGATGTGTGGGTGTGTGTGGATGTGTGTCTGCGTGTGTAACTATGTTTTACGTACATAATCCATCAAATATGATATACATGTACTAGTGTCCCTGTATTAAAGAGTTGCGAAAACTGGGGATTTGAACGCCATTTTGTTTCCACTATGACGTAACATTTCTATTCAATTCCGATGAGCACCTGGGTGTTCTCAATAGATAGAATTCGAACGCCATTTTGTTTCCAGAAAAGTGAGACGTCCATGTCGCAATTGTTTAATACAGGGACACTAACATGTACGTCGGAGAGACGCCCTCAATTTTCTTACCGATGGACTAACTCTCAATGTTAAAGATTCTTTATACTAGAAGCATCTGTTTCCTTCTTGGAGCCATTTCAATAGACAGCTTAGCAACATAGTGACGAGCTATTCAATGAACATGCTTTTTTATAAATGAGCCTCAATGCTTGGAATCCAGTTTGCATACATTATTTGTTGCTATGCCCGGCAAGCCTACGGCAAACTTTCAGGTTGTCAAGAATAACCTTTGTTTGAAAGGTATGCATAAAATTTGCAATATTACCGAAGCGGTCTATTGTGGCTGTGTTAATATGTGTCTGCTTGCGTAATTAGCTTTTACATACATACATATACATACACACATACATACGTACGTACGAAAATTTAAGGCTTCAAGAGACGCCTTCAATTTTCGTACCTCTCGACTAACTCGGTACCCCAGAATTACATCCCTTACAGAGAGTAAATGGTTCAGCAGGACATGGAAAAAAGTTAAGTATATATATCCAGATCCAGTAATAATACGGCATCACTTATAATGAAGTAATCCCTATACAAAGAAAAGTGTCATACTTTGCAATCGTGCCCAATAGTTATTTTATTTAGCTCTCAAATCTTAAAAAGGACATTCATCAGATTTGAAAAGGGACGCTTATCAGAAGTACAAAAGATGTACTCGTCATATTTGAGAAAGGGCACTTAAAATATACAAGGGGCATTTATTAGGGGTATAACGGGTACTTTTAGAAGTAAAAAAGGGCACTGTTAAGGTAGTTGAAAAGGTGAATGGGACTCTGTGCCCCCCCCCCCCCCTCCCCCTACTAACTGCTCCTCATAGTAATAATGATATTGAAACACGATTGCAAGATTATCATGATAATAATGATAACAAATTAAAGAAATCAACGTAGTTATAAATCAAACGGCGTATAGTGCATCAATCCCCTCTTGAAATGTGAGATCTGCAGAGTGACTATGATCACTGTAGGCATTGAAATAGCTTCTTGAAATTGTCCTTTGGGTAATTTATTTAAAGTCTTTGCGATTATGTTATAATAATACAAAAGAAACAGCTACAACCACAACAATAATGATAATAAAATTGCTATGATAATGATGATATAGGCCATTTAATACAAGGAATATTTAATTTGTAAACAAATCTTTAGGCATTTTACTCCCAGTGTAAAAGATCGTATGCTCGATCTGTAATGAAAAACACAAGTCAGAAAGAATTGGAACCAGCGGGATTCGAACCTGTCATCTACTGCTTGCCGGGCAGCGACTTAACCACCAGGCTATTTTGGTTCACGGCCAAGTCACAATGGACTAGAATCAAATACCCACGATCCTCTTCTTTCTGACTCATTAATATTCAAACGGTCCGCCGTAGACAATGGTTAGTAAACGAAGAAGCTTGACTGGGGAGAAATTTTAATTTGTAAACAAATCTTTAGGCATTTTACTCCCAGTGTTAAAGATCGTATGCTCGATCTGTAATGAAAAACACAAGTCAGAAAAAATTGGAACCAGCGGGATTCGAACCTGTCATCTACTGCTTGCCGGGCAGCGACTTAACCACCAGGCTATTCTGGTTCACGGCCAAGTCACGATGAACTAGAATCAAATACCCAAGATCCTCTTCTTTCTGACTCATTAATATTCAAACGGTCCGCCGTAGACAATGGTTATTAACGAAGAAGCTTGACTGGGGAGAAATTTTAATTTGTAAACAAATCTTTAGGTATTTTACTCCCAGTGTTAAAGATCGTTTGCTCGATCTGTAATGAAAAACACAAGTCAGAAAAAATTGGAACCAGCGGGATTCGAACCTGTCATCTACTGCTTGCCGAGTGGGAGTGGGAGTAAAATGCCTAAAGATTTGTTTACAAATTAAAATTTATCCCCAGTCAAGCTTCTTCGTTTACAAGGAATATTGTTTAAATGAGAACTAAAAGTAGAAAACTAACAATTTTGAGAAGAACTAATCAGTTTCTATGAGTTCAGCTGAATTCATACCGATTCCCCGAAAATTGTTACAAACGAATTCTTTAAACACGAGCTTATTAATGAAATATTCTCAATCGTTCAATCGACAGTATCATATTTGTAATTGCATGCATCGATTGTGATATGCCTTACGGTGATTCGACATACAATGCAATATTACGTCCAACTGAAAAGCAGTCAGGGCGTCGAACTATAACTTTCCGCCTAAAAAAATTGTTTGCTACGAGCCGTTTATCTTTCTCTCAAATTTGCTAAATCGTCAGAGCTTTCGCACTTCGCGCGGGAAGGGGGGGGGGGGATAACTCTACTCTCCCTGCACCCACCCCTGTTACCTGTATTACTACCCCCCCCCCCCCAATATGATTTTTTATCTTGAAATACCACCAAAATCTTTAATGATTAGGAGTAAGGAAATTAGAAATGCCATAATTTTTAAATTCTTTTCATTAAAAACCATTTTGAGATGCTCTAACATGCAAGTTTTATAGACAGATTTTTGAAAAATTCCCTGATATACCCCCTCCCACCCCTGTTCGATCTCTTCGCTCAGTGGTGTATTTAAGGGGGCAGGGGGGCACGTGCCCCAGGCAGCACTTGCAGGGGCGCAAAAAACTTAAAGGAGAGAAAGAAAAAAGTGAGGATTGGAGATTCGACTACCGGCACAGCACCTAATTTTTTTTTGTGTGTGTGTTTATGGTAGATATTTGCACCTACGTACCACTGGCGTACGCAGTTGGGGGGGGGGGCAAATAGGCAGACTGCCCCCGACAACTTTTTACGCAAACAAATATATTTTTTTAGAACTGTTTTTTCCCTTGTCAGAGAATTTGACACCCAAATCTCGTAACCCCCCGCCGACTAAGCGATTTTTGGAGGGTTGGCGACCCACCCCCCCCAAAAAAAAAACAAACAAAAACACCATGAAATAAACAAACAAACAAACAAACAAAATCTCACTACCCCAGCCTCTGACGCAACATCTGCAAAAGAATGAGAATTGTGACGAGGAGGTCGTGTATGAAGAGATTTAATCAAAATATGTGTTGAAATATACAATTAGAAAATAGAGTATGCATCACCAAGATACACCGCATATATCATATAGAAGCATTAACATAACGACAAGAATATGAAATTGATCAACGAGGACCAAAACTCGAATATCAAAATTATTAGTGGAATGGTTATGACAAATCTCTTACAAGTAGCTTATTGAGAGTAAAAAAAACCCACATAAACATGAGACAAACAATGAAAATGTTGGAAATAATTCCAATTTCCCATGAACGCATGTTCCACATAGGCATGTACCTCAACAATTATCTACAATTCCTAAATTATCAATTCTGGAAGCATTTGCAGGGACATTCACTTTCTTTCTTTCTTTCTTTCTTTTTGTCTTTTTAATTCAAGGAAACATATTCTAATCCCAAAGAGTTTGTAATGAAAAAATCATACAAGATGGGGGTATAGTAAGCTTATTATAATAATAACTATTGGAAACTAAACAAGTGGGGTCACTACATATTAAAGTGTTATACATTCTCAAATGAAAGTGAGAGACGTTGAAATGTGTTAAAGCTTATCTATAATGGGTTTAAAACATGGACAATTTGAAGCTAATGAAAATTCTGCATTTAGTGCTTGTTGCTGTTCTGCTGTTGTTGTTATTGTTGTTGTTTGTATGACAGTTTTGCAAAGCCAAACTGAATTCCGAGTAATGTGTTATGTAATTATAGCTGTGATTTTATCATCATAAACAGTAATGGCTGTAATTATTTATAAATCTCACTCTCAGCTTTATCGCCTTTCCGTATTTAGTTTCAAGGACAAAAATCCATAGACTGTCGGGGAATTAGGCAGCAAATACTTCATGCTTAATGAATCATAAATTGTAGGCGTTCAATTACTCATTTCGATATGACTATATGATACCTCCTTAATGACAGATTGTTTATATCCAGGCAGTTCGTAGCCAAATATAGTAATTGAACTTTGGAATCACCTTACTAAATGCCCTTCTCATCGCCCAAATTAGAGCTAAGGTTGTAACAATTTCTACAAATTATTTATCGCAACACCATTAAAAGTTGTGCAACCTAACACACCGGACCTCTAATTAGCTGAATTTCATGTTCTATTGAATTCTGCTCAGTGTTCTCTTTTCACTGACTACTCTATACAAATTCTATTAGGATATCATAGAATGTCCGTGCAATAGACTCAACTCTTTTTGGATACCTCGAACCCGACTCTCCCGTGAGGCAGCCTTAGCCCTAATGCCGGCGAGGTAACCCCGGATCCAACGTAACATCAATATATTGACATTTAGGTCTATCTCAAGTACGTATACTCGGCATAGAAATGAAGAAACTAGAAACACAAACCTCATACACATAATATTTACAAACATACAATGCATTCTTTCTGTGTGTGGTTTTAATGCTTTTGTAGTTCTATACAACAGTCATAAGTCTCAAGTGCTAATCTTGCAATGATCGTGTGTTATCACGGCAGAGGTGGCTTCAACTGAAGAAGATGTATCAAAATAGGTAAGTAAAAGAGATGTTCAACGAGCCATTCTAACCCTGCATCCCGTTCACTTTAAGCGGAGTTACCATGGTAACCGAAGCTACATCAGTTACGCTCAGAAGACGACGATATCGAATGTGATGCAGCCAAAAACTGATCCTCAACACTTTGGATTGAAGTGCAAAGTTCCATGTTGAAGGTTCAAGTTCAGGTAGGAACCATTCCAAATATCTGTGATAAAATAAATATTGTACAAAGAATGGATCAGATTATTGAATCAACTAGTTTTATATTTTGTTCTTGCAATCTTAGACTGTACTTTTGTTCTATTTGGATGTCGCTGCTTGTTGTCATGTACATTGTTATGAAATATTTTATATTCGTTTATCGTACGTTGGGACCCAGAGGGGTGCTAACTCTGTGAGGTAACGCCCTTCTGGCTCTCAGCACATGTTATCTCGTAATTAATGCTCTTAAGTTATCTGTAAATGTTAGTTCATGATGTGTTCATGTACTGCTATAATTATGCTTTATACAAATGTGAGAGCGTAAAACGATTTTTATATTTTTTTTTTATTGAATAAATAAATTCAATTCAGTTCAATTCAAGTCTGTTCCACGATTGGTTGCAGATCCGCACTGGACTTAAAGGAACCATTGCTTGTTTCCAAATATGATAAGCGAATGGGCAAAAATAACCAAAGAACCGTAAAACGGATAAGGTGTATACACACAGAAGCTCAAGGAAATATTATTGAATTATAAGTGACGAAAACTATTCAACGACAGGGTAATTTTTAAGTTTTGAATTTCCGGTTGATCTATTTTATGACAATAAATAAATTCAATTCAATTCAATTCAAGTCTGTTCCACGATTGGTTGCAGATCCGCACTGGACTTAAAGGAACCATTGCTTGTTTCCAAATATGATAAGCGAATGGACAAAAATAACCAAAGAACCGTAAAACGGATAAGGTGTATACACACAGAAGCTCAAGGAAATATTATTGAATTATAAGTGACGAAAACTATTCAACGACAGGGTAATTTTTAGGTTTTGAATTTCCCGTTGATCTATTTTATCGTGTTGGTTTTTTTTTAATTCGCTGACTCTGTCTGTCTGTCTCTCTCTCTCTCTCTCTCTCTCTCTTCATCTATGTTTTTTTTTTAAATCACAAAATTGACCAGAAAAGGCATAAGGATTGCTGAATGTGAAATGCGAAAATTTACCAATGGCAAAAATATGATTCTGGCATACAGTCTGAGATATATGATATTTACCTTTCGATACGAGAGCAGTTCTTGTTGAAACGCTTCGTTTTCCTGCTTCGTTCTCTTGTATTCACCCTCCAGTTTTCTGATCACTTCTTCGAACTTCGTTCTCTCTTTCTGTTTCGATAGAATGTAATTAAATGAAATAATATCCACATGTGTAATGAGTTTGAAGAATAAGAATAATGATAGTAATTGTAATAATGATCAAAAAATAATTTGGAATGATAAAAACTGTACAAATCATTATAATCGTAACTGGCTTAATTTAAACATATAAGACGTGATGAAAGGAAAGGAATATAGCCAACTCTTTTGACAAGTAATGTTGTAATTAGTAGTAATAGACAAGCACTAGTAGTATTAGTAGTGCCAGTACTAGTAGTAGGAGGAGGAGGAGGAGTAGTATTAGCAGTGGTATTTAATGTAGTAGTAATACACGTAGTTGACTTTATTAGGAAACTTGTATAGCACAAGAGTAATCTCCACAAGGTTCAAATTATACTTCGGGGAATATGATTTCCAATGTCAGACTAAACTCCACGAATTTTTTCAAGTGGCAAAGAGAATATGAACTGCCCATGTATTCCAATTGTATCTAATACCATGTCAGCCAAAGTAAAGCTGTTTACAGCTTTCAAATCAAACTCGATTCGTATGATTTGTGAAAACTTGATTTATGAATTCTGTTTATGACAATTTTGTGTAAAGCTTGTGGCATTGCAAGGGTCAATAGTTCTATAAAATAATGTTTAAAGATGTAATCAATGTCTTTATAGCTACTTAGGTAGCTAGAAATTGTATCGCCTTATATCTTATAGACATGTGTTCATTCGCTTAACTGTTGTATCATTTCATATATAGCTTCCTACTGAATCTAATTATTTTTAAACTGATAACAAAATAGAGCCCTATAGTTACGAAAAATATTCTTACCTCAAACAGAATGATTGAGCTGACAAGGGCTTGGTAGAGAAAACAGTTTGACCCATGCTCCAATATTTCGCTGATCTCATGTTTCATGCCTTTAACAGGCTGCTCTCTGTCCAGCTGTGTGTTCTTGAGATTTCAGAGGGAAAATAAAAGTTTAAACTAAGTTATGTTAAATTCAAATTTATTTCTGCGATGTTGGTCAAGCCATTGGAAGGCACTGGTCTTGCTGGCTGGAGGAAATAAGAGAAAAAGATATCACCGGGGGAAGGGGAGAGTTGGTAGGGGTTCTATTATTATCCCTGTCATGTTCCCCTTTCCTTTCCTCTCTTCCTTGTTGAGCTCTCTCGCTCTCTCTCTCTCTCTCTCTCTCTCGTTATTGTCTCCTTTAAGCTTTACCAAGAAGTATTAATGGTATCGAAAATTACCTATCACTGTGCTCAAGTTGTAATTCACATTTCCTTTCCAAGCAATTTCTTACTTTACGACATTTACTGTGACTGTCATTTACACCTAGCCCTATAAGCTTATTTGCATTAGAAAATTGAAGCGTTTGATATTGAACAGTGCAAGCACCGCAAATTCTAATGCAACTACTGCATGGTTAATGAATCATAAATTTTATGTTTTCAAATACTAAGTTCGATAGGATTATACCTCATTAATATCCACGGACAGATTCAAGTGCATTTCGTAGTCAAATATAATTATGTGAACTTTGAAATCACCTCACTTAGTGCCCTTCATAATTTTGACTTAATTGCCCCCCCCCCCTCTCTCTCTCTCTCTCTCTTTCGCCCTCTCTTTCACATGTTCTTTTATTAGGTATTCATTTTGATAATAGAGATCAAAGTTTATATTATGTTTATATTACAACATTCCAATAATTACCAAAAGTGGTGGAAGAGCATGCGGTCCACTGTCAACATCTAACATCGAATTCTGTCAAGAGAGGGCAGAAATAAATTCGTTATGCAGTATCTCATGGAATCTCTACACACCCGTACCCGCGTTATATAAACTATCCGGTTTCCAGTTTTCTTTCGACTCACCCCCCCCCCCCCCCCCCCCCCCACATGTCTGCATTAAATCGCTTCATTGACTGTTTTAAATGCATATACTCGATGAAACATTCTTTTGTTTTTCCAGTTTGAAACACTAATTTGCTATCAGTCTATTCGATTGGATTGACGAGGTTTTGGTAAAACCATTTCCCTAAATACATTTCGTGCTATAGGTTCAAAATTATACATTGGCCTACTGTAATAGCTATAATTGCTTGGTTTATATTTCAAGAGAATTATACTGACAAACAAAACAATACAAAAGGTTAAAGTAACTTACCATTGATGACAATGGGCTTGGCATACTCATAATAGAGCGAATGTCTGTCGTGGAATTCGAGTCATAGCATTCCAGCACCTCTTTGCTAAGTCCTTCCATTTCGATGAAATTCTTGCTTGATCCGCCTTCCAAAGGCGAAACGATCTAATTGTAAAGGTTGTGAGTTATGAATGAAGATTTTATCTCAAAAGTCAAATGGTTTAGTGTTTTCCTACATGGAGATATAAAATGTCCCAATGTGCTTACGATAATGAAAGCGTGATGCATATTATAGATGTCCAATAATGCACTTTCAGTCTTCAATCACAAAGTAACATGGTTAGAACTTGATGAAGCAGTAGGTCCCAATAATGGCTAGACAACAAATTAAGGCAGTATATGTTCTGAAGAGATGACTTCTTTGTATTCGATTATTCAATATGTTTATGCACATTCATATTATCCGTTGTTTATATGGACTCAACCATACTTGTCGCCGAGGCAACAAGGAAAATATACCACGTCATGAACTTTAGTTCCACGTATTGCATGTATTGCTGGAAAATTGCAATTACTCAACTTCCTGGACTTATTCACGCACAATACAGTCATTCCCACACAGAACTTTGGTAAAAAAAAGTGTCAACAATATTGCATTCACCCTGTCATGGAAAACAGGATAATGCATGGGAATATTTTATTTTTACATTAAGCGGATTTAGCGGGGAAATATCTAAAAGCACCTGTGTCATGTTTCATAAAACTTGTCTTTAATGACAAGTTGCAATGACTGTTATAAGCTACTGAAATCCTTACGTCTGAAAAAGGCGGGGGGGGGGGGGGGGGTGGGAGGGGAGCAGCTTACCATCATGGATGATAACGGCAGGGGCAGATCATGAGAGCAGAGGCAACCTGTAAAACCCATGTCGTTCTGAATCTCATTGCATCCTTGTTTGGACCTGTCATCTTGGCTTCCGTAATCCTGGCAAAACGAATCAGAATTTTGAAAATATCAAAGTACAGAATTTCTCTCCTTCTCTCTCTCTTTCTCTTTCTTAATCTCTCTCTCTCTCTCCCTATCTCTCTATCTTTATCTCTATATTTCTTCTTTCTCTCTCTCTCTTTCTCCTTTTCACTCTCTTTTCATTCGTCTCTCATCCCTCAACTGGGCGTTGTGGCGTGCGCCTGTAATCCAGCTACCAGTGGCAGTTATAAACTGATTCAGCGGACCCAGGTTCGAGACTGAGTGACGTTTTTCGGATGGTGACGTTAAAGGTCGGTCCCAGACGTAAATAATCATATCTGATTGATACACGTCTGTAAAAACCCAATTACACACACACCTCTTCTTGTGTTGCTTTTTTATTGCTTTGTTATTTTCAATGATTGATATTCCGCTTTGATCATTAATAACCTAATTTTAATCTCCCTTTTTACTTGTATGTTGATGATAATAAAAAGTTGTGGATTTAGTTAAATAAATTGATTTGTTTTGATTTTGATCTTTCATTCTCAACTGTCACTCTCCCCCCCCCCCCCCCCCGTCTCTCTCTCTCTCTCTTTCTCCTTTTCTCTCTCTTTCTCTTTTACTCCATTTCTATTTCATCTTCCCCTCTCAGCTGTCTCCCCATCTCTCTCTCTCTCTCTCTCTCTTTATCTCGAACTTTCTCCTTTCTCTCTCTCTTTTACTGTCTTTCTATTCATCTTCCCCTCTCAGCTGGTTACCCCCCCCCCCCCCATCTCTCTCTAACGTTCTCCTCTCTCTCTCTCTCTTTCTATTCATATTCCCCTCTCATCTCTTTCTCTCTCTCTTTCTCTCCCTCTCTCTCTATTTCTCTGCTCCTGTCCTTCCTCCTCTTCCTGTGTTTTTTCCGGTAACATTCATAGTACTTTGGTCTTATCATCCGATTTACCACCAATTCCTAAATTTGCAAAGTTAAAAGAATTAAAAAAACTGTAACCATTATAATCTTAATCAGAAAATAATATAAACAAATTCTTAGAAATCATTGGAGAGAAAGTTTTGTAAATCTAGGAGATAGAATATTAAATATTATTTGGTTAACGAAGAAGATATGATAATTTTCCTGTAAGCATGCAGACAAAGATCGAACAAAAGTGGGGAGAAACTTACTATGGACACCAATGAAGAGGGCTCATCGTCCAGATATGCTTCTATGTCTCCGTTTGCTTGCATTTTCGTTAAGGTTTGAGCCATCCTATCCCGCCGATACGAATCAGAAGAACAGATCGTAGACAGTGTCAGATACCGAAATACAACAATTCATTATGATTAGTGTTCACTTTATCTTGTTCATATAGATGAAACAAATCACTAAGTTTTAGGGAATTTTCTGGAAGCATGTAAAAGATGGACCGCATGCACCCCGTGATGCTACGTTGCCATAGTAATATTGCAATAAACATCACCAGACTAACATAGCATATTGATGACTATGTTCATTTCGTGATTCATGATTATTCCAAATTCTAGTTATGGTACCCTTTCTTTTTTTTTACTGGTTATTGCGGATGGAGCTCAAAGGCTCAAACAATTAAAAGGCATTTACCATGGCAACATCGTAAACTCAAAAATTCACTATTTGATGTTCCACGTGGTCTCTTTATTTTCCTTAGCTAATATATGTATCTTGAAATAGCAGGCCATAAACATCAATACATGCATTGGTTTTCACTAGAATGTGGGGGAAAGATTTCATCAGATTTCAGAAAATTCCTTCATCATTGATATAGATTGTATTCGATTTGCAGGGTATTTTTTCAGGGAATGGTACAGTATATGGTATAGCAAAATATTGATGTTGTTACCAGGGTGATATTAATTTAGACAGACATTTGGTTTTTACTTTTAATAGCAATGATGCAAAGTTCAACATAATTTAGAGCTGTCTTGACAAAAGAATTGAAGTAACGGTGCAATTTACAGTTGATATTTATCTGCCTGACTGAACAAGAATACCTCTGAAACCTCAAGGTCATTCTTCAGTCATACAGGATTGGTGGTTACGATCATAATGTAAATATACTCTATTGTCCCAGTTTATCCCCATTGCTGCCTCGACAGCCTATTAATAGCTCATTCATTAGGCTGTCTACTTTCGAAGGTGTTAGAGGGCAAAAAAGTTGAATATTTTTACTTTTCCATGGGAACATAATTTTGTACACACAAAAAATGCCGTGTTAAACATTTTCCGTGGAAATGGAACACGAGAGTGAGAGACCACGAAATGCATCCAAACTCTTAGGTGCATACAGATAATCTTGACATCCAAATCCAACAGAAACAAGTTCGCATGAAAACTATTATGGGACACAACACACATAGCAACTTTATCTTAGTATAGGTAGTGCAAATGTATGACAATCAGTTAAGTGTAATCACGTACTCTATTATTTATTGATCTACAAACATGACTATATTATTGTAAATCCTTTATATTCATTTCTTATTATGTATGTACTTTTTAATGCATAATGGCAATGCTGTCATTTATGTGATATGTTGTGAATAAACTCAAACTCAACAATGCACGATAGAAGCATAGATCCCGAATCGCATGCAAATACCATACCAAAGTACCTTCATGCGCCCGCCTTGGTCGACCAGGGGAGCGTTTCATGAAGTATTTTGTCCATGATTTTTACCGACAAATTTGCTCTCAGCCAATCAGATGCAAGGATTTCACTAGCTTATATCAGTTGTCTGTAAATATCACTGACAAAACACTTGATGGAACGCTCCCCCAGAGCACGCCGCAGCCGACGACAGAGGAAATCCAAGCGGGACGCGAACTTTTTTTTCCCACGAACTTTTGTCACTAATCGTCCTTGACGCATGCGCAACTTTGAAATAGCCCTACAATGCTTGGAGTTGGATGGGGTTTCAAAGTTTCATCCTACTTGTAGTAAAAATAAAAATACAAGACGTTATTTTTGTAATGTCCAAACTGAGAGTCGAACCCACATACCTCAGGTTAAATGTCAGAGGGCTAACGCATCTCGCCACAGCAAGACGCTGGGCGCTGGGCGCAAGGGGCGTTTGCCCCCTCCCCCGTTTTGTCTGACAAAGTATGCCCCTGGACCCCCTAGATGGCCGTTTGTCTTCGTCAAACGGTGGGTTCCTCAGTGTACCCCCCCCCCCCCTTTCTGAAAATCCTGTATCCGCCCCTTCTCGGCGGCACATACCCACCGCACACTATATACTGAGTGCCCCCAGCCCCCCCCCCCCCCCTCCCCGGGTGGGAGAAGAGGAAAAATAACAAAAAATAACTATGTGAAATATAATGTACATGTATTTATGGTTGTTGTATGTACAGGGGCCTGTAACATCAAGAGATACAATCAATCTTACGATCAACTGTAACTCTTCATTACATGGTTTGCCATAGACTTACGATTGATATCAATCGTACAGTGTAAGATTGATTGTATCTCTTTATGTCAAAGGCCCCAGGAGTACATTTACCATCTGGATAAGCCATTGTGTTGTGGATAAACTGCGGTTCATTTCAGTGTGCTCAATATAAAAAAAAAATCATTCATTCATACAAATTCATTCATGCATATGACACTTGATATAAGATGCACATAGGGAGTTTAGTTGTGATTTCTGTAAAAATTTATTTAAAAAAAAATGCAAATTTCATTTCCAGTGCATGAAATAAACTCGTTTGGCACAATAAACCTGCACATACATGACGAAATTTGGCAAATTTAGATGAAAAAGGTAGATTCAAAAATGTAAAAGGAGCTGCATAACATGAGTACAATTTGAATGAAATTCAAGACAGATTTTAGAGATTTAACAGCCAATTTTTGCCACCCTGGCTTAAGCTGCATAACATACATGTATGTACAATTTGAATGCACTGCGCAATGTGAAAACCAAGATAGACATTGTTACACAAAACAGGAAGAATATCTTGTTGCCGTTTCTCCCTATTATCATAATGATCATACAGACATTTATTGCCTTGATTTTCCTGAGTAAATGAGTACAGATAGTAATGGTTAATACAAACATATGATACAGTGAATAATGGGAGTGAGTGATATGTGGTTTAAAGCCCTGTCAGCACCTAAGTGGGCTATATCCGGGCTTAACACATATGTTTGGTTCCATTAATAGTATATTCCATAAACACTGATAAGATAGACATGGTTACAGTCCAATGTGAACAAGAGCAGTATACTAAGAACAGTAGATAAGAGAAGATCTAAAAAAGGACCAAGCTCATATTTCATAGAAGATACGAGATCTCTTCAGAAATCCCAAAATACTTGGTATTTTGACAGAAGAGAAGAGCTGCCTCAAGGAGGAAGCACGGAAATAGTAATTCCTGATGTGTGCGAAGTCATTGCACTCCAACAATAAGTGCTTCACTGTCAATGGAACATGACAGCCAGCACAAATTGGGGGTGGTTCGCCGCATAACAGTGAATAATGGATCATTGAAATACATGTAGTTCAGTTTATACAGGTATGCTCAATCTTTATGCTCATTCTTTACGGTAAGTTTACGGTAAGTAATATCTTGGATATGGTTTGAATAGTTTATGATTCATACATTAAAGTGGCATTAAGCTGGTAGAACAGCGCCATCTTACAATGATTGCTAAATTAAGATTATAATTTGAAAATCAGTTACATTTTATTTTGAATTTTGACAAACCGCATGTTTGGATGATAGGCACATTTTATATTTCAAACTAATACTTTTGACTGGCAATGTGGAAAATTGTCTGCAGGTACATTCTACAAACTAGAATGGGGCATGCTGGGAAAATGAGAGGCACAGCCACTGTTCAAATCCTTTTGGTTTTGCTTGTCAGACAATTTTGCAGGAAAAATGGACACCCAAAAGGGGGATGTCCTTTTATTTATTTTTCTTTCTTTTTTCTTGTCAGAAAATTTTCTGAGATTTGTGCTCCCTCTTTCACAAAATCCTGTATCCGCCCCTGTACAGCCCAACAAAATGCTGATATCTACATGACAAGCCGCTATGTGTATAAAGATAAACTTATGGACAATTCACCCACTTTAATCTTTCACTGGGGTGAAAAAAGTACTCAACTGTACCTGTCCTAACTAATACCACAGTCATACCAACAAGACTAACAACGCCAGACCGAACAAAAAATTACATTGTCACCGATGTCCAAGAATCAGTCGGTTTGGGGTCAGTTTGGGGTCAGTTTGGCGGTGTGACTGTAGTATTAGTTTGCAGGCACAAACCCTTAGTCAAAACACAGAACAGTGTCTGAACTGAGACTACCACAGGCTCGTGACCAAGGCACAGCTTCAGACTGGCTAAGTTAGACTCTGTCTGGTTTGATGGAATTGTATTTACCCTGGCAGTACAGTGTGTCCTTTCCAGTGGAGGATTGCTTGTCAGGGAATTATGGAGGGAAAGTGGACCCCCTACCCCCCCCCCCCCCCCCACCATTGAGCAAATTTTGATGGTCTGCCACTGCCCTGCCCTCTGAGCGAATTTTCGAGAACCTGGCAAGACAACAAAAATACGGGTCTACCTTTTCCAAAAGTTGACAAACTTTCATTTGGTGGCCCCCCCCCCCCCCCCATTACTCAACCCTGGATCCACCACTGCCCTTCAGTTTTGCATTGCTTTTTTATCCAGAATGCTAAGAATTACCCATTATACATGGGCAGAAAGAGGAAAAAAAATCACTGAAAATGTTGAATTTATTTCCAATGCAGTACATTTTGCTGTTCAGGAATAAGAGCGATTTACTTGTAACTAATCATTAAAATCTCTAAATTGGTAATGCAGTGTTGACTATATAATCACTATTTCCTGTACAAATTGGCACTTTTTCTGTTAAATTTTGCAATGTTCATTCACAATTGTTCATTTAATAAACATTATTTTTTTCTATGAAGGAGTGGAAAATAATTGCTGCCAATTTGAGGAGGGAAAACTAATTCAGACAATAAGAAAACTCTGAAGTGCTATGCGTTAAAGTGTCAGATAGAGTCAGTGCCTGAACACTAGTCCTGACTTGTGATTTGCTACGAGTAAGACAAGCTCCCTGTGATAAAAGTAACTGGATTACTGTTTCGTTTGAGAAATAGCATATAAATATACATTATTTTGTCATTTTTGTATCAAAGTAGACACAAACTCCACATGAGAATGCCTATAATATTTATGCAATGAAAACAGGATTATCAGCAAGAAATGATTACTTACAGAACTGCTTTTTCAACACAGTATCTAAAAAAACACATTTATATGATTTTTGACATCGGTAGGTTAGTATAAAAAAAACGTTGTACATATAACATATTTACATTTCAAACAGTTTATAGAATAAAAATGACAACTTTGTTACAATATTCTTTTTTATTACGAGATAAAATCAATAAAGAAATCATCCATCTGTTTATTTACATATTAGTAGCCTCTTTTGTCACTGTTGTACTTTCATCTTTAATTTTAAGATTCTTGTTACGGTATATGTGTTATACTTGCTACCTTCCCTGCATTTCAACCCACTTCTATAACAAACATTTCCTCAGGGGGTAATAAAAGTAACGATAGTAATACTATTAATTCCTTCTTGATTAAGTACTCACATCCATTACGCACAGGTTGTTCAAATCGGTCTAATATTATGAAACACAAGAAGTTGGCATCTATCACAAATTTGGCAGTGAATTTCTTCGCAAACAAATTTTTTTTAGGGAGTTGTTTAAGAACTTCCTGAGATCAAAATCAAATATTTCAAATAAAATTGCAAGCATATACAGGTAGCATCATTAAATGAAAAATAAACAGCAAAATGCTTTCAAACAGACCATTAAAAGCAGGTGGCTTGGAGGCAGAGAACACTTTAATTGAACAAGAAAAACATGTGTGCAAGTAGGATATCTGAATATCCACGCAAATTGTATTATGCTCAGAAATGGTAATTGTGTTCCCTTTTGTATATTCAGCTTCTCTGAGGAGAACACTGATTACCAATGAAGACTGTACGTCAGTATAAAATATCTGTTCCCTGCAGTTCAGATTATCTTTGTAGTACTGTTGTTACGATCAAGTCACTTACGTCCAACACTGTATTGAATACAATAAAGAGAAAGAAGGAAAGATAAATCAAACATCGGCTGAAATAAATAGAAATTTGCCGGATTTTGCGGGGGGGGGGGGGGTTATAGAGGGTTTTCACCTGTGCGCGAAACCCTTGGTGCTAATAAAGAGTGTGGGAATTTAATTTCCAAAAAAAAATTGAATTTCTCCCCGAAAAGGGGTGCTGACATGGACCAGAAATGTGTACAAGTATACTTTCAACCACCACAAACTACAGTGATCCTCATTGATGATGATTCAGTTTTATGGCACCATATACAGTCAAACCTGCTTTAGCAACCACCTGTATAGAAAGACCTGTCTATAAAGATCACAACTTTTGTTTCCCTTGAAAAGTGTTTCTCATTGAAACATGTATTAAAGGCACCTGTACATGAAGACCACCTACTCATGAAGACCACCTGCTCATAAAAACCACCTGCTCATAAAGACCACCTGCTCATAAAGACCGCTTTTCTTGTCTCCCTTGAGCGGTCTTTATAGACAGGTTTCACTGTACTAGTATTCAAAGGACTACTAACATGCAGTTAAATACATACCATCTAGTAAATAAGAAAAATATTTACATTTATATAGCACAATATGTGAAAGCTTCAATGTGCTTTGCAATGTTATCATTAACCCTGGTCACTGGATTTCAAGCCTGCACATATTAAAGTGTGCGCCATTTCCACTCCTTATCCCTATAAGGAGTAGAAATGGCGCACACTTATGTGAGGACTGCTTTTGCCATTGCCCACAATGCATGCAGGTGTACAGTGCAAAATGGTATGAATACTCCACCCATTATCCCTGGGTAAGGGTAAGAGTGGCAATGTAGATTAATATTAATGTCTTGCCAAAGGACGTTTGAAGCCTCAGCTGGGTCTCAAACCGCAAATCATGTGTGACCAGGCACCACAAAACCACCAAAAGGTTGCCAGATATGAATTTTTAGTTGAGGTCTGATTATGAAGAAGGAGACTCTCAGCTTTAAAATGATCTATAACTCATTAGCATTGAAATTTCCTAACCCACTGTACAGAGAGTAGAATGCCCAGTACCACTGAATGTTAGTTTTGAGAAATAGAAGATAGGTATTGTGCAAAGGTGACAAAACGAGGATTAGAACTCAATAGAAATTGCTATGAAGAGATTCTCGAATTGTCCTAAAACTTGGCATACTAATTAAGCACATCCAGCTCATCATAGTGGACAAGTATCAATACAAGAGCTTACTCTGTTTTAAAGTTAGGGGAGATCAAAATCAGACAAGTATTCAGGGTCGTAAACAAGAAAACTAAATACAACAAAATCCAGGGAAGACAAAAATAGGTCTGTTAAAAATGTAAAATAATACCACTTTCAGATTGTTTGGTACCTCAAAATTTTGAAATTACTTTAAGAAAAGTATACTCTTTCAGGAAATATCCGAATCTAAATTTTGACATTGCCAACCCAAAACACCTTTATTGAGCTCTAACTGAAAATCACAAAGTGCGACTTTTCAAAAGTTTTGTGGTTTTGTGGTGCCTGATCACATGTGATCAACAGTTCGGTGACATATCCACTAAACCATGACATATCCACTAGCTGGCATAAACTTACATGGATTCATTATAATCCTTATATTTTTTTTACATTCAGCCATAAACCCTTACCTTTCCAGGAAGTCCTTAACGCTGCGATACCCATGATGCTTTGCAAGATGGATGAGAATACCGGTTGCGTGGCGACCTTGCTTCTTGCGACAGAAACTGCAATTGCAGTTACCTCGGCATGGTGGGCAGGTCCAGTTCTGTGTACCATGAAAAATAAGTTATGTAGAGTGTATTCTCAGTCCGACAATTTTACAGCAATAGTTTGTAATGGGTCAAAGTACATGGTTACTCAGTACCACAACCCTACAAATTCATCAACACAGCAAGGAATATTCACTTCCACGAAACATTTCAAAAGACAAGGTGAAGTTAGCAAGGCATGGTGGGCAGTTCTGTGTGTTTATGTACATAAAGTTTATATCCTTGATATTCTTTATATTCACTTTATCTTGCCATTGTACTTTTGTACATGTGTGCTATATGACTCCATCTACAGTTAATATATATTGCAGTTCTCTTCCTTCATTTTTCCTCCTAGTTCCCTATCTTATTTTCTCCTTCTCTTTGTCTGTCCCTCTATTCTTTTTCCTTCTATTTATACTCCACTTGTGTTCTCAGGCTTACCCGTTACAAGTGTAAGCTTACTGGGATTCGTGCCTTCTTCCTTGTATATAAAGTTACTTGATTCTAAATATGTTACTTTATATTATATTGTACTATGTGAACAAATGTTAAATGTCCACAAAACGATGGAAGAAAAATGTTGACTTGAAATTTGAATCCTCTGTATAAAATATGAAAATGCTGCATCCATCATCTATTCTGCTCGATACAAGGATGCTTTTGTTACCTCATCTAACAGTGCCTCACGAGCATCCTCTCCGTAGCGATTCCTCAGACAAGGGCCGCAGAATTGTCCTCTAACTCCAACACAGGTTGCCGAGTGACAGATGGTCTTCATATCGTTGGTCTTCTGACGGCATTGGTGGCAGGTGGAGCCCTGCGAGAAAGAAAAATAAATATATACTAATAAATTTCAAGACATCTACACCAAAAATTATATTAACTCTTTATTCGCCACGGGTCAAAACACTGGACTGCCATATTGTATTCAGTATATTACACATATTGTACATTATACATGTGCCAAAAGTCGAGTGTGGCAGCTCCGTTTGTTCCATTGGTTGACCATTGCTCGAAAAGAGTTAAAGGGAATGTGCAGCTTTGGTAAGCCTTCAAAAAATTTGTCAGATTTCTTAGATTTTTTTTTTAATATATATTGCAAGATACTAGTAATACTAAGATACTGGGAAGATTTTGCTTCCTAAAGTTTAATATTAAACATATGAGAGGCAAAAAATAATTTATATGCCGTGCCAGGCCTGTAAACTCCCAACAATGGCAGCATGTATTATACACTATATACACACACGTGTAAAACCAATGAGTATACTACACACAATGACACACATGCTATCTTTATGCGAATCCCAGGCCCCCCTAAGATCTCGGCAACGGTTGACTCTGCGCGCATGAAATTTGGCACAGTTGTAGATTAACTTGTGTAGAACACAATCCTGGTGTAATTTTTTCAATATTCTTGTTGGTTTTTTTTTAATTATTTTATTACATAATATGCAAATTTTTTCGATTGTTTTCTCAAAATGGTAAATTTTGCTATATGAAGATGAAAATGGATTGAATATTGGCTGTAACTGGACCTCTAAGACTCACAAATACATAAAAAGAAAGAAAATTGGGTAAAACGGTGTTTTATTCATTAATATTCATTAATATGCAAATTAGCTGTCATGTGTATTACAAGCCAATAATGTATTTCTTTGTTTTTATTCTTATGTATTTCTTTGTTTTTAATCTTATGTATTTTTTTGTTTTTGAATTTTAATGTATTCTACTGTTTGCCAACCATAAAGCATATTTGTTAAATGAATATTGTGATAATAAACAAGAAATTAATGATTACTAGGAATGGTTACTTTTTTGCCATAGGCTAATACACACTTGAATGGAGATCTTCAGTGTCCTAGAAATTGAAATACAAATGAATGCATAGCTCACACATTACATCACCAAGTTTACAAGCATGTTCAAGAATGTCACATCATGCAGTAAAGCTTGAAATCAGTGTGCCTTTTTATTTCACTTTGGTATAAATATTGGTCCATGAAATCCAATTTTTTTTCCCCCATAAACCTGTGTTGAATTTCAAGAAGCCATAGAGGCATTTCTTTGTCCAAGATTATTATATGCAATATGAAATTTTGGTAGATTAAACCACCTACAGCTAAATGGATATTCTATCATAATTCATTGGTAGTAAACAGACCTGCCAACTTCAAATAATTAGGAATACACTTGTATTTTGGGTTCATAAAAAGAAGGGAATCTTGGTGTCATAACATGCGTTTGAAGGCCGAAATATAGGAATCATTCCTCCCAAAACAAGAATGGTTGGCAGGTACATGTATGAATAATGACGATCTCGTCTAACAATTAAGAGCATACAGTTTGAAATTCAAACATACATAGACAGAGTCGTATCTCTTATCCTTCACAGAGTCTGCAACCATTTTGAGTTCTTCTTCTGTGATGTCATCGGGATGCCGAGGTGCATTGTGGGTAGGGCCACGCCTCTTCTTGGTTGGTGTCGGCAACTCATATTCCTCATCACTCTCCGCTTCATCATCCTTCACATTCTCCTCTTCCTCCAAGGGAAGCTCATCCTGTAAATGAAATTTTAAGAAAAGAGGTGTCATTAGCTGGTGCATGTCACTGGTCCATAGACAATGATACAGTTTTCAAATTGCTGCCATAGAACCGATGTCCTTTGGCAAAACATTAATCTACATTTGCCACTCTTGAATTGCTTCTTAATGTTAGGCCTAAAAGGGAGATATTGCAAGTTGACATAACACTATAATGCCAGGTACCGTTTCGGGATATTAGCTGTACATGAATTATTTTTTTGTGAATGGACCCTCAAGTAATTATTACAAGACTAACAAATTTTTTCTAGAATAGAGAAGTACATGACCTTCTAAGGCATTATTTAATCTGTATTAAGGCATATCGTGATTAAATTCAGGCGATGAATTGGAGGAATTGTTCTTAAATACAATTTTTTCTCCTTGTGGCACTCCTGACTTACCTCAAATATTTCAAACTCATCTCCTCTGCTCTCAACATCGGATTCTCCATCAGATAAATGACGTTTACGACTGGCTGGTGACGGCCCAAATTTAATGACTAATTTCTGTAAAAAAACCCACAATAGTTATGTATAATGAAAGAGCATGTGAGAAAACATAGCAAAGAAATTGTCTCTTCTTATGTACAACACGACAAAAACTACTTTCGAAAAATAAACTCAAGACAATTTCAACAGCCCTGTCTGTCACCTTTAGAAATGTGCGAACATTACAATCGCGTATTACATAATCCGAACCTGATTTCTATGGGCACAATAGGCCTTTGAAATTGCCCGTGAGTTTATTTTTCGAAAGTAGTTTTTATTGTGTTGTACACAAAGTTATTAAAATTTTCTCATGCACAATTAAGATAGAGATAAAAATAATGCAGAGTTCTGCTGGCAGAACTACCGATTGACATAAATTCTGATTTACTGATCTGAATCATCATTTGTTTTAGGCTACATCTACATAATATATCAAACCTGTCATTCAGACACATGCCAAATTACAACTATTACTTCAATGTTATCACCAATAACTATGCCTTGAGAATTTCTCCCCCTCCCCAGGGTTTTTAAAAATATCTATTCATCTGAAAATTTTTTACTCCCTACCTGACCGGGCATCATTGGGAAGACATCGTCCTCTTCTTCCTCCTGCTTCCTTTGTAACCGTGCCGACAGCCTGGTCCTGCTGCTGGGGGAATCCTTTGAGGGGCTGTACCTGGCATGACGGGAGGGGTTCCTCCTCAGTGGGCTCATTCTCTGGATGTCTAAGGATCGCTTTGGTTTGACTGGCTTGACTGGTTTCTGTTAGGAGCAGAAGGAGATAAAATGTTATAGATGGAGACGGACGTCCAGGCAATTGAGGTACTGTAAATGCCATATATTTTGCAGGGGTTTTATTTTCTTGAATTTCGTGAATCACGAAATTAACAACCCCCCCAAAAAATATTGCAAACATTAAGTAGTCAATTGAATTTCTAGTCTCCTGGTCAGAAATTCATCACTTAGCTTTGCGAAAGTACATCATCACTGTGATTTGTAGATGAAAATTTCCCAATCGCAAATTAAACCACTCACGAAATAGTCTTGGTAATCTGATTGCGAAAATTTATGGCGTTTACAGTATATGTTGCAAAGGATTCTAGGATGTATTACACTTGAGCTATCACTTCCAGGATAAATACACTGTTGGTTTTAAAAGGTGGAGTAAAAGATTTTGCACCGCTTTTTTGTTATTTTGACAATCTGAATTTAGTTTCGATAGATAAAGTGTATACCTTCTCAAAACTTTATTGATCAATCTCTTCCAACATATCACAATGAAATTCAACGCACAGACCATTGTCACAACCTGTGTTTTCGCGGTTCAACAAACTACGCATTTCAGAATTTCAGCTTGCCCGCTTTAATCGGAAACACATATATTCGAGGGGATTTTACGCAAAAGAATGTTCAATATTACTCTTTCAAATGTCATCCAGTCACTAGTATCGAGTATGGCCACCCCTGACAAGGTTCAGTGCATTTACATGTAGACGTTGTGGAACACCCTCCACAAGCTTGTTGGCGTGGTAAATGGAGAGGGCGTCCCACTTTTCGGTCAGAGTCTGGGCCAATTCTTGCAGATTTTGAGGAATATTGTCAGTCTCAATGATGGCTTGGCCTAGGGCATCCCAGGCATGCTTGGTAGGGTTCATACCAGGGGCAAGCACCCAAATGGCATCTGCTACACCCTCTCTGTATCAATAATTTCTCTTACTGCAGCTGCCCTATGTGGTCTAGCGTTATGGTCTTGCAGTCCAACGTTGTTCCCATACACCCTTCTTGCGTATGGGAGGCAGTGGTTCCCCAGGATGTTCCGCTAAACGATGGCGTCAGCGTTTGAATCTGGCACCACTTTCCTTCATAATGAATACTCGGCCATACCATCACTAAGCCGCCACCACCTTGCGCAGTTTCCTGGATGCAGTCATCACAGAGGTTCTCGCCACGTAATCGCCGAACCCATTGTCTTCCATCTGAATGGTGAAGGATAAAGTGCCTCTCATCCGGAAAGATAACATGTGACCAGTGCTAAGGCTGTAATCTTCTGTGCTCCCTAGCCCAGAGAAGTCAAGCAACTCTGCATTGAACATTCAAGCCTGGACACTTGGTCATTTGTTTTGCTAGGTAACCATGCTGGATCAATCTTCGATTGACTGTTTGGCGGGAAACACTGATTCCATGGTGTCTTCTCAAGATTCGATGAATGTGGCTCGCTGGCATTTTCCGTTTTCTACCATGCACATCGAGGAATTGCAGATCATGTCGTTGGGTATTCAGTCGTGGCCTATATGGAGATTCCCGTGGCCTCTATGACCCTCCTCTCAATGACGACTGAGGATTTTACAGACCGCACTCTGCAATGTTCCAAGGAAACCAGTAATATCGTTTTTTTTGTGTCCGGCCTGTCGGAGTGTGAGCACCTTCTGGCGTGTTGGATGGGGCATACCCTAGAAAGCGTCTGTGTCAAATTTGGTCGAAAATGGCACAACCAGTCCTGAAAATATGGACTTATTGCATACTGATTTAAAGCAGGAAATGCACAACAAAGCAAATGTCTTGCCTATTTGGCATCTGTGTCAAATTTGGTTGAAACAGACCTGTTTACTAATTTACTGCACTTTATGCATGTTTCTCTCCAGAATCCTTAGTTACCAACTACATTGTACATGTATTTGGTGCACCTGCTATGCATAATGGCATCTCTATGAGTGGAACCCATTTTGCATACATTAGTTGTTGCTATGTCGGGCAAGCCTCTGGCAAGCTTTTGAGTCGTCAAGAGAAACTTTTGTTCAAAAAGTATGCATAAAATTAGTAAACAGGTCTATTGGCACAACCAATCCTGAAAATATGGACTTATTGCATACTGACTTTAAAGCAGGATACATGTAGGCACAACAAAGCAAATTGTCTTGTCTATTTGGTATCTGTGTCAAATTTGGTCGAAAATGGTACAACCAATCCCGAAAATATGGAATTATTGCATACTAACTTAAAGCAGGATAGGCACAACAAAGCAAATATCTTGCCTATTTGGCACCACACAAAAGAATACGTAATGGAATGTTATGCATGTTACCTACATGTAGGTCTAGGTAACTGCTAGGTAACCAATGCAATAACTTGGTAAGTTAAAACTGATTACTGATGCATGTAAATAGGAATAAACAGGGCACTTTTTCTCCAGAAAAAAAAAAAAAAATTCCACCTTTATGACCAAGAGTATACCTGCCGAGGCTAACTAACTCCTGACTACTATCTCCTAGGAAATCAACCCTCTCCAAATTTCCCCTAAACTCTTTCAGGACAGGAATTATTTGAGGGCTAAATTGATCACATTTTGTTCTTCAAATTGGCAACAATATTTATCTTTCAGTGCCACATGGTTCAAATAAGGTGTAATTTATTTGAAAACAATATACATGGTTTTAGAAATTTTGTTGAAAAGTTGAATAAATTGCCAATTTTGATGAAAAATAATGATTTTGAACCCTCAATATGTTGCCACCTAAGGGATTTTAAAGCATATTCTCGTTTTTAAAATTCCTGGCATCAAACGCGTATGGTCAAGCAACAAAAATGGACACAGTGTGTGCAGAAATCTTTGGTCTTTCTACTCATGCATCTGGTGTATTTTCTAGAGCTCTGAATCAAAAGTTATTGAGCTACATGTACATGTAAACCACAAAATGTGGTTCAAATGTCTCGAAAGGGTTAACCCACAGCAGATCTGAGTTTTTTTTATGGTCTAATTTAATCTCTTTCCCTCCTCAAATTGGCAACAATTATGTTTACCTTCCACTCCTAGTTTAAACCTTACCCATGGTTTTTAACCTCCTTTGTGAATTTGGGCCTTAGTGTTACTGCTGTAAGTAGGACAGCGGAGCAATTGTCGCCGTAGCATGCTTCTTAAACCATCCCGCATCGTGAGAAAAATAATAGCTGTTTCTTATCTTATAGCGCCTTACCAGTTACAATGTAACCGACCAAAGCACTTACAGCATTATTACCCCGGTCACTGGATTCATTTGCGATTCTACACATTATAGTGCACATTCTCCACTCCTATGGGGAGCATTCCAGCCAGTCGCCTGTTTCCAAGCGTGCACATGCTAATCCAACCACAATGACGTTCGCATCTTACCGGGTACCTATTTAACACCTTGGTGGAGAGGAGCACTGTAGATAAAATGCCTTGCTCAAGGGCATAAGTGCCGTGCCGGGGTTCGAACCATCAACCTTTGCATTCCCAGTCAAGTGATTAAATCACTCGACTACGACACCTCTACAAGATGATACCTTGGTTTCTAGGAGCCCTTTTACAACTTACCTTAGCTACAGGAGCTTGTCTGAACATTGGCAGGTCTGGGAGCCCCGGCATGTCCTTGATTTCAGCAAGAAGCTTTGTGAGCTGGAATTTCAAAAAATTATGTTAAAAGAGCGAGAGTGAAACATAAAAAGAACTACACTGTCAAGGCTAAAGCAGCAATTTTTCCCTTTAAAGATCTGGTCCTGTTTCATAAAACTTGTTATCAATAACAATTGCAACAGATCTCAGACAAATTTGCTCTCAGCCAATCAAATGCTATGATTACAGTAGCTTATAAATAACAGTAATTGTGACCTGTTATTGATAACAAGATTCATGAAACAGGGCACAGATCTCTCAAATTGGAAACAATCCATAGAGAACAATTTTTTAAAAGGTAATTCCTGATCAAAGGTTACAAAAATCAAGGTTTTCAAAGTTCTTCATGACATTCAAATAGGACAGATCTCAAAACTTTACTATTTTTCAACACTCATTGCCTTTGCTTTTTGTTGAGATATTTTTCTCTAGATAACAAGACAATGTGCCAGGTATATTGTAATGATGCACTATCATTCTTCACCAAAAGTCGAAATTCTCTCTTAAAATCAGTGCCTTGTAAACTATCATAAAGTTCTGTAATGGTTACATTTTCTCATGTATTACATTACATGTATATATCTAGACAGTGTACATGTATCACAAAAAATGTTATCAAACCATTTCTAGATTTTTCTGCTCTAACACCAATTGTTGCCGAGTATAAATTTCTTTGCTGACATATCAAGTCAAATTCTTAGCCAACATCGACTCTCCACAAAATGTCCACACTTAATTAAATAAAGATACACCCACCAATAACAGTATTCTTACTGCATCTCAGCTGAGTTGGGCGTGCCTGCTATAAAAGCTGGCAAACTATTAAAGGGATACGCAGCGGGGCGGCCGTGGGGAAATTCAGGATTGCGTAAGACCCGTTCACTCGTATACAAAGTTAGTGCGTCGAACACGTCTGTCGGACTGCTGGGATTACATTTCGGATTGCACGAAGCCGAACGAATCTCGCAGGAGAGCTCGAGCTCAGGCGAAGCGTGCATGTTGTGCGGCCACCAGTCTGGCCGAAGTGTACGCCCCGCGGGGCAACGGCATGATCAGGTAACGATCACGCTGCCCTCTCGCGGCATAAAACATCCACAATCTGCGGTTGAGTATCCCTTTAAAGCGTTAAGTCACCACTGGACTCGCTCCATGGTCGCAGTTCTTGTCTAACTTTTCATAGTTTCACTGGCTGTCTTTTTAAAAGATTTTTCAAAACAACGAATCCAACGAATCTGTGAATATTATATGGAAAATATTAGAATCTTGGTCAACATGTCATCTTCCCATCAAATACAGTTTTGTCAACAAGCTTGTCAATGACAGCACTACCAACTCAATTGGTTACATAATGGATCTGTGTCATTGAAGCAGTGGTTAGGGGTATACCCGGGGCTAGTGTGCTTGGGGTAACTTTGCGGTAGTAATCCATGGGACTAATTGTCTGGATAACTTCGCTAGTCATAAGGACCGCTATTCGTAAGGACCACTTACATGTTATTGTATTCATAAGGACGGCTATCCATAACGCTTGACTAAATGAACAGCGGTTTTGTATGAATAGTGGTCCTTCTAAATAGCGAGCAAACCATAGACAAGTTACCTAGCTCATAAGGACTTCAATTCATAAGGACCACTATTCATAACTATTCATAACGCGTGTATAAAATGAATAACGGTCCTTATGAATAGTGAGCGGACCCGCATCAAATAACGTACCATCTCTTGGTTTTCTTTGATGTTCTTTCGTCTCCTTTCCTCGTACGTCTCGTCATCAATATCCTCCCCATCAAACAGATCTGCTGTGAACATCGCAGGCAAGTCTGTGCAGTTCTGAACATAAAAGATTGAGGTGGCATAAAACTTCATATTAAATTTATTACATTTGTGAAATTATCTGTAGAGACCATACATGTACCTTGTACATGTATACTCAATCATACCAGTTTGCAAAGTGGCAAAGTACATACATGTACACTATGTCAAGATTTAATTCGTTATTATTAGATTCTACATGTATCTTATTTTCCTTTTTTTTTAACATTTAGAAATAGATTGAAATACCGATCAAGAAGCATAATTAAGACTTCAGGATGATTCTGAAAACTATGTCATCTTTCGTAACAAGATGTCTCATTGAGGCCTGTACGTTATCCGCGCCCGTGACTTTCTGAAAAGCACCCTATAAATAAGGATTTTAGTGGAAGATATTTGATAACCTATTCAGGGAAACGCGCGACAATTTTCAGATTTTTAGATCCTTAACAGGGATTTTTTAGATTTTGCAAGGTACCCTATTCGAAGATTTCATAATACCCTTCGGCCGTCCACAAACTGGTTAAAGTTACACTGTATTTGACTTTGTAAAATATTTATCCATTTAATGAGGCAAAATCAAGGCAGACTGGACCAGAAAATAAGGAAAAAGGGGGAAAAAATACTGAAATCGCGTTACAAACCTGGTAAAACATAGCTGTACTGTCCGATCCCGAATAATTATAAATTATATCGCGCTTTATAAAATGGGTTCAAGAATGTAGCCATCCTGATTGGTCAAATAACACAACGTGACCATGCAAAAAAAAGTACTAACGCACGGCTGAGCTGTGCGTACGCATACCTCTGGTGCGTGCAAACTTAAAACGCAACAGTAATTTGTCATTTTAGCACAGGGATTACATGCGCGCACTGAAACGTGCATGACTTTTGTTGGCTGCGCTTATGTGATGTCATCCAGGTAAGCAAATGGCAGCCTCCATGACTGTGCGACTCTTGGCATTTCTATGGGGTTCGTAACCATTTTTATAGATTTCATAATCATATTGCCGACCCGTTTTACAAAACTATTTACCATTTTAGGACAGGAATTATTTAAGGGCTAAATTGATCACATTTTGTTCTTCAAACTGGCAACAATAATATTTTTTCTTTTAGTGCTACATGTGTACATGGTTCTGATAAGATGTAATGTCTTTGAAAACAATATACATGGCTAGGAAACTTTGAAAGTTGAAAAAATTGCCAATTTCGATCAAACAACAATGATTTGAACCTCTCAATATGTTGCCAATTCAAGGATTTTATTTTCCTTTTTAAAATTCCTGGCGTCAAACACAATACGGTCATTCAACAAAAATGGACACAATGTGTGCAGAAATTTTGCTCTTTCTACTCATGCATCTGGTATATTTTTAGAGCTCTGATTCCAAAGTTATTGAGCCAAACCACAAAATGTGGTAAATTGTCTTGAAAGGGTTAATACATGGTTGTGAGTTCTTGCGCTAGTGCAATCCGGCACACGCAGGTTTTTATTATGGTGTCCAACATATAGTGCACCACGATAAAAACCTTAGTGTTGCCAGATCGCACCAACGCACTCCCAACCATGTATTATTAGTATAATAAATCTAGCACAAAATCCCAAACCGCAAAAATCTCGCCAAAACCGGGGCGAAAACCCGTGTAAAAACTGAAATATTTCATGGAATCTGAGTGAAAAAAAGCCCAATCCCACGGAAAATGGACCAAACATGAAACAGACTACAATAATGAAGATTATCAAGATTGACAGCCGACAGCCGGTTATGAGCATAAATCATGCTGCTGTTTGTTGGGCTCCTGACCGGCTTCCAAATATTGTCAAATTTAAATTTTCTACCCTTTTCGAGGATCTTTTCTCGTGAATTTGATATCCTTTTTGCAGAATTTTCCCGTTTTTGATACCCTAAACGAGATACCCGGCTACCTGTCTGGTGTTGAAAAAACAACCCTTTTTACTCGTTTTCATGGATGCAGATGCCGTACAGCCTACAGGTCTCAATCAATGAGACATACATGTACCCCCCGGGGCGGTCATCCCCCAATCACGAAACATGAACACAGATTGACACCCCTGAATGTCGCATATTCATTTCTATCTCCCAAATTTATTGTCGCGGGCAACTGTCGCAGAGGCGCTATTCATTTTTATCGACGGAGCAATATTCAATTTTTTAAAGCAAATGTCAGCAGAGCAACTGTCGCAGACGGAGCAGTTGTCGCTGAGCAATTGTCGCTCGATCTGAGCAAATGTCGGCGGAGCAATTGTCGCATCCTAGCCTATATTCATTTTCATCGATGGAGCAGTTGTCGCGGAGCAATTGTCGCAGGAGCAATTGTCGCAGGAGCAATTATCGCAGGAGCAATTGCCGTCAGACATGTCAGAGCATTAATTGCAGGAGCAACTGTCGCGGAGCTGCCGTATCTTTTTAGGAGCATTTGTCGCAGGAGCACATGTCGCCGGAGCAAATGTTGGTTCCCCGACCGGTGCCGGCGTGGGTGAGTGGATGGAGGAGGGACTCGCTATATAGGCCTATTTTGTTACATGTATTTTAGCTCCACAAATATTACAGTAGCCTACATGCGGCGGCTCAGTCGAAGATCACAGTCAAATAAATACACACGCACTACTAAACATGCTAAATACTACTAATCACCAGATTATGGCGTTTTCCACGCTTAAAAATATATTTATACCTTTTTATTTGGCGCCATCTTCCTGGATCACTATAGAAAACACAAGGAAAGTACCAAAAATTGGAGTAGATTGCCTCTGAATCTGACAGTTCTGACAGTCTGTACCGTGCCGATTTGGTAAATACACTGTAGCTCATTAAAATTCGCGGGGCTTTAAACATTTCGCGGGAAACTCTGTTTCCGGAATATACCACTTTGATATTTCAGGGATACAATATTGAATTTGTGTTTGAATAAGTACATTATTCTCTTACATTGTGAGAATTTCTGAATGGAGAAACGCAACAATTCTCGTCGGGCTATAATTTTTGTAACAATCGCATTTGAAGATATCAGGGATCCTTATTCAATGTCATGTATATCTGACTTGAAAAAGGTAAACACCTCTTTCATAATGAATTATTCCAGACACAAAAATGGGAGGGGCAATGGTACGTGCATAATTCGCTCAGAAAAATATTGATAGTCTGCATAGCCTGGGCGTGGGGAGGGGGGGGGGGGGGGGGGGGGGGGGTGTGGCCCCGCATACGGCTTGGGAACATTGTTTTAATATTATCTTTCATTAAATCATTCATTCAAGCCAGCAAGTTTGACATTTTCCGTTAATACAGTGTTTTAACATTCACATTTTAATTCAGTCACCCCCATGTTATCGTATAATCAAAAGATACATTTTGAAAAATAACATAATTTTCAGGCCTTTTAAAATGATTTTCGTTTTCAAAAAGAAAGAAATTAGCTTCATTTTATTTTGCAGACTTATCAGAATTAGAAAGTATATCTCCTTAATTAACCCTGTCAATGCATTAAAAACGAAGAAAAAAGATGTGTCCGATTAATTCCTAAATTCTGCAATAATTTGAAGTATAGATGGATTTTTAGTAATTCATAACAATGCAGTAGGCCTGCTGTAAGTCGGGTATGACTTTTTGAGCAGATTCAGCAACAGAGCAAAAAAAAAAAGAATCTATTTCAGAGCAAATTTGGAGCACAACCATGCGGTTCATAAGAACATTACAAAACGATGAGTTTGGCAAGATATAATTATGGAAGAAATACTGTCTTCACTTAATATGCCTAATCCCTTTGGTGGGGGGGGGGGGGATTTCATGACTGAACATTGTTACATGTTGAAAACATTGTAGAACAGGGGTGGTATTTTGAGATTTATTTTATCTTGATTTTAGTGAAATAATTTTAATTGTCATAACAAAATGTACGCTTATGGCGCATCATTGGTTAATGACTGCGTAAAAGTGGCTTGCGGGTGCGGAATTCATCTGCGCTGCTCAAACACCAATAAAATGCTGCAATTTAAAATTTGTTATGACAATTAAAATAATTTCACTAAAATCAAGATAAAATAAATCTCAGAATACCACCCCAGTTCTTTTGAAAATGGAAGAAAATGTAGTTAGGATTCTGGGGTGGGGGTTCCACCCCCAAATTTACATTGTATGCATTTACATTGTATGTTTTGTCAAATCATGTATGAATGGGTGAAAACTCGTAATGATCTCATTCAGGCTCATGTTGCTCCATGGTTGATCGGAGTCTCCCATTCTCTTCGCGTCCACTTCTCTTCTGTTCTCTCTCTCTCTCTCCTGTTCTTTTTCTCTCTCTCCTGCTCTTTCCCTCTCTCTCTCTCCTGCTCTTTCTCTCTCTCCTTCTCCCTCCTTTTCTCTCTCTCCTCCTTTCACCCTCTCTCCTTTTCTTTCTCTCCTCCCTCTCTGCTTTGCCCTCCCTCTGTTCATTAGACCTATAGTGAATTCTTTTACTCCATGGGGTAAACCAGACTCGCTATTACGACATCGCATCAATTTACCTTTCCCGTTCTCTCTCAACTCTTTCTAAACTCTTTTTTCTTCCTTTCCCACACTCTCTAAATCTTTCTCAAGAACTCATCTCGCGACAGCATTAATCACCTTATTTTTTCCAGTGCTATTTTACCGTGGTTGATATTATTCATAACTACTGTACATAAATTTTCATGAATGCTTCAAATGCAAAATGATGAGCAGAGGTTGAACAATGTACAGAAGCACTATCAAACTACTTGTGAGGAAAAACACTGATCCTTTAAAGTTGATGACACACTAATGGGGTGTTGCAAGAAAGTTGCGATTGATTGCAAGTTTCAACTCATCGGTACTGACCAATCAAAATCATTGTTACAAGCGCATCTTCTTGAATGGGCAGACCCTGAACCATTCAGAATGGTTGTTCTAATTTGCTTTACAATATGCAACTGATTGCAACTTTCTTGCAACACCCCATAAATCTCTCTACTGCCACTTTATCCAGCACTTTATCGCCACTATACCACTTGTGCTTTTTCAAAATAGAAAAGCAATCCTATTATTAGAACATCTTCATCAAAATGACAAAAATGCAGTTGAACAAAACAAGATCTAAAACAGTAACCTTTGTTTTATAAGATTTATTTCAACAAGCAATAGTAATACATAATATGTGCATCCACATAGAAACGCATGCAATTTTTCTTTATGATGTATAATACACAGAAATTAGCATCTTTCCTTTGTTTTAACCTCTCTTGAATTTTTATTACATATTTACATATAGTACATGGCAAAATGGTCAAATAATTAAACAAGACAATATCTATTTTTATAATAAAGAAAATATGGAAAACACAGACAAATCTCCAATACTCATTTCTATTTTACAATGAGACAAAATAATCTAGCACTAAAAAAGACTCTTCTGCTATGAATTGAAATACAGGTAGCTTCGTCAACGCAGCTGGCACACCTATTATATTTGTATTTGAGACTATGCATTTTGTTTCAGATGAAAATTACTGAATCTATGCAGATTTAATAGAACCGACCATCTAATAGAGATACAATCTTAATGAGATTAATCACTACTGAATTATTCCATATAGGTAAAGGTGAGTTCTGGTCAAGGGATGCAAAGCGAATGTCTCTGAGCAATTGGGAGAGGTTGGTCATGTCTACAAAAGACTTGGTATATACTCTGAGGTTTTAGACTCATCAAAATGATAAGAAATTGACCCAACCTCACTGAAAAGCACATGCAATGCACTATAGAAATGGGTATATGGGACTGCACACATATGTGGCATGAATGCTCGGCCCAAACACATCGGCTATTTCTCTTTACATTTCAAATATGATGGCATTTGAAGAGCAATCCTTTTCAGGAGATATTCCTACCATGATGTTCTTCCAAACTGACATGAAAAGAATGAGAAAGCTCACAAGTTATTTTCCACCTTTCCCGGAACTCAACTTTCCTTTAAATTGGCAAAGTATCACACGACAAGCTCTCGTAATAGAAAATTTACATAAAATGTATTCACCTCAACTGTATGCCATCTAATGTACACATTGAGAAAATCCTGTCACATGATGTCAAGTAAATAATGCATATAACAATTGTCCTCTAAATCAAAATAAAAATGTCTGCAACTCAATGATTGTCATATTTCTTTGTATACAGGTAACTCGGCCAACAGTGTCATACCAATTGTACAAATTGGACGATATCTTCAAAGAAGATCTGGTTGACTATGTATAACTCTTTTACTTGTAGGTACATGTACAAGGCTAACTGTAACAGAACGAATACAGGTTACGAAAAATAGGTGCTTAGAGAATATATGTGCATAAATTTGTATACATTACAGAAGTGGTCTATTGAATTCTGTTTGAAGTATAAATTTTACTTGGGCACTGTCATATTAAATACAGAAGAAATCATATCAAACACTCGCTTACTACATACACCCTAATTCAGATTCTGTCACAGAAATATATAAGATATAAAATTCAACATATCTTTTTATCTATCAAAAACGAAACACTTCATTCTCTAAAAACAATTATTCTTTTGCTTCACTCCAGAAGGACACATGTCACTGTTACTACGACAACCAAACACAACTTGTAACAATGTGTAACAGCAGTAATCAACAAACAGCCCTATACACAAATTCAAAATTTACAGATAGATGTCCCCCACATACTGGAGATATACAAAATATTTAAAAATTATTTCAAAAAATGCTTGAATTTCTGTATAATGGTACAATAATGCACTTCAATATAGACAAACAGCCTAACAGTAATTTGACTCTCATACATGCAGTAATAAATATAATTTTACTTCACGACAATCTAGTAAAAATGCAATGTCAATAATGGCATTAGGAAGTAAAGTTTCAACAAGTCTGGTTGAAGAGCAATAACAAGGGTTACCAGAGATTATCTGCTTTCTACACGAGCTTACAGCCCTGTCATTTGACGCCAAAAACCTTTCGGTACGAACAAGGGCAATTTTTAAGAAAATTTATTTGGTCAATCATACCAGATCTTGAAAGAAAAGGAAGAGCACATTTGCCAAAAGAAATAAGTAAATAAACACAAAAATTGTGGATGCGCACACAATCTTAAACCTAATAACATGATATTCCATCCATAGTTGTCCATGCCCAGCAATGATAGACGGTACCTGTAGCAATACCAACTAAAGGTATCAGGCTAACCAGAAACCAGGGACAAACTTGCTCTCACATGGCCATCTGCTTTCTAGACCTGAAGGGCTATTGTGCTAGCTACACATCATCCTTAAAATTCATGTTTTGTAGAATATCACCAACATATTTCAACATTACCTTTTCAATAATTAGTTTACACATTCATACATAATAATCTTGAATGTAGGTGTTTTAAAACACACACCAGTCAGACACGTATTTGCAATCAATTCCGTTCCCCAGGCACACCAAGGCCTCACTTTTCCACAGATTCGAGTTGACCCTAGAACCAAGTCACCTGGGGAGCGTTTCGTCAAGCGTTTTGTCAGTGATTTTTACGGACAGATTTGCTCTCAGCCAATCAGATGCAAGGATTTCAGTAGCTTATAACACTCGTCGGTAAATATCACTGACAAAACGCTTGATGAAATGCTCCCCAGGATCCAAACTAAAATCCAAGTGATAGACAATATTTGTACCAATACAAACTAAATCATTGTATCTAAATAATCTAACACATCAAGAATAGCACACCGCAGGGGAAGAATATAAAACATTTCAACAAACATCAACAAGTAAATACATTTTTTCAAAGGTACTTATAAAATTCATCACTAATAAAATTTTAAAAATATTGAATCACAAAGTACACATGTAGGTATGTGTTTTACTCTCAAATCTAAACTCAATGTAAGAAAACTTATTCGGAATCAAAACTTTAATATTGTAATATTTCAAGGAGGTAGCCATGTCCTTCTGACATGATAATACACACCTGAAACAAAACCTTTAGTAAGTATATCTTTCCGTTTGTGAAGGTACAATCTGAACGCCTTGATCCTAAACTCTAAATTCTGCAAAGGAATTTAAATATATTTAAACAGCAGCTCATTAGTATTTTCATTGAGACTATACCCTGGTCTCTCTTAGATGGTCATGTTTATCTATGAGATTTTATTATGGTAATCATGACCAAGCATGAAATATTTGCAAAGAATGTAGTGCTATTTGAATGCTACTATCATATACATGTACATAACTTCCTGTTTTGATTGACTAGATAAAACGGGGCCCGTCTCATCGAAAGTTGTAATTAATCCAAATTGATCCCAAGTCTTCAATAGCAAATCTCTTAATCACAGTTGCAATTAATTTGAAGTTGAGATTGAGATAACCATATATTTCAAAGGGGATCTAGATTTGAAATACATGTAGTTACGAATCATATCCAATGACTTCCCGTTTAAATTTTAGGGGGTCAAGAGTGTAAATTTGGGGGTCCATGTGCATCGGACCCCTGTTAATGTAAAGCATTGGATAAAGACACGGCAAACAGAGATTAACAAGACCTTCAGACAATGCACAGCATTAACAATGTCAAGAAAACATGTTTACAAAAGCTTAAATTTCAACAGATTTTGGTCTGGTTCACCTGAAGGGAGCTAAACTTAAAGTTCGCTTGTAGTTTTGAAACTTTAAAGTTAACTTGTAGTTTCCGACCGTATGAACAGACTCTTAGTTTTGAAACATAAGTTTAATTGTAGTTCTCCTCTGTCGCAGTTTTGGACTGGACAGAATATACTTTTAAGTTTTGCAAGGTCATAGTTAACGATGACCTGTTAACATGATGACCTTCCGGTGTTAACGATCACTCTGCTTTTAGTTTCAGCGTTGCTTCAGGGCAGTGTGAACCCTCATCATGGTTAGTGAGTCGTTTTTTCGTTAACTACTTTCTGCTAACTTAAAGTTTCAAAACCACAAGTCCCATATGAACGTAGCTTGTGATAAGGTGCTTTATAACCCTTCGCTCGAGTGACCCTGGACAAAAGAATTGACTTGTCAGCTGAACAATATCAATGAGATGTAATTATTTGCTTCACATGCCAACTTCAAGCAAAGTTTGTTACCATACCTCAGATCGATATAATAACTGGAATATACATACTTTTTCAATGACGATATAAATCAGTGGTTAGTTCAAATCTCCATTTTCCTTTCTTTTCTTTTTTTCAATTGCCAACCGTGCAAACTGTTGACCCAAAACCGCTGGCAAGTATTCATATATCTCACGAAAGCAGTGCTCTGAATGGCAGGAGAATTGAGGGATTTGCATGCATTGGGCCTGCTAAAATTAAAAAATTTGCAGTGGATGCCTATTATGGTCTAGTTCTCCTCCACAGACAGCATTTCTATGGCAAGCCAACTTGGCTCTGGTTTCTGCTCTTGAAAGCACTCTCTACAAGAAACGTGTGCTTTAACGACTATGGATGCTGCTACGTACAAACCAACAAGCATTGTGTGTCCTCCTGCAGTGTCTACCGGGCTTCACGGGGCTTTGGAGGACGTCATGCAACAAGACCACGGCACGGCTGACCGGCTTTCATCCCAGTCTGCCCAGGTTTAAAGCACCTTTACACCTAAATGGATTTGGCAACCACATGCACAAACAAACAAACGAGTGATAACTTCCATTGGGGTTATACAGTGAAACCTGTATAGACAGACCCCAAAAATGGAGGGGGGAGCTGTCTTCATAGGCATGTGCCCCATACAGGTGTTATGGGTTTCAGTGAGCAAATCTATTTCAAGGGTGAGGAAAACTATTTTGAGGAAGAGGAAAACTATTTTGAGGGAGAGAAACTATTTCATGGAAGAGAAAAGCTATTTCATGGGAGAGAAAAGCTATTTCATGGGAGAGAAAAGCTATTTCCTTAATTACAGAAAAATGTTTTGTTTACAGAGAGGTGGTCTTTCTATACAGGTGGTGGATAGAGCAGGTTTGACTGTACATGTACTTGGTATGAATGAGTGTGTGTTAACTTAAAGACAGGGGTACAACATCAAGTCATCAATCAGTCTCAAATATGGCCACACAAAGTCATTACACAGATGATAACTGCAGAAGTATTCCTTACATACACATTCATGCCTGATGCAGGACTTGACACTAACAGGCGCCCGAGACACACGTAGGCGCTCGGGACACACGTGGGCCCCCCAAATTTAAGCACAGACTCGCCAAAATTTCTAAACTGATATTTATCGAACAGCGCATGTATACAGAATGCTTTAAGTGCATTTTCAGACCCCCTACAAAGAAGTGTGTTAGTGTGGAGTCCTGCGTAAGGAACTTCTTAATTAAATCAACCCCCTTCAGACAGAAGACACATTGCACTTTCACTATGAACATGACAAAAAGAGTGACAAAATGAACTCGTCTTTCTACTCTTTACAATGGTTCGGGTAGACAAAGAACATTCCTTCACTGTTAACATGTCAACATGCATGGATGCCTGTTCTACTTATTTTCACATAATAGCAGTGAAGGGATGTTCTTCGACTACCAGAACCATTGTGTAGGGTACCAGAGGGGTTGTTTACTATGTCCACTCTCTTTGTCCATCATGTTCATAGTGATTATAATTCAACATACTGCAAGCAGCCTATTACAAACAAAATCGAGTCGAAAAATCTCTAAACCTTTTAGCTATTTGTCATCTCATCCTTTTATATCGCTATATACAGTGTATGAAATGGCATTGGGATAGCATTTAATACAGGGACTGGGGGGCTTTAATAATCAAACTGTATAACTGAATCTGAACATTTGGAATGCTGAAACTTCAATCAAATCAGATACATCATGAACGGGCAAGTAAAAGGTATTTTGTCCCATACGATATCAACTGTATCAAAGATTTTTAAATACCTTTACTGTATTGAGATGACAAACCTACCATAGCTTTGATGAGACAAAATATCAAGGAAAATCCTGCTTCTAATGATCAAATTTCTATTATTCCGATATACTCGGGAGTGTATGGGGGAAACAAACTTACCAAATAGCTTGGACTTGCCTATAGATGTCTTACAGAAGTTTTACGATTCAACCTGGTGATTATCTTTTAAATGGCGTAACAGTGCCCTCTGTAGGGTGTAAGACTGTCCGCATATGTCGCAGTTATAAGGTCTCATACCTGTGTGGACGACCAGATGATCCCTCAGATGGCTCCCTGTGATGTATCTCTTGCCACAGTGCTCGCACGCGAAAGGTCTCTCCCGGTCGGCGTCGTGGATGGCCATGTGCCGCTTCAGGTCATGCTTCCGCGCAAACTTCTTCTCGCAGAACGAGCACTGGTTGGGCCTCTCCTCGGAGTGCTTCTGCATGTGGTGGGCCTTCAGGTGGCTGCTAGTCAGGAACCTCTTCTCGCAGAGTTCGCACTGGTGGCGCCTCTCCCGGTCCGTGTGCGTCACCATGTGCCTCTTGAGGTCGCTGCTCTTGCGGAACTCCTTGCTGCACTCATCGCAGCGGTGCTTGTGTCTGCTACTGCTCTCGCCGTGACGCTTCTCCCGATGCTTCTGCTTGTTGTGCTGCTTGAGCTGTTTCTTGTGGACAAACACCATGGAGCATTCGATGCAGGTGTACACCTCCTCCCTGTGCTCCGCCATGTGACGTTCCAAGGTCCCAAGGGTAGGGAACACCGTGGCACACTGCTTGCACTGAAAGGTGTGCTTCTCAAACAGGTGCAGCTGCAAGTCCTTCTTGTTGAGGAATGTCTCTGAACAGTCGGTGCATTCATAAGTCAGAGACCCCAGTGCAGAGACCACTGACACAGGTACGGCCTCCTGCTCCTCTTCTACAGTGTTCCCGAGAGAATGCACAGGCACACCACCCCTCTGGTGCACGACCTTGTGCCGTGTGACCTCACTGGAGCGTGTAAACGTCTTCCCGCATTCCTCGCACCTGAACGGTTTCTGGCCATTGTGCGCCCTCAGATGCTGCCTCAGGTGGCTGGCGGTGAGAAATCGCTTGTCGCAATGACTGCAAGTATGTGGTCGCTCTCTGATGTTACTGTGAGTTAAGAGATGGCGTTTGAGGTCAAACTTGCGCTTACAGCATTTGAGGCAAACGGCACACTGATACTGGCCATTTTCGGTGGTGATTATGTTCTGGTCAACCAACTGTTGTTCCTCGTCGGTCGGTGACATCAACTCTGCTCCATTCACTAATGGATGCTTCAACTACACAGACACAAAAGAAAAAAAAAAACATCTCACAGAAATTGATTAAAATGGTGTTTCTACCAATGCAAAAAACAATGCAATGTGGTCCCTCTGCAGAACATTTTTTTTTTCTTTTCTTCTTTTCAGGGGGGTAAAAACATGTAACAATGGCATACTTTATTCCATAGAGGAAATGTGTAGCAGTAGTCATGGCTGTGTGCACGAGACATTGTACTGCATAAGCATATATTAAAAAAGCAGTCAAGCCACATATTTTTAGACTTGCAATTGACGAACCATAAGCTAAAAATTAAACGGTGAACTTGGCTACACTGCTAGCTTCATTACGGCTCTTCTTTTCACAAGAACCCTCTCTGACCAAAAGACTTTATGAAAATTGACAAAAGAAATTGAAAAATGCTTGTAGAACACACCCTCTGGTGACAACTACTCTCCGCTTTTTTTTTTTCCCTACACTAACTTAAGAACTTTAACGCTGAACAGAACCCCTAAACCTACATATATACAACCCCATTGCCTCCCTTATCTATTTGCCAGGTGGCCCGGGTGCCAATGGCCACCTTAAACGGCATCAGGCCACTTGAAATTGTTGGATCGATATATATCCCTGCTGGCCACCGAAAATATATATATTGTAAGATACAAAATTTAGCATCCGGGCCACCCGAGAATCCATTTGGCCACCTGGATCTCATGCTTGTTGGCCAACTTTAAAAAATGTTAAGGGCAAGTCCCGCAAGCCCACGACAAATGTCGCTGGAGCAAAAGTTTGATTACCACTGATCAACCATAAAACTGTTAAGTCATTTATTCTACATACCCGAACGCTGTTTCCTTTTTTGTGTGTGTTTTTATGTCTGACGAGTTCGGTCTTCTTGACAAACTTCTTGGGGCATTCATCACATCGATAGAAGAGATCTGCAGTGCTGATCACAGTCTTGTTAGGGTCAAGGTCTGTATTGGTTCCCATTCCTGTGGGGGGGAAACAAATTAAAAGCATTGTAAAAAGGATTTAATAACAAGAGCCCCAGGGGGCACGACGCTCACCTGAGGTGGATCAATTCACATCTGGTGCATGTTCTCTCTAGCACATGAACAACTTTCATTCTTCATCTATAGAGGTATCTCTATACACAATACCAAGTCTGAGCTTCCTACCAAGTTTGGTTAAATTCCAATCATGGGTTTTGGAGAAGAAGCTGAAAATGTAAAAAGTTTATGGATGGCGGACAACTTGAACCCCCCCCCCCCCCCCCTCCAGTATGTTACCCCCACAGACCCCCTATAGGGCCACCCAGAAAAAAATCTCCATACACAATACCAAGTATGAGCTATGCCTGGTTCTGGAGAAGAAGATGTTTGAAATTTACATAGCTTTTACAATTGGATGGCCCTCCCCCTGGGCCCCCTAGGGGCCACATGTACAATTTTAGCAACTTTGGGTATCCTACCCCTAAGGATGATTCCTACCAAGTTTGGTTGAATTCCGATCATGTGTTTTGGAGAAGATCAGAATGTACATTTTGCCTGTCAGTGCCCCCCCCCCCCTTCAGTATGTTACCCCCAATGGGCCCCTATAGGGCCACTCAGAGAAATTTCATGAACATTCATTCTTCATCTATAGAGGTATCTCCATACAAAATACCAAGTCTGAGCTATGCCTGGTTCTGGAGAAGAAGATGTTTGAAATTTACATAGCTTTTTCAATTGGGGGCCCTCCCCCTGGGCCCCCCTGGGGGCCACACGTACCATTTTCGCAACTTTGGGTCCCCTACCCCTAAGGATGATTCCTACCAAGTTTGGTTGAATTCCGATCATGGGTTTTGGAGAAGATGAAAATGTAAAAAGTTAACGGACGACGCACGACGGACAAATTTCCATCGCAATAGCTCACTCGAGCCATAGGCTCAGGTGAGCTAAAAATAGAATATCATCACTGTTTGTGGAGTAAGACAGAAAAGTGATGGAATGTTTGAACAGTTGGATACACAGTCGTTTCATTAAACGATAAGGTCGGAATTAGTAGATATTTCTATGCGCATGCGCACCTGTTTTGGTGGATACACCACTTGTTTAACTTAAATCACATTGGTATCCATATCATGTGCACAGTCTTTGAAATCATATAGAGGTCATTAGTAGAAATAACCTTTAGTATAAATAACCTTTATCTGTAACCACAAACTTGCTTAATTGGCCTTTCCTCCTACTGGAAGGCTTGAAATACCATGCAATTCCTATATTGATATTCATAACATTTCAGGAACTAAGGCGGATACAATAATATTGGCACATTTCAGATCCTATGTCTTATCCTATTGCAATTTATTTCAAAATCAAGTTGTACTTGTCTGTTCAAGAGTGCACTGGCCTTTATAGTGCAAATACAGTCAAACCTGCTTTAGTGACCACCTGTATAGAAAGACCACCTGTCTATAAAGACCATAATTTTTGTTTCCCTTTGAAAAGCATTTCTCAATGAAACATGTATTGAAGTAACCTGTACATAAAGACCACTTTTCTTCTCTCCCTTGAGTGGTCTTTATAGACAGGTTTCACTGTATTCTCATATCTAACGTACCAGTATTGATGACAACGCTGCTGGCATTGGCAATCAAAGGGGCAGTACCAGTGCAGACATGAGACATAAGGTCAACGACCTCATTGAATGCACTCCCACATGACATACAGCTATAAGACAGTATCTGTGTCTTCAGGTGGTCAGGAAAGTTGGTGATCACAACCGTCAGTGTTCTACAAAAAAAAAAAACAATGGCGAGCACCACAAAATATTAATATAAAGACATTTTGATACAAGATTGGTACAAAGTGTTTACAGACAGTAATATATCAAACAAAAAGATGGTTCCCACAAGCAGCCATGTTGGAGGACATAATAAAAACCTGTGCATCAATCAGACTATGAAAAGCCATTGTTGTCATGGTCTAGTGCACAGGTTTTTGATATGTCCTCCAGCATGGCCGCTTGTTGGTACCCTCTATCAAACCAGAAACATTTGCGGAAATGAAACTTAAGCAAATTGTACATGACAGCCACTTGCACAGAAAGAAACTTTCGCGATTCGCAAAAATTTAGTGTTTTGTCAATTATTCAATTATTTCAGGACATGAAACTTTCGCGATCTAAACCACTCACGAAATTTGCGAACATTAAATGCACGCCCGAGTTCTAGTGTTTACAGTATCAAGTTAAAATGAGATAAAAGCTGTATCATCTACAAGGTGTATTTCAACTAAATCTTTATTCGGTTAAAGACCACCACACACTATACGATAGACTGCGATCCGATTTTGAAACAATTAAATCTACTTATATCATAATTGATAGGAATGAGGTAAATTGAATATATCATAAAGAAAGTTCTTTATGATATATTCAATTAAATCTACCTGATTCAGGTTCCGAATAAAATGGATACTAACCATAGGGTTTATGGTGCGCCGTCAGCCTTATACCCGGAATAAGGGCCAAATCGGTTTCTAATCGTAAAGGTAGGACTGCTCTGACATCACTACGACTCGGAGCCAATTTTGGCTTTCCCTCCGAATAGAAAGCTTGAAAAACGCCGTATTTTAGATTTTATTAATATGACTATTTAGAACCTCAATCATTATGTGTTTAAATATTTAGATCAAATGCTATTAAGTTTTCTTCTGAAATCGGATTGCAGACCCATCTTATAGTGTGCGGTGGGCTTAACTCTTAAGCAGCAGGACTAACAAAGAAATAGTTGGAAGAAAAAAAAACAGAATTCACAACAAAATTTCAGGATACAATAGTCTATAGAATACAAATGAAACAATCATTTTAATAATTTTCTTTTAGCATTAAGGTTTGTAAGTTTTATAAACTAATGCACAAAAATCTATTGTAATACATCTCAACTTATGAACTTCATCACAATTATATCAGAGTTGGGAACAAGAGACTGTTCAGAAACAAAAACTAAATAAATGAATGAGGAAAAGATGGTTAGGAAGGAGGGAAGTGAACAGGATAAAAAAGAGGATCAGAAAGAGCAAAAAAAAAAAGGGGGAGGGGGAGCCAAGAGAAGAAAAGCAAGCAGAAAAAGGAACATGAAGGGAAGAAGAGAGACCGACAAAGATTTCAATAAATGAAGACTGGGGGACGGAGAAGATGTGAGCCTGATCAGTTAGTCATGGACAGCAAGTTTGAAGGCCTGTAGAAAATAAGTATTTAATTGAAGAGAGCTATGTTATTTTTCATTTTGACGGGCAGCACTGAAGGAGTTGAAATCTGATAAAACTTAAGTTGCCATGATCGCTGACTAAATTTATAATCCATAAAATATTCAATGCCACAGACAGACAAATTGCCTCCTCTTAAAATCGATCAGGCTCATATTAAGAGTAATATATAAAGAGCTCTAGATATATTGTAATTTACCTTGATGATGCTTCAACACTATTAGGATCTCCCTCCACTGGCTCCTGTGTTGCCTGTACATGAAGTACCTTAGTAGAACCACCCATGTTATCTGATTGCTGTTGAACAATTTCTTGTGGTTGAGCCTCATCCTGGGTATACATGGCAAATGTGTCTACCAGTCCTAGAATGAACCAAGTAAAGACATCACAAGATGAATAGCACTGTGTCCTCCAAGAACCCTTGATCTTCAACAATAGACCGCTTCGGTAATGTATGCAAACTTTATACATACCTTTCAAACAAAGGTTGTTCGCGACAACTGGAAAGCTTGCCGGACATACCAACAAGTAATGTATGTAAACTGGATTCCAGGCATTGGGGCTCATTTATAAAAAAGCAGGTTCATGGAATAGCTCGTCACAGGTGCTCAGAGAAGAAATGAGCACAAATTTGGATACATTACAGAACTGGTCTATTCTATTCACCCGTTCTGCATCACAGCATTTGAACAGACAGACCATGCATCTATTAATCTGCAATGTCGGCTGGCCTCTAGCAAGTTTTGGCTTTGTCAAAGGCAACTTTTGTTCAAGAAGTATGCGTAAAATTTCAATTACTTGTAAACTAATCCAGTAAACATGAAAGGTCCCACTCTGGGTCTTCTTTTCAGTGAGCCTTCTTTAGAATTTAGAATAACAAAGCAAGATTTCAACATAGCAATCACTCTTTTTTTCATTCCTCTCCGAGAGATCTAATTCAAAATTCCAGGGCTCATTAAGAGTTTTCAAAAAACTAAATCTGCTCCAGATTGGAGAACACAACCACTGGCAACAATATACCGCTTTGGTAATGTATGCAAATTTTATACATACAGTACCTTTCAAACAAAGGTTGTTCTTGACAACCTGAAAACTTGGCGGACATAGCAACAAATAATATATTCAAACTGGATTCCAAGCATTGAGGCTCATTTATAAAAAGCAGGTTAATGGAATAGCTTGCACAGGTGATCAGCGAATATATGTCCATAAATTTGTATACATTACAGAAGCGGTCTATTGCTCAGCAGTTAAATAGACCTGTTCACAAATTTATTCAAATTTACGGATGTTTCTTTCCTGGGGACCTAGTAACAAGGTATTTCATTAACCTATTATTTATTAATGAACTACAATACTTGGAATCCAGTTTGCATACACTACTTGTTGCTATGTCGAACAACCTTTGTTTCAAATGTATGCATAAAATTTGAATATAGTTGTGAACAGGTCTTTTCTCACACTTCTTTTTCATCCCTGAAACAAATACTAATCCAAACCATACACTATGAACATGGCGAACAAAGAAGCAGACAAAATATACAGCTTCTCATTGTACCTTCCACAATTGCTCTGGTAGACAAAAGAACATCCCTTCATTGCTATTATGTAAAAATATGTAGAACAGGTGTCACATGCACATTCACCTGCTCTACTTATTTCACATAATAGTAATGAAGGGATGTTCTTTTGTCTACCGGAGCAATTGTGGAGGGTACAATGAAGAGCTTTATATTTTATCCGCTCTCTTTGTCACCGTGTTCATAGTGATAACCCTAAACCTTACTCAATCGCAACCCTAACCCTAAACCCTACATCACTGATGAAATAATGCACATTTGGGATCACTCTGCCCCATATCAATATTTTCTTTTCACTGGTAGGTACGTTACCTTCTGCTTGCTTGTCCTGCCCAGAGCTAGGATCCTCTATCAGCATCTCTGCATATGGAGAGAAAGGGGGATGGACAATCCTAAGACTCTATCCAAAGTAAATGAAAGAGTCGGCATTCTTGCCACTACATAACATCCTTGGTGCTGATACCAAGGGTGAGAAATTTCAGAAAATAAAAACCATGTGTAGATTCCTCAAACAAGGGTACCGACAAGGGTAATAAATCAGTCAATGCCTACTTTCAATCTCTATAAGTTGTTTTGGTCCTCCCAAACTGCCTCCCTATGATGTCATAATGTAATATTTCACTCAATATAGAACAATAAATGTGTCAATGCATACTTTCAACCTGCAAATTGCTTTGGTCCTCTCAGATCACCCCAGGGGATTCGGTAAAGCCATATTTCTGTCAATATGAACCATGAGTGAACTTTTTTCTGCTGAGAAGCCCGGTAAGAGTCTTAATATTACATAACCTGCTTCAAATTAAAGGAGCCCCAGTACACACAGACCCCCAAATTTCATTTTTGTCAATAGGGTGAAAATAAAGCCATCATTGATATTTTTAATTAAAAAATGTCTTGTCTTAGAAAGACTTTATCATTAACTCATTGACAGCAGGTCTATTATCATGCACATACATGTGGCTTTTTCAAGAACGTAGACAAGTTCAGCCAGCGCTCCACACAAACTTTCTATACTGGGGGTCCACAACTCCAGATTCAACTTATTTTCAAGGTTTCTGTGCATATGGGCCCCCTGTTTAAACTTCCAAATTGACTCTTTTATCAATACCATCGCTGAACTATAGGAATCATCATCATTATTGGTAAAAGAAATCTTCATTCTCTCTACTCACGGTCTGGTGGTCTGATTTCAGCGTAGACCGTTTGTGGCGCATCCTCTCCATCCTCTTGTTTGATATTCACTTGTTCCATGATCTGCTTCATAAGCTCTGAAGCTTGCAGTACAACTAAGAAATAAAATTATAATAATAAAAAAAAGATGATTAAAAATGCAGTTGAGTCGCCTACTGGATGGGTAATAAGCCAGCTCGTGATTACAATTGGTGCATGTGGAGAAAAACGTTTGATCTTTATACGCTGTCATATTGTTTGCACGAAGCGTGCACCAGTATGAGTTTACATGATAAGGGCAATTCAATGGAAAGCACTCCCTTCCGTAATGTCTGTAACAGAAATAAACAGCCTGATATCCAAGTAGAAAAAATACCCCTTCAATTCACCTTTTGGACAGTGTTATGATCATGACTATTAACAATAAACAAACAACAGATGAATAGAAGGGGCATTCTCGCTTCTTAGATATCACGCTATTTATCTCTGTTACGGACATTACGGAAGGGAGTCAATTGTACTATGAACTAATTACGAACTGGCTCATGGCAAACTGTTCAGAAGTTATGCTGCAATGTAGTTCCATGATATCAACAGGACCTTTTGAATCACCAAAACTAAAACAAATTGACTAAATCTCGGTGAAAACCACAAACAATGAAAACTTTTGACATATAAGAGTACAAGGGACTATACAAACATGTAGTATCAGGTTTTGGTCCCAAGATGCAAGAGGGAAAGTAAAAAAAGAAATATGTAATTAAGTTCTAGTCAAGTGATTGCATTGTGAAAGAAACTGTCAATAAGCATTTGGGAAAGTTTGATTATTCAGTACATTCAAATTGGTGCGTACTATTAGGTTTTAGAATCATGAAAAGGCTAATAAAAGTAAGCCTGAGTCGAATCGATTGGTTAGCCGGTGTTCGATCGAAGACATCGAATCCCGAATACGTTTTGGCAAATTCGGTGCATCGATCTGTAGTCCGCCAGATTTTTGACTACCGTAGCCACCATGAAAAAATCAAATAAAAAAAGAAACTCCGTAATGTACAGCATATATGCTAGCAGAGAACGTGAAGGCGACTTCAAAGTTCAAACTGTTGGCTAACTTTCGCTAATTCGCAGGCGAAGGACGTCGCGCTTTACCTGTGCTTTCTCTATGGAAAAATCGTTTTGTCGTTACGAACTGAAGTTTACGATAATTTTCTTGCACTCTCTCTGCATTGTCAATTTGACAATTGTATAATTGAATATGATAAATACAGGCATGAGTACGAGTGTTCCTACTTAATTCGCAATAACTAATATCACACTCTCATCAAATTGGCAATTACTTCTGAATGATCTCTGAAGCTGAATGAAGTCGAGTCCATATTGAGCGACGAAAAGTTTATTTCGTATTGTTTTTTTTTTTTGGCATCGAACAAACGTGTTCCATTCAGCTCTCCAAAGACAAAGTAAGATTATTAATTCTTTGAATTTGAATCATTGTCGGGTGTGTCGACAATGAGCATCGCTTCGTGCGACACTAGTGATATTTTGGCTAGCCATATGGACTAGAAACTTAAGATTTTGGCTCGTCCGCTGTGATTTTTACTGGCCATTGGCTAGCGGGCTATCGTTAATTTCGAGCAGCGAGAGCCCATACATATGCCCGCGATGCCAGCGGACCGGTCACCGGTGCATGGTGCATGCACTGCGTGCAACTCTGTTTTCACCGCACATCATTTATCGATTAACCGGTATTCGATCGAATCAAAGCCGTCGAATCCCGGTTTATGAAATATTTGTTATGACTCAGGCTTAAATAAAAGTACAGGAATCTTCCTAAACGTCACAGGCACTGTACACAGAAACGGGTATGTGGGACAATACACATGTGGTTTGAATGTTTGATCCACACTTCTCGGCTAATTCTTGTCATATTTTGAATATGAGGCCATTTGAAGACCAATCCATTTCAGGGGAGCGCTTCATCAAGCATTTTGTCAGTGATCGTTAAGTTTGCTCTCAAACAAACAAATTTGCTCTCAGCCGATCAGATGCAAGAATTTCAGTAGCTTATAACAGTTGTCGGTGACAAAACGTTTGATGAAACGCTCCCCGGGTTAATTCTTCTAAATATTCTTTCAAAATGACATAAAAAGAATGAGAAAGTTCACAAACTCTTTTTCTTAACCTTCCCTTTCAGTGGAAAGGGCAAGTACATGCACTTACCCCCATTTTGAGACATGACGGGTGCTACAGTGGTCGTAGCCTCCCCCACTGCACCATTGGCCTGGGCTAGAGTTGTCACCTCCTGTGTGATAATCTCCATCATCTCTGATGCCTGTAGCAGACCTGACATCATAAAAACAAGCAAAGAAAATGAAAACTTCATTACATATCCATATAAAGAAATACGAAACTGATTCTAAGTAGACTGTTAAACTGTTTTATAGTCTAGGGTTTGTGCAAGAGTGATACTTTTTAATAATGTGACCTCCAGAGTGCATGCAAGACAGCAACCAAAATATGACATTTGACCCTATAAAAAGCGGAACACTGGGGGCAGCATCAGCAAACACTAAAGATGTGTAGATTTTCCTAAAACACACCTCTATATAAAATTTGAAAGAAATCCGTCAAGAAATGTGGTAGAGCGCACAAAGGACATATGACCTTTGGCCGTATTAAGGACGGAACAATGAGGGCAGCATTATCAAAAAGTATAAATTTGTAGATTGTACCAAGATACATCTCCATACATAATTTGAAAGGAATCCGTCGAGAAATATGGCCTGCATAGCGCACACAAGACATCATCCAAAATATAACCTTTGACCTTATAAAAGACAGAACACTGGTGGCAGCATCACCAAAAGCTAAAGATGTCTAGATTTGACCAAGATACATCTCCGTACAAAATTTGAAAGAAATCCATGAAGAAACGTGGCCTGCAGCGTGCACTCACGCCATCCTCCAAAGTATGTCCTTTGTCCCTATAAAAGACTGGACACTGATGGCAGCATCACCAAATACAAGAGGCTTCTAGATTATACCAAGAGACACCTTCATGCAAAATTTGAAGAAAATCTGTTGAGAAATGTGACTTCCAGAGCGCACACAATCTATCCACAAAAATATGGACTTTTACCCTATAAAAGACGGAACACTGGGGGCAGCATTACCAGAAATTATAGGTGTGTAGATTATACCAAGATACAACTCCATACAAAATTTGAAAAATATCCGTCAAGGAATGTGACAGAGCGCAAACAAGAATGTGACGCGGCGGCGGCAGCGGCGTAACGCTGCTAAATCCAAAGTATCCTCCGGCATTCTGCTGGGGATATGATTTGCTATTTTAAAGTAAGGTATTTAAAGAGGATGTCTTTTTGCAAAATTAACTTCGAAATTGTAAAAGTTGATTCATTATGTTGCATTTGGGATTATGTTTCATTAATATGACAATATTCCATTTTGTTATGAAGTAAAACAATAATAAAAGAACTTTTAAAGGTCATGTCTTATACTAAGCCTGAGTCGAATCGATTGGTTAGCCGGTGTTCGATCGAAGACATCGAATCCCGAATTGTAGTCCGCCAGATTTTTGACTACCGTAGCCACCATGAAAAAAGCAAATAAAAAAAGAAACTCCGTAACGTACAGCATATATACTAGCAGAGAACGTGAAGGCGACTTCAAAGTTCAAACTGTTGGCTAACTTTCGCTAATTCGCTCGCGTAGGACGTCGCGCTTTACCTGTGCTTTCTCTATGGAAAAATCGTTTTGTCGTTACGAACTGAAGTTCACGATAATATTCTTGCACTCTCTCTGCATTGTCAATTTGACAATTGTATAATTGAACATGATAAATACGGGCATGAGTACGAGTGTACCCAATAACTAATATCACACTCTCATCAAATTGGCAATTACTTCTGAATGATCTATATATATCTGAAGCGAAGCTGAAAAGTTTATTCCGTATCGTTTTTTTTTTTTGCATTTTCCATTCAGCTCTCCAAAGACAAAGTAAGATTATTAATTCTTTGAATTTGAATCATTGTCGGGTGTGTCGACAATGAGCATCGCTTCGTGCGACACTAGAGTGATATTTTGGCTAGCCATACGGACTAGAAATTTAAGATTTTGGCTCGTCCGCTGTGATTTTACTAGCCACTGGCTAACGGGCTATCGTTAATGTCGAGCAGCGAGAGCCCATACGTATACCCGCGATACCAGCGGACCGGTCACCGGTGCATGGTGCATGCACTGCGTGCAACTGTGTGCAACTCTGTTTTCACCGCCCATCATTTATCGATGCACCGGTATTCGATCGAATCAAAGCCGTCGAATCCTGGATTATGAAATATTCGATATGACTCAGGCTTATCTTATACTACTACCCTACAGCAGTTGTAAAAAATACATGACTACATATCAAAACAGGTGAATTTCTATCCTTGGCAATGATGTTCGGCTAGGGGGTTTCCATTACAAAACTTGGATGGAATCCAGAAGTAGTTAGAAGGACACACACAGTGACAATTTATGAGAGGCCTTTTGAAGTATACTGTAGTGATATAATCACAGGAGTTATCTACTGTAAGGAAAAATATACACGGAACTGACGGTGATCTAGCTGGTAAAAACTGCACTGCAACAACAACAAAAAGAGAGAGAGAAATAATGATAACGAAAATATGTCAAACTTATTTGACAGTGATTTTGTCAAAGATCTACCAACACTGCTTGAATTCAAACTAGTGATAAAATTATAATGTATTCTGTTAGAAAACAAGTAGTCTATAATGCAAATTTTGCTGCCAATACAAACACAATCAACTGTACATGTAGACTAACAGTGTACTTCCACAAGCTCTGCCCCAAACCAGGAAGTGATGCTTTACCAATGGGGGCTTCCCTTTCCGGGAATTCTAACCACTTTTCATGCAAAAAATGTAACAGGAAAATGAGATACTTTTAGTTTCAGTTGTATGGAAGCACCACAGACGTGTATTTCAAATTTGGAAGAATGACTGGAGACATGTACCCTATTGATTGCAGCATTAATTGAAATCTAAATGTGATTTCACCCAACAAGTATTAATGATTAATGATAATTACAATGTATAATTATAATGAACTGTGAAGATGTTAAGCTAAAAATAAAATGAATTGTCAAGTGCACACACTCGCATAAAATTGTACGTGCAAGGAAAATAACTGCATATTTAATTTGAATTGATGTTTGTTTGTCTGTTTGTTTGCTTTTATTTCTGCGTTCTAATAACAAATACAATAAATCGAATCTTTACATACATGTAAGTATAACATAAGTAAAAAATCATGTACAATAATAGTATACAATAAACATATAAAGACAAAGCACACGAACAAGAACAAGGAATATAATAGACCTATGTAAATATTTTTTCTCCAATAAACTAGAGAGGTACACATGTAATTTAGAACGCAGGAGACCGCCATCATGTATGTTGTTGGGGTTTTTCACAACAAAAAAAATGAGGTAAAAGAGCAATCAAGACAATTCAAATCATTTAACAAACAATTAAAAATACAAAATAAACAACGACGTTCATTTTCATGTGTTCATCAGCATTTTTTATTTTGAGTGAAAAATAAATAAATCCAGGACTGTCTGAAATGAGCCTACTATCATAAGTGACCCGCCGCCTCAGAACCTACAATAAGTCGCACGGACCACAACGTAGCAAACAGCCCAAAATAGTAAATTTGCTTGGATCAGTTGATTTTCTGTTTTTGATAGAAATGGGTAGTTTCATTATCATTCTATCATGTCTCAAGTTTGCGAGTCGTAATTCGACTTAGAAATATGTTTTGGGGGCATTTTAAAATGACTCCTTTTTTTCACCGGTCGAGCTAATGAATGTTTTCAGAGCTTTTGTAATACTTTCATTCAGTTCCAAATTACTACTTTATCTCCAAAGGTATTAAATTGATTTTTGGAGTGAGTAATGAATAGGTCCTCCTGGAGCAGCTTGCCAAAATTCAGCCTAATCTGATAATCCCTTCATATCAGTTGCTACGGCAATTTGAATACCCAGTTTTACTTGGGCGGGGCGCACAGAGAGCGAAGTTTTAGCACTCTTTTGTTCTGCAATTAAATGGCCATTTTCTCTGAACAGGAGTTATTGATTGCTGGTTACCTACTGATTCTAAATTTGATATTTAAAGGTGTTATCATTGAGTAAACTAGGCAAGTGATATACCATTGGAAAGCTGAGAATCTCTACTTTCAGAAAAAAACACACAAAAAATAATTTTGGCGACTTATTGTAGGTTTTGAGGCGTCGGGTCAAATATTTGGTCTAGGTCATTGTTCAGTTAGGTGTCAAACTGATTTCCCTACAACAAATTTCTCTTCAAACATGAAAGTCATAGATTGCTAATTATTGTAACTGAATTCACTGTGAAATTCTACCGAAAGCTTAGCATATGGTACGTACTAGTATCACTGAATTTACAGCATCTTTTCTTTTCCGTGCGAGGTTAAAATTATCCCGTGCAGTTGCTAGTACATGTGTTAATTCCCAACTGGTACCTGCATCTTTTCCTAGCACTTACATGTATCTTGTTGGTTATTATTGTCAGCCCAATATTCTTGTCTTCCTTTTGGCTACAGTACTTCCTGTCTTTGTTAATGTCATAATTTATTCACTTAGCAAAATTTGCACTTGATCTCTCTCTCTCTCTATCGTTTTATTATCAATTTCCTGTCTATTAAAAATAGATTGATCCTACTGACTTTGGACAATGAAATATGATTATCACTTCTGACTTCTACAATATATTCATTTTAATCGTTACTGCATGAGAAGAGGGAGAAAGCCTACATGTACATGTAAATGTATACCCCCCCCCCCCCCCCCCCCCATTCCCCTCACAGTCTTTTTAGACTGCATATCAGCCGGAAAGCTCAGAATATTTGTGTCTTGTGTGTAAATGGATGGGGAACCACTTTTCTTTGTTTTCTTTGTATAAAATTAGTTGCCTTTCAGCTTCACAATTGTCATCTATTCAACATTAAGTTTGACCTCTCCTATGTAAACCCTTGAAACAGCAGAACTGAAAATAGCACAGATAGCTCTTTTTTTTTAATAGTATAAATGCACATGTACATAAGTAATTTTAAGACAGAAGGATGTAAAATGTGTGTAACACTTCAACATTTTGCAAATCATTTTCAGGAATCATATTCCATGAAAAATTGGTGATTTCCGAACAAAGTTGTGATGGATTCCTGTTCTAAAGTTACACCATTCTTGGCATACATGCAAGCAAGCTACTGTGGAGATTGGCCATTTCGCAGCCAAGATTCAAGCGAGTGCCTCAGAGCCTGCGAGTGCCTCAGAGCCTGCGAGTGCCTCAGAGCCTCCAAGTCAAGTCATGATCTACATGCAAGAGCAAACTCGGGCATGGCTTGAACACTGAACCATTTCATGCACCCCAGCCAACTATTTATTTATTTTTTAATATGAACTCATTCCTTCATCTCTTACAATAGATTATGTGAGAGGGGGGGGGGGGGGGCATCTCCACAGACTTCACTCCTGTGCAAGGTTTGGAAGTTCCTTACTTGAACAAAAATCCTTGCCAACTAAAATGGCTGATATACTTTGCATACATGTATGCTTCTGACACTAGCATGTTTCCCAAAGGGGTTGGCTCAGTAAAAACAAATCATCAAGGGTTAACCCTTTCGGGACAACTGACATTTTGTGGTTTGGGCGTTTGGCTCAATAACTTTTGATTCAAATCCCTAAAAAATATACCAGATACAAGAGTAGAAAAGAGCAAAACTACATGTATCTCCAGAAACTGTGTCCATTCCTTTTTACCTGACCATACTGTGTTTGCTGCCAGGAATTTTAAAAAGGAGAATAAGCTTTAATTGAATTGGCAACATATTAATAGGTTCAAAATCATTGGGGTTTTTTTTTAAATACAAATTGGCCTTTGTTTCAACTTTTTGTCAAAGTTCCTAACCATTTATGTTGTAAATCCTGTCATGAAAGTGTTTAAAGAAAGAATTAGAGAAGTCTGATCAGAAAGTGGTTAGTGTAGAAATGGACCAAAGTCCATGGAGGAATTGTTGCAGGAGTATGGGTCATACAATCTAACTGAACCCTGGGAACTTCTAATTTCGAGCCCTTGCTGAAAGAAATGCACTAAATCCCATACCTCCAAGATCTGATGTCTGTGATGCATCCACCACTGTGATGGTTGTTCCTGATGGAACATCAGTGGTACTCCGCAACTGTTTGTCTTCCATGGTGCTGGTTGATTCTCCAGCCGTTGGGTTTACAATATCTGCCATAGTAGATGAGCCGGGTTGGTCTTTAGTGACATCTGTTTCCATGTCCAGTGTACAGCAAATGCCCTGAAATAACAAATGATTCAAATTGAAGATGGACATGTATTTATTAAGCCTGAGTCGAATCGATTGGTTAGCCGGTGTTCGATCGAAGACATCGAATCCCGAATACGTTTTGGCAAATTCGGTGCATCGATTTGTAGTCCGCCAGATTTTTGACTACCGTAGCCACCATGAAAAAATCAAATAAAAAAAGAAACTCTGTAACGTACAGCATATATACTAGCAGAGAACGTGAAGGCGACTTTAAAGTTCAAACTGTTGGCTAACTTTCGCTAATTCGCTCGCGGAGGACGTCGCGTTTTACCTGTGCTTTCTCTATGGAAAAATCGTTTTGTCGTTACGAACTGAAGTTTACGATAATTTTCTTGCACTCTCTCTGCATTGTCAATTTGACAATTGTATAATTGAACATGATAAATACGGGCATGAGTATGAGTGTTCCTACTTAATTCGCAATAACTAATATCACACTCTCATCAAATTGGCAATTACTTCTGAATGATCTCTGAAGCTGAATGAAGTCCAGTCTATATTGAGCGACGAAAAGTTTATTTCGTATTGTTTTTTTTTTTGGCATCGAACAAACGTGTTCCATTCAGCTCTCCAAAGACAAAGTAAGATTATTAATTCTTTGAATTTGAATCATTGTCGGGTGTGTCGACAATGAGCATCGCTTCGTGCGACACTAGTGACATTTTGGCTAGCCATACGGACTAGAAACTTAAGATTTTGGCTCGTCCACTGTGATTTTTACTAGCCATTGGCTAGCGGGCTAGCGTTAATTTCGAGCAGCGAGAGCCCATACATATGCCCGCGATGCCAGCGGACCGGTCACCGGTGCATGGTGCATGCACTGCGTGCAACTGTGTGCAACTGTGTGTAACTCTGTTTTCACCGCACATCATTTATCGATTAACCGGTATTCGATCGAATCGAATCCCGGTTTATGAAATATTCGATATGACTCAGGCTTAGTATTTATACATACTTTACTTGTAATTTATTTTCAAGTTTTATTTTGCTCATTTGCGAATACTCTCTTATAATGTAGCCCGAACACATATATCATGTACCAGTACATCCTGTACACAAAGTTGCAAACACATTTTTTTTTTTTTTGGTGGGGGGGGGGGGGGGGGGGGGGGGGGGTCACCAAAGGGTCATTCCACGGGGTTGGGGCAATTTTTGTGACATACTGTACCTGGGGAGCGTTTCATCAAGCATTTTGTCAGTGTTTTTTTTACCAACAACTGTTATAAGCTACTGAAATCCTTGCATCTGATTGGCTGAGAGCAAATTTGTCAGTATATCACTGACAAAACGCTTGATGAAACGCTCCCCTGAAATTGAGTTCTCTAACTTCATGGTGAGTCAATATGGCAAAGCAAACTTGTATGTATTAAATGTTACATGTAACTGAAACAGGAATAATTCTGGCTGTGCAATACTATACATATTCATTGCATAAAAATCTTCAACAGGGGGAGCGTTTCATCAAGCGTTTTGTCAGTGATTTGTTACCGACAACTGTTATAATCTACTGAAATCCTTGCATCGGATTGGCTGAGAGCAAATTTGTCAGTAAAACTCACTGACAAAACGCTTGATGAAACGCTCCCCAGATCTCATATCCCACATGTAATAGAAGATCTCATACCAGCGTTACACGGACATTGTCATAATTTTTGCCCCAACCTCATGGAATGACCCCAAAATATTTTCTTTTTATTGACAGCTCTTTTGGGGATTTACTCAAAAACATGCATTTTTTTATAACAGTTATTGAGTATTTGATTGTATCTTCTTTTTTTTTTCTACCACAGGTCATATTTTTAATACTTTCCATAGCTCTTTTAGAGTTTGCCCATGATACACTGCTTAAAGGGGAAGTCGAGTCCAAGAATTACTTGGTTCTAAAAGATTTTTTTGTCCAAGAATATGATTTCATCATGACTTGAACCAACTATGTTTTTACATGTACATGTAATACAGAGTACAGTGTAAATAATTTTCTGTAAAGATCATGGAAAAATGAATTTTCATGCAATATACCGTACATTAAACAATGAGTGATTATGAAAATGTAATATTTAGTAAACAAATCTCAATAAACTTGGTTCATGCTATATGAAAATCATATTCTTGGACAAAAATTTGTAGAAAATAATTGATGATTTGTGAATCCATGATATCACAAACTCATCATTGAGTTGCCAATTTGTCTTGTGATTTTAAAATTGTTTTTCCTGACTTTTTCATGCCACTAAAAAATTTATAACTCTCTTATTGTCTGATTTTTCCCAAACTGTTTTGATCTGTATGAACTACATGTAGGTCTGATTTTCGGAAAGAGTTCAATATGTAACCCCCGCTACCCCTAACCCTAACCCGTTGGTATATTTTGAGATAATGATTCAATGTATTTAAGAATTTCTGGGTTGGTCGATTCAAATCACAAATGAAGATGAGTTTGTGAAGAAAAAAGAAAATAATTTTAAATATAAGATATTTTCTCTGGCATTATTTCCAAACACAAAAAAAAAATGTACAAAACAAAAATATCTAATTCTTGACTGTAGGAATTCAACATTTGCCAACAAATTAACAAACCCAATAGCCAATGGCAATGTCAATGACAATGTAAAAACTCATGATTTCTGAAAACCTCCCTAAAAAAATTAATAAAATGATGGGTTTAGGCTGGATGGGGTAAATCATTCTTATTCAAGATTTGGCATACAATTTTATAATGGTTTGAAACAAAAAATTACACCCCCCCCCCCAAGAAAAATAAACAAAAAAATAAAAATAAAATAAAAAATAAACAAAAATAAATAAACAAATGATACAAAAATTCTACTAACCCTAACCCCTCCCCCCCCCCCCCCACACACACACACTCATCCCAGGGGAAGGTCAGGTGACACCAGTGTCCAATATCAATATCTTCATCTTCAAACGTGTCTCCCTGCTGCTGACCTGGCTGGCCCTTCCCAGGGCCAGAACCAGATTGCAGCCACACTTGTTTACGAACTGAAGGTTTCCCACGCCACGGTTCGTTTTTACTACACAGCTCCGCATACCCTCGCACACGTATTACATGCACACTCAACGCACAAAATACATAGACATTGCGTGCAGCTATGCGATATCACGCATAGCAGCACGCTAGAGCCTCACCCGCGGGGCGGGGGCACGCCAAAAAAATGCCAATAATCATGGCGCGCGGCCTGTACAAAACATATGGCACTTTCGTGCATTCGTGTGTGCTGTACGACTCTCCACTGCCATAACACATCGACGGACACGTCTAAATAACACCACGATTTAACGTATAAGAAAAAGTAAATTCGACATAAAATTGTATTAAGCCATACCGCATTTTATGTGAGTCTATGATAGTGACATCAAATTGTTGAATTATTGCTCTAAAGAGGAGAATTGAGAGAAATAGTTACCTGAAAAATACGGACACGTACGTACGTCAGCGGACACAGCCCCAATCTAATTTGCATTGACGTCATGTGATGGCGCTAGATCCGCGGTATTTTCAAAGTCACCATCAAAATGCAAGGATCTAACTTTTTCTTCCTTATTTTTGCTAATGAAATAACTTAAAGAAAATGACGGGGAAATGACTAATGAAAACAACTATGACGATGCCAACAAGTTGACTGGAACTAACAAAAAAGTAAAATGATGAATAAACTCTATCAAAGAGTTCTCCTATGAAGAAGTATGAAGGTCGATGAGAAATGTTGATGAGATATACCTATTGGCTTACTTGTTAAGACACTTGAGGCAACTTCTGATTACTGTAGAATATTCTTGGGGAAAAGCAATAATATCTATAGTCCCAGTTTGATTCACAAAGAAAATTAAGATAATAATTGTGCTGTGATCTGACCGATATGAAAAATATGATAAGCCTGCTATATTATATTGCTGTTTATCAGATCATATACAATACAATGTAGTCGAAGTTTTGTTTTAATACGTTTTTGTTCAAGTGCCCCCCATGACTTATTTCAAATTTCAATTGTTCAGTTGTTTTCTGTCAGATTTCTGCAATATTTCTCTTTCTTTCCATATTTGTACTTTCAAGACTATTCATATTGTGCATACAATAATTGTCATTTAACGGACCCCCATGCCGTAAAATAAACAGGGCCTGTTGTGTGTGCTAACAACAATTTTTGATTAAAGAGGCCTCCGCCCGAAAAGTGTAAGTAATTTTGTTATTGATTTTGTTGATCTGACAAAATAAAATTAAATTTAAAAAAAATAAAGTCACTCGAAAATCATTGTTTGATTCCCCCCCCCCTTTTTTTTTGGCTTAATAATTCATCCAAATGAGTGATTCAAATTTGTACTCCAATGTCTGTTATTAGATCTACCCCAAATAATATGTTTGCTATATCTATAAGAGCAACATTTAGGGCGATAATAAAAACACAACGACACACAAAACAAATAAATCCGATCCAAAAAAAAATAATAAGATCATGATTTCTGCAGTCGACGGGCCGGGTAGTGATTTGAAATTTAAACATTGATAAATGGTTTTTCACTTCCTTCTCAAATGGGCACAAAATTGACGGAAAACCGCGAGAAATATTCGAGGAATATAAAGTAACCGAAAGTTTAGTTTCAAATGCATATGCTGAACCTTTGCAATTCTGATTTTATAATCTTTGTCCTATATTGGGGAAACAATATTTTAACAAAACGCTGATGATAACGAGCAAAGCAACGAAAATACAATTATTTTCAAATTTTGAACCTTTTATTTTTAAACGGTATTTATAAATATCCTTTACGGGGCATTAAATTGCAAGATCATGCATGGAGTAACATGATTTATGCGAGGAGGCAAAGCGAAGAGCGAGCTTTAGATTTTTTTGCATTTAAAACATTCAAAAAAAGTTTTTCTAATGCATTTAATCTCTGATTGGGGATCCTTAATAACCATATTTCCCCCGGCAATTTTGTCCTCATCTCCCTCTTTTACATTTTTTCGCACCCTTCAAGTACCACTCGGGGGCACGTGCTCCCCGTAGCCTGGTTAGAAAGGGCACTGGGGGATCTTCATTAAAAATTAATAGTATAATAGGAGTACCGGTACAGTTATTCACGAAGTCGCATTGGTTCTTTGTAACTATAGATCATGGCCCTTTTGGGCACTTATCAGAACTGGAAAGGTCACTTATTAGAAATTAGGGAAACTGGGCACTTATTGGAAGTAGAGGGGCATAGATTTGAAAAGGGTCACTTATCCGAAGTAAAACAAATGCCTTAGGTTAGATTAGAAATATACTCACTTATCAGAAGGAGAAAAGGGCATTTATTTGAAAGAAGGGGCACTTAAAGGAGTAAAGGGGTAGACCCTATATAGCTATCAAAAGGAGAAAAGGGGGACTTATCAGAAAAAGAAAAGGGACGGGTCACAAACGGAAATGGTTTTTGGAGTAATAAGGGCACCTATCAGAGAGAAAGAGGGACTTTTCGGGTAGTGTGTGTGTGTGTGAGCGCCAATTGCATTATAGATGCACTCCAGGGAGGGGGTGTGGGGGTGGGGGAATATGTGCCCCAGCGGCGGATCCAGGATTTTGCGAGGGAGGGGCCTAATATTCTGAAAATTTTCTGACAAGCAAAAAAAAAAAAAAAAAAAAAAGAAACCGGTACATGATTACAGTATGTATATCAATCATAAAACCAAGCCAAACACTTATCAAGCTAGCGCCAATCACATATCCCGAACCATCGATCTCCAGCTTCCCGAACCCTCCTCCGCCTCCTCCGCCAGAATTATGAGGCCCGAAACATAATTATTTGTACCATCCATGATCCGTATGCATGCATGCGAACGCGCACGCGCGCGCCGCGTCAAAAAGATGGAAAAAAAATTATCGATTGTATACTTTTTTTTTAGTTTTAGGGAATGCTTGACATCGGAACCGGAAGCTGGGATTTTAAAGCCCGTTTTGAGCGTAAAACTTGAAAATATTAAGCGGGTACTTCATGTAACTTTGTATCAAAGACACAGTTCTTGTTTGTTTCGCTTGGAATCGGTAAGTAAGAATTAAATGAAGTCACAGTATGGTTCAAATCCGCCGTATGCGTCGCGATTGCTTTGTTCTGGGCGTCGTTATAAAATGTGTAGTCCCACGCGTTTAATTTCCTGCAAGGATGTAGGCTCGATCGTATTGCAGTGCAAGTGCAACTGGCCCTGCATGCCCTTGGCCTTGGGCTTGGCCTTGGCCCTGGCCTTGGCCCTTGGTCATTGGTGAATCAATGAATGGTTGCGGTTGGTCGACCAACGGCAGCGTACCAACACCGACATTTCCATATCCTGTTCACTTAACTTTTAATTAACTTAGTTTAAATAATTTTAGCATATGTTTAAAACTTTAGTTTAAACAAGGTTTAAATTAATTTATTCGTGTTTTGGAATTGGATTTGGAGATTGCCAACAAACGAAACGGAGGAAACTGAAAATGATTGTATGTAAAAATTCTACTTTTTTACTTTTAGATCTACAATTTTCCTTCATTTCCATTTTCTGTTTTCTGATTCATTTATCATGTTTATCATTGTTTATCTGGATTGGAACAAGTTGAACTGACTTGAACTTGAAGTTCATGAAGTTTCTAACAAATGTTTAATAAAATGTATTTTCAAACACATTATGATTATATACCTAGACCGAAATTTTCTGTCTCTCGTTCGTTAGCCTCTTATTTGGATAGGGTCGGCCCTTCACTTAGAGACAGAAACGCTCCATTCACTCGCCTGTGCAAACTCACTGTCTGCCGAGAGACAGTAGGCATGTCGACGTTAAAATTAGGAGTTTTAAAAATATTTGTGTAATGTAAATTAAATAGATTAGGCCTAGGCTCTATACTTAAACGAACATGTTCAACTTACCAATTTAACTGTTATTCCTTTTATTATGCTCCTTTTTCAGGTAATTCAGGGTCCAAGGTTTTCTCCGTTTGAAAATCTTCCAGCCGTATTCAAACTGTATTATTTTGTATAGTGTGTAAGTCAATGTGTATTTGGTTTGCACAGGCGAGTGAATGGAGCGTTTCTGTCTCTAAGTGAAGAGCTGACGAACGAGACACAGAATTTTCGGTCTAGATTATACCATGATGTATACCCAGCCGTGTAATTCCGGATAGGTTGTTAATCTGGACAGGTCATTTAACAAAAGCGAACAAATTTTCATGCACATTATCACAAATCTTTCACAGGATAGGTTGAAAATCATGTAAATTGCAAATATTCACTGGTTTTAGTGTTACTTGATGGCTTTGATGCATGTTTTTCGTAAAATCTTGATGGCAAAATTGACAGGCTAATTTTTGTTCAGTCATGTCAGTGTTCGGAAATGCACCCCCCTTCCTACATATTTCTCTTTTCTTGGAAATTGAATAAATTTGCCACATTTAACATGATTAATATCCTTTTCGGGAAGAGTTGCTTTTGCGACAGCCACCTAAAAAAAGTAAATAAAGGTGCAAAATGTCTAGATATAGGGTTAGGGTTAGGGTTAGGGTATATGTTTTGAACACCTTCAACGTCAACTCGTTCTCGCAGGTACATCGTTAAGTCGGAGGACTGGCAATATTGACCCAGGTTCGATACCCAGCTTTGTCATTTGTCGTTTGTTTCATTTGTTAGTTATTATACATCGAAAACAAGCTGCTAAAAACTGCTTATCCAATAATAGCGAGCCAATGGAGTAAAATGGAGTCAAAAGGGGCCTGAGCTTTCGATCCTAGCAGAATCTTCGTCAGAGGCAAAAAGTTATTACTAACCGATGTTTTCTCCCTACAGAATTACAGATATATGGAAAAGGCTGAGGAGACGTAAAAGCAAAACAAAATCTATGAATGAAATCAGATAATTTCTTTAACTTATTTTTACGCAAAAAACAACAAATATTTCATTAAAATTACTATTTTGTAACAACATTAGGCCCTACATCCTTATTGGGTAATAATAGAAAATTATACAAGGTACCAATTACAGAAAAATATAGTAAGGAATCAAAATTTCTACATAAGTACCCTCCAACTAAAATATATAAGCTCCTTATTTGTTCTTCAAGGATAAGTAAAATCTGCTTCATGTAGTCAAATGGTTTGTATACATGTATATGCAACAACTAACAAGTTTTGCAGTAAGAAACGTGCGAATTGCAATAATTTTATGTTGTTTCAGTTGTGATTTTATTATTTCGCATGCATGAAACTTTCGCGAATACTCAATCCCTCGCCAAATTTGCGAAAGTTTTATGCGGGCAAAAATTTCTGGTTTTACAATTACAGTAGGCTGGTTTCATCATCACATCTAATGCCAAGATGAAGAGAGCTGACATAGACAGTGATACAGACCCAGGCAAGGCCAAGATGAAGAGAGCTGACACAGACAGTGATACAGACCCAGGCAAGGCCAAGAACAAGAAGGCAAAGTTGGATGCAGCCAAGTAAGATGATCAAGATTATCTTGATTTATTTTGAGCCTTTCTATCAATTTAATTTCCAGGAATAGACTATATAACATATTTTGTACAATAACAATACTTTGGCAATGTATGAATAAAAACCAATGCCGGGAGATTACCCCAAATAAGTATTAACCTTTGTAGTTAACGGCTCGCCTCATTGGTTGTTCAAAAAAAGTAAACAGACGATGACCCCCCCCCAAAAAAAAACAATCAGACAAACAAACAAAAAAACATATGAGTGCACTTACAAAGTAAAAGTGTAGTCAAACAATGCTATTATATAAAACGAGACTAATTAGCCTGTGATTTATTTATTTCTTATTCATTTTTTATTTATTTATTTTTTATGTTTGTGTGTGTGTGGGTGTATGAGACACCTCTCAAATAGTGTTCTGTGTTGATGCCATCTTTGGTTTTTCTTTACCCCTTCAACAAACATTTTAAATTTCATCTAATCTGGCTTAGCTTGTAATTATGACAATCACCCTCTTCAGATCTCCATATAGCCTTGTAAACAAATTGGTTATTTTCTCCCCCCCCCCCCCAAAAAAAAAATATATCATGAGACAACCTAAAAAAAAATAAATAAGAAGAGCTACATTTAATGGAGTTTTAAAATATCAGACTTTTGTACTCTGTATAGAACTACAGTATGCTATTATTGGATGTTTGAACATTGCATTATGCACTGTCTGTTGCTAAATGTTACTTCAAAGTTTTATTTTGATCTTTAAAGAGAAGATTGAGTTCAGGGAAAGGTGAAAAATAATTTGAGAGCTTTCTCTTTCCTTTTATGTGAACATCATATACTGGTATCAGAAATGGCCCCTCATATTCAAAATGTATGGCCAAAAGTAGTTGAAGTGCTCTGGCTGAACATGCATGCTTGCCACATGTGTGTTTGCAGTCCCATATACCCATTTCTGTGTGCAGTACATGTGGTTTTCCAAGAGATTGGGATCAATTTCTTATCATTTTTCATGATTCCTAAACCTCTAATTCTTCTGTAGGCATGATCAACCTTTCCCAATAAACCGCTTCGGTAATGCACCTATCAATTGTAAGACGCACCCCTCGACCCCCGGGAAAGGTGCGTCATGGTTGGGTAATTTACCAACAAATGAATGACGCAGGGTATGGTCATGGAAGCATTTGGTCAGTCACAGCATGGAGAATGGGGTGCGTCATAGTCGGTCATTTTACATGGGTGCGTCATAATGCCTCGCTATGTTTACAAACGGGTCTGTCCGCGCAATACTCACCGCGTACCGGGCTTTTAAACATGCAAACTCCTTGAATATAAAAAAAAATATATTGACATGGAATCTATACTTTCGCACCGGGCGCCCAAAATCGAGTTTGATGACATCAAATAAAATGGAAACCCCCAAATAATAATAATTGATCTCAAATCCTCTCTCATGCTGTCTTCTGTCTGGGTTCTCAAAAAAGGGAAGAAATAAGGTATTTTTCGTTACTTTGTTTATTTTTACCCCGTTCGTTCCAGCACTGCGTTGGCTGGTTCGGTTCTTGCCGCGATGATCGCGATCGGTAGCATTTGTGCTAGGCTGGATTGAGACATGAATATTCATGTGTTGACGTCACAAGAATGTCAGCGATTGCACTGTGTGACTTCTGCACATTTTCATATGTCATCGCCGATAATCTTATCTCGAGCTCGGCCTCAATAGCGTGCAGGATGATAACGTGTGTTTGTGTCTTCAGCTAGCGTTCATGCATGCATGTCGATATCAACAATGCATGCAATACTATACTAGCGCCGCGCCGATGCATAGCGTGCCACGTGCGCGCGGAGCTTTACCATGACGGGGTGCGTCACAATGGTAAGTCAAAGTCTAGAACTGGTGCGTCATATTTTTTCGTCCAGGCACAGTCATTGTAAGAAAAGGTCCGTCATAGTCGAGACACACAGGTGCGTCATGGTATAGGAAAATCCGACTCACATCTGACAAGTGACGCACCATTCCCGGGGGTCGAGGGGTGCGTCTTACAATTGATAAGTGCATAATGTATGCACAACCTGAAAGCTTGCCGGGCATAGCAACAAATAATGTATGCAAACTGGATTCCAAGCATTGAGGCTCATTTATAACAAGCATGTTCATGGAATAGCTCGTCACTAGGTGCTCAGAGAATATATGTGCATAAATTTGTATACATTACAGAAGCGGTCTATTGCTTTGAGACAGTGTCTTTCACAATGACCTTGTAATCACATGAACAGAACTGAACTTGACATTTGATTTGTTTACAATTCAGCTTAGCCTCTCAGAATGTGATAACCCAAATGATGGATATTGCTCAACCTTTATCAACTCTCAAGAAGATGCTTGGACAGAGACTACAGTGTAAGCTGGATGAACATGAGATATACCTTCAAAACACGGCTACTGTAAGTATAGGAACCGGCACACACTGCCTTGAGACAATCTATATCTATGGGGTTGAGGCCACTCCACTAGTGCTATTGAGTCACTGAAAAGCCATGGAATTCTCTTGTGTCATTTTCGCACTGGGGGTGGGGGGGGGGGGGGTTGGGTTGGATATGAGGGTTGCCATATCTCGCCTCTGAAGGTTCTAATCAAACTTTAATTTTGGAAGGGTATCGATAAGAGTTTAAGATTCATTAAGTATTGTGAAGTCTGTTTTGACCAAGACTTTAAAAAAAAATGGTTATTGTATCCAAATAATGATAATAATGGTGGCTTCTTGTATAGCGCTCACGTCAATCACGTCGTGACGCTCCTGGCGCTCCAACATTATTACCCCGGTCATAGCTTGGCAGCCAAATTGCTCTAGCATATCGGGTACCCATTTACTCCTGGGTGGAGAGTGGCAAATGTGGATTAATGTCTTTCCAAAGGACGTTAGTGCCGGGCTGGGATTCGAACCTTCGACCTTTCGAGAGAGTCAAGTGAATGAACCATTATACCACAACACCTCCACTGTATACACATGCATACATTCCTTTAAAAACATTTATTTAGTTTAAAATAACAAATTGCGTTAGAATGCTAAAGGGTGTATTCCTAAAATATGCGTATGATATTCCATGTAATGTTTTAAAAATCATCCTAAAGTGGAATGATATATGAAAACTCATTTCTAGCTTGCCATGCAAGTCAAATCAGTGGAAATGTGTTTTCTCCAAGAAATGTACCTCTGCTAGTTTATTGTTTCTAGATGCAAAAATCTACCATTTCACTAAATCAGTAATAACCTGTATGAAGATGAAATGTGCACATGATTTGGCTGAAGAATTTAACCCTTTCAGGACAGGAATTATTCAAGGGTTTAATTGATCACATTTTATTCTTCAAATTGGCAAGATTAATATTTTTCTTTTAGTGCTACATAGTTCTAATAAGTTGTAATGTCTTTGAAAACAATATACATAGTTAGAAATATGTAGAAAAGTGAAAGAAATTGCCAATTTTGATGAAAAAACAATGATTTTGAACCTCTCAATGTGTTGCCAATTTAAGGATATCAAAGCTTATTCTCGTTTTTTAAATTCCTGGCATCAAGAGCAATATGGTCCTGTAACAAATATGGACATAGTGTATGCAGAAAATTTTGATCTTTCTACTCGCGCATTTGAATCAAAAGTTGTTGAGCCAAACCACAAAATGTGGTCAATTGACTTGAAAGGGTTAAAGTAGAAATTTCTTCAACTGTCACTCAAGTCAGGGTGGAACAGCTGTCATTTGCATACTGTGAGCCATTTTAATGATGATTTGGTAATGTAAATTGTGATTGTGAAATGTCAACCACACCCCCTGATATTGATAATTCATGCAGATTTTTAATGGGAAATTGAGCTGTCAGATCTAAAGATTTTCTTGGGATGGGCTTACTTGGAACCATCATGTGATCACGTTCACGTCATGTCGTCACGTTACACATCCTTTCGTGAATACTAAGCCCTAAATTCACGAAGAGTAGGGTGCAACGTGAAATACCCCCCCCCCCCCCCCCCTTCTTATTGACGAAGTGTCGGGTTTGAGGCATGAGCATTTGTAAATTTGCAATTCCTTTTTTATGAAGTGCCAGGTAAACTGGACCTGACACTTCGCCAATAAGAGGGGGGTATTTCACAAATGTTACACCCTACTCTTCGTGAATTTAGTCTTAGTATTCATGAAAGGTTGTGTAACGTGACGACGTGACGTGAACGTGATCACCCGATGGTTCGAAGTAAGCCCTTGGGATGCATTCTAATTTCATAATTCACATGTTTTCCTTTGTTGTTTTTTGACTTGATAGTTGGTGGAGGATAAGAGTTTATTAGAGCAAGGTATCTCAGCAGAAGGAGTGGTTCAGTTCAGTGTTCAGGTCATTTCAAATCAAGGTAAGATTATTTCCAGGTGTTATTACTGAAACTAAACTGACAGGCAAAGTGGACAAAACATTTTTTTAACATTAAATATCGGAATGATGCTATTATCATCACATTCATGATCATTGTTTTCATCATCATCGTCATCATCTTTGTCGCCTTTAATATCATCATTATCATCATCATCATCATCATCATCATCATCATCACCATCCTCACCTTTCCTCCTACCCTTTCTTACTTTTCATGAAATACTCTTTTATGTCGAGATAAATTATTTAAAAAGAAAAAAAGAATTACAGGAAATTTGTCAAACAAAATCATATTTCTGCTGCATGTTTGTCAATTTTGTGTTTCAGTAAGGTTAAACTTTCTGCCAGTTGTCAGTTATTCAGGTATTAAAGATAATGATTTTGATTACTTGTCTGTACAACTCATTCAGAGAAGCCTGTATGCAGATGTAAAGAACCTCCCTGCCAAGAAAAGATGTAACCAGGCACCACAAAACCAAAAGCTCAATAAAAAGGTGTTTTTGGTCAGCATGGTCAAATTTCAGTTTTTGGTATTTCTTGAAAGAGGATACTTTTTTCTAAGTACAATGTAATTAGAAAATTTGGAGGCAACATACTATATAAAAGTGGAGTTTTTGTGGAAAGTCTTTAGTAGACCTTATTTGTCGTATTAGTTATTGATACTTGTGCACTATCATAAGCAGCATGTGCTTAATTGGTTTGCCAAGTTTTAGAGCAATCTGATAATCCCTTTGTAGAAATGTCTATTGAGTTCTAATCCTCCTTTTGTTACCTTTGCGAAATACCTTGCAAGTCAGAGTGCTTCAATAGACTGCAAACTTTAAACTCTCTTATTTCACATAAGTAATATTCTTTGGAACTGGGCAATCTACCCGGTTTTCGTTAGGTGAGGAACATCCAGTGCTAATGAGTTATATATCATTTTAAAGCGGAGAATGTCTTTCAGAATAAGGGGGCTGTTTCATCAAGTGTTTTGTCAGTGTTTTTTACTGACAAATTTGCTCTCAGCCAATCAGATGCAAGGATTTCAGTAGCTTATAACAGTTGTCTGTAAAAATCATTGACAAAACACTTGATGAAACATTCATTTCAATTCAATTTATTTATTTCATTCTCCATAAAAATACACACTGTCAAACAATTATGATACATGATACAAGAGATACAAATTGTGAGATAAAACAAACTTAAGGTACATGATTATATAACATGATGTACATTAAAAAAAAAAAACACCCCCCTAACCTTAACTAAAAATTCATATCTGGCAACTATATGATGGTTTTGTGGTGCCTGGTCATGGATGTAAACCGTGTTGTCTTGTTCTTTTCATTTCAGGTGTGAAACCTCGGTTGAATATAGTTGACATTGTGAAGCCCATCATTGAAACTGTAGAGGTTCCCATGGTTACAGAAGGTAAAATAAATCTTATTTTGTTCAATTCATAAATTTCTGTGAATTCAAAGATTCCGTAACCAGTAATTTGCATTTCATGTGTTAAGTATACGATATGTGTCAGTTCGTACCATGGAAAGAGCTAATATTGGAGGAGACTGCTTTTTCAGTAAGAGTAAGCCTTTGACTATGCATTCTACAGATGAATCAAGGAAGCGATCTGCAAAGAAACATGTATGGTGGTCACCACATTGTAACAGAAACAGGCATTTTCTATTGCTGACCTATCTATTATTTTCTTTCCCTCTGCCAGGGATATATGGTATGGTGTTGTGATGGAAAATATAAAAAAAGGTCTCGACTTTTTGATCTCGGCCTTAAACATGGGTTACAATTTTCTTCAGAATGATACCTCAACTATATTGTCACTGAAGTGCAAATCGCACATGCAAAAGTAATTGAAATCAATTTGCTTTTTCATCCAAATTACCTAATAATGCGTACCCTTTTCTAATAATTGGTTTATTACCCATTTCTAAAAATGGTTATGGACTATGAGGCTTCAACCCCCCCCCCCCATGGGACAGCATTGCAGGTGGACAACTGGCCTTGACATAGTCCTCACATTTAATGGAATGTGTACTCTTGTACATTGTGCTTATTACTCGCATCAGTAATTATCAGTAATTACTCAATTTTTTGTTATTTGTCAGATGCTATTTATGTCTACATACAAATACGCGTTGACAATTTAAAAAAAAATATTTTTATTGGATAAAATAGTCGATTATATAAAAGTACAAAATACATGTACATCACAAGTACAGAATAGAGGATCAAAAAATAAACGATCATCAGTTTGAAATAATGTGCAAATAAAAACAATACTAGTAACAATAATGATGAAGGAATAATGGAACAGCAGGATAAAGATATTTAACCTTCAAATTCACAGCTTGAAAACAATTTTTTGAAATGAAGACCCAATTTACCATTCTTTGAAACAATGACATATTTTGATCGATGTTTGGACTGAATAAAAGATAATTTTGCTGGATTCTGTTGCAGTTTATTATTGATCATAACCACAATTCCAGATTGTTGTAATAAATATATTTTTTAATTGTTGACTTTGAAGTTCCAGTAGAGAGCATGGAAGATGAGAGTCTGAAGCTCGAAGAGGGCGCTGCAGGGGAGGGAGATGAAGAACAAGTCACAAGATGGATCGTATGCAGTAACTACAGGGATGAACAGGATAGGCTAAATATTCCATATGGTAAGCTAGCAGGTTATATGGTGTGTAGTTAAACTGGCATGTAAAGATACAGTCAACCTCGCCTAAGTCGATTATGACGGGACTGAGTGAAATGCGTAGACATAGGCGATTTTCGACTTGTGCGAAAGTCAGAGAAAATCCGACTTACGCGTGTATATATAACACGGGGAAGCCGCGGTGCAGACTGTGGCCCGTGGCCCGGTGGTTTGATCGATTGGGAGTTCTCATCACATAGGGTACCATGAATTATATTGTGCCGACATCGAGAAAATAAGAACATACATGTACTGTACCTTTCATGTACCCAGTATATTACTTCGCACTCCGGTTACAAGTTGGACAATACATGTAAAGAATAAAACCAGACACGTCCAGTGATTAATTTCAATGTATTAAATCCTCCCTTACATCCCTTTATATGCACATGGCCGTGAAGGCAATAAAACTGCATCCAATGCATGCAGGTACGGCGTCCGTCCGGCCAGCCGGCCGTGCAAACATGACTAACACATCACATTTTGTTCTTCACATGAGAGCACGAGAGAGTGAGCGGGAGAGGACGCGGAGATCGCGCAAGCAAGTCGGGAATTTTTGTCAACAAAATTGGCGTGTGGCAGTTTCGACAATGATTGATTTCACATCGCCGTCTAGTTCGACTTGTGCGGTGTAAATTTAATGTTTTTTCATGGTATTGTTCTGAGAATTTGATCAATATAGGCGAGTATTCGACCTACAAAAATCGACTTGCACAAAGGATTAACACACGTAAGTCTATGAGGATAAATTGGGACTTTTTATTTTCATCGACTTGAGCGACTATTCGACACATGTGATGCCGGTTAAAGCGAGGTTGACTGTATCTTTATATCTCATAATTTTACATCCAAGTATTTGAGTAATTATTTTATTTAGATATCTTATATGAATAGTTACGGTTGCAACTGTTGTTTATTTTACTGTTTATTGTTTTCTGAATTTAAACTATCATGTATGTAAAATGGGGTTTCAAAATGAGCTTATTCATTTGATTGACATTCTTACACAGACCTTTTTGCCTTTGATAAAGGTCATTTTTTAGTAAAATGAAAACTGAACATAATTATGTCTTGCCCTGTTTCCACTGATTTTAATTCCGACCCAGATATATGCTGAAATTGATTGCCTTTTCATGGTGGCCATTTTTTTTTTCATGAGACTTTGCCCTGTTTCCACTTTTCCTTTTTAATTCAGACCCAGAGCTCTGGACAGAAGACCACACCTTACACTGGTTGATATGGGCTGCAGGAGAGTTTGCTAATGAATCTCTGGATCAGGTGAAAGATATCGTCATGACAGGAAGCGAGATGTGTTCTCTCAGCAAAGAAGAATTCTGTGAAAGATTTCCCAAAGAATCTGCAGATCTGTTCTGGACCCACCTTGAGCTCCTCAAGAGAAGTGAGTAACGATTTGTTTCAATTATTTAAAGAAAATTCTACAAAATCAGTCAATCAAAATGCAAATCATACATTGTCAAATGATATAAAATCAGATAGGACCTGATAATAAAGGCTGCAGAGCAAAGTGGGGTAGGATGGAGAAAGAGAGGCTGACCATAGAAGAGATGGATAGATGAATGAAAATGGAAACAGAATATTTGTTGATGTGGAGTTTGGTATGCAGATAGAAATAGATAATTTATTGAAAAGAATATTTGTGTACATGTAGATGTGTTTTGTCACTCTGGAATTATATATTTGCTGCTGTAAGCGCTTTGGTCTGTTACATTGTAACTGGTAAGCCGTTATAAAAGAAACAGCTATTATTATATTATCAAGAGGGTTGGTGCATTAGAATGAAAGAATATTCATGTACATTTAGATGTGTTTTGTCACTCTAGAATTATATATTATTAATATGGTTGGTGCATTAAAATGCTATACAAGTAAGTCTTTTTGACAAGTGCATTTGAAAGGTACTTTTGCAGCTCAAGAATAACGGTGGATTACAATTCATCTTTGTTGTTTGGAATTTGATGTAAAATCTTTCCAAGTTGTAGGGAAGTGGAGGGTTAGCTCTGTTTTAGCACCATACCATGCCTATTAACTAATGATTACTCTTGTTTGTCTACAAAATACTTAATAACCAGGCTCCAGAGTATTTAATTAATTGTCTGAGTTTATACAAGCCCACTAGATTACTAAGGTCCGCCAGTGACCCTTTCCGCCTCACATATTCAGTAACTCGATCATTAGCTGGTGATAGAACGTTTACTGTGTCAGCTTCAAAATACTGGAATGATTTGCCACTTTCTATTAGAAAGTCTTCATCAGTAATAATTTTCAGAAAGGCATTAAAAACATATCTTTTCGATAGTTTATAGTTTGTAGATGATTTAATTTATTGTAAGCGCTTTGAGCCTAATGGGAAAAGCACGTTATAAGTAATAATAATAATAATAATGATATTACTATCTGTGTTTGTTTTAAGCTGTTCCTCAGTGTGGAGCTACTGCAATGGCTGTCGGAGCTGAAGGTACATGTATGATAAGGGTCTCTTAAAGTGATTTGGTAACTTTTGTAGAGGCTTGATAAAATCTGAGCTGCCGGGCCTTACATGCTATCAGTGTATGTAATATGGTGTAAAAATGAAGCCCAGGGGGGAAAAAAGCACTTCAAAATCATCATATCCTTAACAAAAGTAAACATATGCAAGTGACCGGAAATGCCAGACTCATTTTCCCCCTTAGACTCAGTGTTAGACTAAAGCGTATATAGCCATACGCTTTCGTAAATGGGAGTATTCAGTCATAGATATCTTAATAATAGCATTATATATCTGAAAACCTTTCTATGCCTGGCTATTTATTTATCCTTCTGAGCATCATTATACAAGACAGATATCAAAATTCAACAATTTATTAAATCAAGCCTCCACAAAGTTACCGAATCCCTTTAATTTTAAACAGTCTAAGTGGTATGTTTATTATTAGTCTGACTCTTTGAAGGAAACCCCAAATAAGTTCATTTAACATGTTATCAAGATATTGCGATAGGTTGAGTTTGGTTTCCCATATAAACTCCAGACGTATGCCCAGCATGATTGCTATATAAATTAAGCCCGAGTCATATCGATTACTTCATAATCCGGGATTCGACAGCTTTGATCCGGTCGAATACCGGTGCGTCGATAAATGATGGGCGGTGAAAACAGAGTTGCACACAGTTGCACGCAGTGCATGCACCATGCACCGTAACTCCAGGGAGCTCCAACGCGCAGCGTTGGAGCTCCAGGTACAACTATCCAAAGTCGACCTCGCCCATTTTATGGCTAATCGCATCACTTAATTTCGGCAGGTAAGATAGAAATTTGTACTTATACTTAAAGAGAATTACTGTAACTATCTAGCAGGCTCTTTGATTTTACGATTTAACGATTGTTTCGATGAAAAAAATGGAATTTCCTCGCCGAGCCGATCTTTTCCCTGTACTGTACCGTCGATTCAAATGACTCAATCGCACTGTGTGTAATGTACCGTATGCCGTCGCTGACTCGATCACACAGTGCGATCAAGTCATTTGGATAGCCGTATGGCTAGCCAAAATATCACTCTAGTGTCGCACAAAGCGATGCTCATTGTCGACACATCCGACAATGATTCAAATTCAAAGAATTAATAATCTTACTTTGTCTTTGGAGACCTGAATGGAACACGTTTGTTCGATGCAAAAAAAAAACAATACGAAATAAACTTTTCGTCGCTCATGACTTCATTCAGCTTCAGATCATTTCCAAGAAGTAATTGCCAATTTGATGAGAGCGTGATATAGAGATTGCGAAGTTGGAACACTCGTACTCATGCCCGTATTTATCATGTTCAATTATACAATTGTCAAATTGACAATGCAGAGAGAGTGCAAGAATATTATCGTAAACTTTAGTTCGTAACGACAAAACGATTTTTCCATAGAGAAAGCACAGGTAAAGCGGGACGTCCTCCGCGAGCGAATTAGCGAAAGTTAGCCAACAGTTTGAAGTCGCCTTCACGTTCTCTGCTAGTATATATGCTGTACGTTACGGAGTTTCTTTTTTTATTTGCTTTTTTCATGGTGGCTAGTCAAAAATCTGGCGGACTACAAATCGATGCACCGGTTTTGCCAAAACGAAATCGGGATTCGGTGTCTTCGATCGAACACCGGCTAACCAATCGATTCGACTCAGGCTTAATATAAATGCTATTTAAAGTTAAGGTAGTAGTAATTGCATTCCATGCATCTCTAAATTAATAACTAAGATTGAGAGCTTGCATAAACCACACCATGGCATATATCTCAAATTAGCTCAGAATGGGAAAGGTTAAGCTCAATATCAAGTACACAATACTCAGGGTTTAATTTCTGAACAAATTAAATATAGCAATAGTTTGTAGTTATTTGCGTAATTTGTATCATTCCTTTCAAAATCCTGTAGAAATTGAGAAAGCCATTTCCTTTTTTTTTTCTGGTGGATCACATTGTGATAGCAAGTTTTATTTTCAGCGTGGATTATTTTTTTGTTGTTGTTGATATTTTCCATTTACAGAATCAGTCACTGAAACAGAAAATGGTGCGCTCCCTGTCAAACCAGCGTCGACATCAAAGCGCCCTCGTGCTGTATCAAGAAGTAGCAGTACAGAAGACAAATTCTCACCCGGCAACAGAACAGGTAGGATGTCTACATTCAAGTTCTATAACACACTTTGTAGTCAATTAATACTAGTAATAGTAATAACTAGAAATTGAATTCGTCACGAGGACGAATTAGGTGGTCTGTCCTTAAATTGGCACGATCATGATTGTAATCAGGATGATCATATTAATGGGGAAATACTAAACAGAAGATAGGATGTCAAGAATGCCATGAATGGAGATGCTTCCTGAGAACAGGAATGTAGCAAAATGTGTAACGGTCATTGTAAAATGATTATGGTGATGATAACAGTGATTATGATGATAATGACATAATGATGATGGCGATGATATAATAGTAGCGATGATGATCATGACGGTGATGATAATAATGATGATGATACAGGATACTTGGGAGATTAACACCATAGCTCTAATACAGGAAATCACAATTTCCATAGGGTTGTACATAAACTACTGCACACTGCTTTCTAATAGACATAATACGGAAAATAAGACAGGTTATTACATGATTTGTGATTTTTTATGTTACAATAGTCGAAGAGGATGTTAAAATGACAGGCAAAAAGAAGCAAAAAAAATAAAAAATCGGCCCCGGGGATCGAACCAGGTACCTTGACCATGGTAGTCATGTGCTTTACCGATAGACCAAAATATTTCCCATAGAGATAACACGTAAACGAAAAACGGGATTCTCAAATCCCATTTGGTAGTTCAAAATTGGGCATGATCCCGACATCTGATCAAAATTTGGAGACCACATTTACAAAAGCTTATAGTCTCAGCTACAACATATTAAAATCTGGAAGGAAAACGACCAAAAATAACTGAGATACTGCTCAGAGAACGATGTCATGTAGATTCATGATTCGAAAAAAAATCATCTTCCATAGACATAACACGCAAATAGGGAAAATTCTGACATGTCGTCTTTAATTGAAAATTTCAGTGTGATGACGTCATCCAAATGAATAATAATGAGCGCTCCTGTTGTAGAGAATTGTCTCAGCTATAACATATCAAAATTTGGAAGAAAATCGACCACCTATTACTGAAATATTATCAAAAGAATACAAAAAAGATGACGTAATTTTTTCAAAATCATTTTTTTGAGTTCATATGCAAATATGATGACGTCAGAACATGCGATCGGCAAAAATTCTACATGAATTCAAATCTACAACTCACAGGCTTTCAGAATATGTAAAGAAATTGGGAGGTTTCCACATATTCTGACGAGCTATGGCGGATTCTAGATAGGCATGTTTTTACCACTTTTTACATTAGAATGCCCATTGACGCGCGCACGAATTTGAAAGTTTGACGCGCGCGTGTGGCATTATGGAAGGTCGAGAATGACTGTAAATAGTTGGAAATTGTCAAGAATAGTGTCAGGAAGACAAAATATGCGAAAAAACAGCGTTTTTACATTCTCTACGTGCTGTGTGCGCGCATAACGCGCGCACGGACAGAAAATTTTAAAATGCTTAAAATGTCCTGAACCATACTCTAATTTGATTAAAAAGTGATTTTGAGCATTTTTAAATTTTGACGCGCGCGTACGTGCGCGTCATGATGTGCGCGCAAATTTTGATGACATTTTATGTTGACCCTTGACCTGAAGTTAATGTATGTCAAATATGGTTCATTTTTGATGACTCGTTATGAAGATATGATTGATAATGTGATTTCACAAAATGGCGCCTGGATGACGTCACGATGACCTGATGACCTTGAAATAGATACCCGAGCTTGATCTGATAGGTCCTCATGACTGTTGAGATTTTGATAAAAATTGACTCAGCCGATATTGAGAAATCATGGTAACAAGAAAGTGGTGGAAAAATAAAAATAAATAAATAATAATAATAAAGAAAGAAAATTCTGACGAAATTAAGAGGTGGTCTGTCGATGACAGACCACCTAATTATAATAATACAGTAAACCTGTCTATAAAGACCTCTCAAGGGAGACAAGAAAATTGATCTTTATGAGCAGGTGGTCTTTATTTACAGGTTCCTTTAATACATGTTTCAATGAGAAACACTCAAGGGAAGCAAAAATTGTGGTCTTTATAGATGGGTGGTCTTTCTATACAGGTGGTCACTAAAGCAGGTTTGACTGTAATATGTCTTGTTTTGCAATAGATTGCACTAGAGTACCTTTATATAGAAGAGTAACGACAGCCTGTGATTTGAACGCCATTTTGTGTCCACTATTACGTAACATTTCTATTCAATTCCGATGAGCACCTGGGTGTTCCCAATGGAAAGAATTCGAACGCCATTTTGTGTCCAGAAAAGTCAGACGTCCATGTCGCTACTCTTCTATATAAAGGTACTCTAGATTGCAGTATACAACTGTTTTGATTACAACTTGTACAATGGTTAAATGTTTTCTATATTTACCAGTAAATAATACATTATCTGTTTGCTATATAAATATAAATTGTCATCACCATTTGCTTTAATACAGGTAACATGGACAGTTTCAGCTATGGCTGCTCCTATTAAAACTCTTTGACAGATAACAATGTAATGGATTGGATTGCAAATAAACTACACAATTATGCTTCTTGCATAATATCAGTATGCTATATAAATATGAAAACATTTGCTTGTATGTACATGAAGTCAGACAAAGTGAAACCTGGTTTTGTAACTTTGTCCGCTGATGTGCAGAGTGCCAAGTGTCAAGCTCTTTAATCTGTACAAATTACACCAATCCTATAACAAAATGAATAAATAAAAGTAAATCCAGTCATGGAATGAAAATGAGAAATTCATTCTGTGCTGACATGATATTTATTAGTTCATTTAGTTACAGAATTATGGAAATTTTTAACATGATGAAAACGTTGATATATGATGCTCCACAAATCAGTGAACTAGCTGTAACTCAATCCACTTAACCAGGGGTGTATACATTAAAATAGATACCAAGTATTGCCATTGAATATCATTTTTATTACAGATAATAATGATCAGATTCAGCTGTGTTCCTTCTACAACTTGTGACAAACCAATGCAATGGATTGATCTCTTATGTAGGAACTTGTGGAGAGTTTCGACTAAATGATCAGCAGCTTGTAGCTCAGAAGTAATACCTCACTACAAAAAAATATAATACATAAGAAATGTCCAATAAAATATTAAAAAACTATTAAAACATATATATTATTGCCATTTACACACAGGTAACAATGGACAGATTCAGCTATGGCAGTTCCTATTAGAACTGTTGACGGACAAGGATGCTATGGATTGTATCTCATGGGTAGGAACCAATGGAGAGTTTCGACTCAATGATCCAGAGCTTGTAGCTCAGAAGTGGGGTGAGAGGAAAAACAAACCATCCATGAACTATGAGAAGCTCAGCAGAGCACTCAGGTGAGAAGAATAGTTTAAGGAAAAAAAAATGTTTCTGTATTTTCTTATTCTCCTGTATTAGTGGTTCATCAATTATTAATCCATTTTATTATACCCCCGCCAAACAGAGTTTGAAGAGGGTATATAGGAATCAGTCGACGGTTTGGCGGTCGGGCGGGCGGTCGGTCGGGCGGGCGGTCAGTCGGTCGGTCGGTCGGTCCATTGCAAATCTTGCGGATCGAACTACTTTCTCAGTTTTCGACCAAAGCTCATGAAATTTAGTACACACATTGGTCTTGGTGGGAAGATGTGCAAAAGATATTTTTCGGATGAGTCAGAATCTGCGTTGCCATGGTAACAGCATATTTATGGCAGAAAATCAAGGAAACGCCTTGCGGATCGAACTACTTCCTCAGTTTTTGACCGAAAGTTATGAAATGTGGTACACACATTGGTCTGGGTGGGAAGATGTGCAAGACATATTTTTTGGATGTGTTGGAAGCTGCGTTGCCATGGAAACGGCTTATCTATGGCAGTAAATCAGGGAAAAATCTTGCGGATCGAACTACTTCCTCAGTTTTCGACCAAAAGTCAAGAAAGGCAGTTGTCACGGGGCGGGGGTATTAATCATCATCTTCAGTGATATTTCTTGTTTGTATAGTGGAACCTGATAAGAACACGCTCCTTTGGACCATAAAAGTACCTTGTTATATTGAAATGTTCTCTGTCAAGCCCCCAAATTATAGAACACAAAGAACTGAGATTGTCAAAATTAAATTGATATAATGATATGGTTGGTTGACTAATAAGGTTGCATTTTGCTGCATTGTTCTTTTTAAAATCATTTCCTTTTGTCTCTGCATGTACATTTGACAAATTATTGATAATAATGGGAATATTCCAGGCCTCAAAATTACCTGAACGCCACTCAACATTTCATCGTGATGCCCTTATTGCTGACTGCAGCACTTCTTTCAAATGACTGATGCTTAGAACTTGCATTACCTTACTCTTGCTTTTCATCACATACTATGAAAGAAAACTTTGTGAATTTTTTTCAGAGGGATCTACCTTAACTAAACATAGGCTTGAGCTCTGCTTGTCCCCTTTCAGGTTGATCAAGAGATTAGCAAAGTAAGAATAAATGACAAACAATTATCTTCCTATACAGGTATTACTACGATGGAGACATGATAGCCAAGGTCCATGGTCAGAGGTTCGTCTACAAGTTTGTTTGTGACCTTCGCAGTCTCATGGGATACACTGCAGCAGAACTCAATAAACTTGTCAAGGAATGCCGGCAGAAGAAATTACAAAACACTGACGATGACGGTGTGCAAAATACTGTGACGATAACGAGTGCGTAGCGATGCCTGTGTAGAGCAATACTTATTTTGTCCACTATTTCGGGGGAGCAGACTTCTTGTATATATATATAGCTTTTGAAGGAATGCCGACGGAAGAAATTACAACTTGTGAATCGTGAGGTTGTCCAGAACGCTGTAATGATAACAAGTGTCTAGCGATACACACAGATCTTCCCCATCCATGCAGCAATACTTCATTTATCCAGTATATCAGCGTATAGACTGCTTTTGTACAGCTTGGTGTTGGCTAGTGAGCAATTGGACCAATTATTTAAGTTGCCTGACGATAAAGAAGTGTGTAGTGATGCTCTGTAGAGCAATACTTGATTCACCCGTTACATTTGCAAACAGACTGCTATTACAAAGCTTGGTATTAGTCGTGAGCAATTTCACCAATTATTTATTTTGCCTGAAAAGCTTGTGAGATATGCTACCCAGTACCACAGACTTTTATTCCCTTTCCCCCAATGTCTTTTTCTTCATTTGACACTCAATGCCACATGACAGATATTCAGCAAAATATTAGAAATCACTTCTACCCCAAAATGACAAAAGGCCCGTATTCACAAAGGAGGTGTAAACCATGGGTAAGGTTTAAACCTCCGTAAGCGTACTAAAATAAACGCAAATAAGCGCACATTACCCATGCGCGCTCAAAGAAAATATATGATTGGATCGGATTCCGTGCGCATGTACGCTTAAAACACTCAGGAGGGGGTTTAAACCAAACCTCCTTTGTGAATACAGGCCAAAGTGTTTAAATTAATTAATACCCGAATATTAAAAATGGGTTAGCGCATCGATGATTACACAAAATTAATACTTGACCTGTTGGACACAACATTATTTCACAGTTCCTGAAATTTTCAATGAACTTTCACTTGTTTGTAATTTTAATAATACATAGATCTTACTTAACCTTTCTATGAAAAAAAAAATGATATACTAAAACCCAAGACAAACTGCTAATAAATATCTTTCTGCTTGGGTTATATATTTCGTTCCTAGCACATAAACGTGCACTGACAATATCTCAACCATTTTTCTCAACTTGCCTAAGTCAAGAATTTGATCACAGTAGATTTTACTTAAATGATTGGTACAAGTATTCTTGCATCAACATTTTAAAGCTTTGTCTGTATACTTTTGGCATAAATTCAATTTCTTTAAGGCAATTCTTGACGCAATTTGAGTGAGTTAAGCTATGATTTTTTTCACAGTATGCCAGTATTATCTGTTATTTTGAGAAGGGATACTCTGATTTATAGACATTTATTTCTCAAATTTATTTTGATTAGTTTGTTGTATTTTACAAATTGTATTATATTGTAACAAAGTGTAATATATCATTTTCAAAAACAAGAAATCATGCTGTGTGTGATTATAAAGTCATAAATGTCTTTTGTGGATCAGTACAGTGGTACCTAAACGTGGAGAAGGTTTACGGTTCACCAAGTGGTTAGTCCTGAAAAGGACTATTGAGTAAGAAGAAGAAAGTGGAGAAAAGTTGAGAGGAGAAGAAAAGGAAAGGCGAGATAGAAATTCAGAGAGTGTAAAAGTAATCTTTTTTGAAAGTGTGAAGTCCTGAAAAGGACTGTAAACCAGATGAGAAGGCTTCTCATCTGGTTCAGCCTTCTCATCTGGTTTACAGTCCTTTTTAGGACTCCACACTCTGTTCTGTTCTATTAGAGGAGAATGTTAATGGGGAGAGAAAGAGACAGAATTCACAGGAGTGTTAAATGTATTTATTTAATGAGCAACTTCAATACAAATATCAAAGCAAACAAAACAGCGGGGAGAAAAAGAGAGAGAGATCTGGAGAGAAAAGGAGCTATATATTACGAGTAGTATCAATGATTATATTGTGTGATTATTTCACAGGCTGGATAGGATGTGATTTTAACGGAATATATGCCTGTCTGTAATAATAACTCGAATATGTCCAATTTTCTAAAGTCCCCCCCCCCCCCCCCCCCCTCTTTCCCTTCCCCACTTTTTGGAGTACGAGTGCGCCTGGATATATCCCCGGATACATTGTATAATACACTCCATCGTCAAGTAAATCTGCAAGTAAAACACACACAGTATAGTACAGCGCACTGCCGCGCCCGGCGCAGCCCCGGCGTAGATGGCAGCAGACGAAAATGGCAACTTCTGTGGACGTGGAAGACGAAACAATTTTGACTGCTGTTTTTAAAGATTCTTTCCCTGGTAACGTATTTCCTTGTTCTTAATTTAGTTTATACGTATGAGGAAAATCAATGTGATTGCTCAAAATTGGTGGTTGCTTCTTAGTACTCGAAATCCCGTGTATTGTTTGGGAGTCACTTTGGTCGGTGCCCCACTTGTTTATGTTTGTGTTTGTAATAATGTATGATGGGGAGGGTGCCGGCTAACTCGGCATGATTTTGGACAACTCGGCCCCGCCGAAAATTAGGTGCCGAGTTGTCCAAAGGGGTGTGAATTGATCAAAGATTGTGTCGCACGACCAATATCGGAGACTCTCTCCCATTTGGGAGATTGTGTCTGATATCAGAGACTTCTATTCTATAGATAATTCTGGTCTCTGATTTGGGAGATCAATTTGCTTTGTTTAACGTTACAAAGCCAAAACCAAAAAAAAGGATTAGCTCCACGCAAAATGAAAATATCAGATTCCTCTTGAAAAATTATCCCTTTTGACAGTATACATGTACTTCAAAGATTCAACGTCTAATTTTGTTTTCATTATAACAGTATTTGTTATGACCCACATACAAACATTGACAAAACAAATGGGTTTCTGGCCTCGATGAGGCAAAAATTTGGCTGGGATAAATTTTCTTGTTGTTGGTGTTTCTTTTATCCTTTTGTAAGCTAAGTCTCCAATATGGCAGATGGTCTCCCAAATAGGAGAGAGACTCTGTTATCATCTGTGCGCTTCTACTGACCTATCCATGAACTACAATAAATTCAACTCGCCGATCTTGGAAAAGATAATTCCCAAAATAAAAATCCGTAATGGTACTGTCAGTTCTGGTGAAACGGGTATCCGAGTAAAAGATTTGGTCCCTATCGCGCACATAGAAGTCCCGATTTTCCGTACGTGCGATCGTAGGGATTGATCTCCCTGCGCGATACATTTTAAATTGAATGAATAAAAAAGAAGGAAAAAACAAAATCGGCAGGTGTGATCGGGTTATTTTTACCTGGTAAGACTACACAAATCTTACCTTGCATGGGTAGTCCCATATACAAGTTACATGTGCATGATAAACCTGATCACACCTGCCGATTTTTGTGGGTTTTTTTTTTCTTTTTTAGTCATTCAATTTTTACAATGTTAGTTGATCCTGGAAGGTAACCCCTTTAGGAAACTCTGAGGGTGGTTTGCATGGTTCACAGTATGTGAGAAATGGTGATATTTAGATCTCGTTTTTTTGGTTGATATCTGCCTCCACACACAGTATATGGATCCCATGTACAGCTCCGTAGGCCAGTACCAGATTGATAAGCCAAGGAGGTTTGTACAGCTAGCTCCAGCCATGATTACTGTATGGTCAGCATCCTAAAATAAATACATTCTGGGGAGCATTTCATCAAGCATTTTGTCAGTGATTTTTACAGACACATTTGCTCTCAGCCAATCAGATGCAAGGATTTCAGTAGCTTATAACAGTTGTCAGTAAAAATCACTGACAAAACGCTTGATGAAACGCTTCCCAGAACTTAAACCCTTGACCAAACACTATACCTAACCCTCACCCTGGGGAGCGTTTCATCAAGCGTTTTGTCGGTGATTTTCACCGACTACTGTTATAAGCTACTGAAATCCTTGCATCTGATTGGCTGAGAGCAAATTTGTTGGTAAAATCACTGACAAAACGCTTGATGAAACGCTCCCCTGAACCTCACATCAAACCCAACTGAAATCCTAATTCTATGTCTGACAAAATAGAGCCCTAGTAAGCAATTCTTGCTGGAGCATATGTACAGCCCTGGGAAAAAAATGATTAGACCAAGCTCCTGTGATAATATGCATTCAAACTAATGAAAATGATTTGTCTTTGTATTTCATTAAATGAATAACAAATTCCAACAATTGTACCTTGCATTTATGATATTTATTTCCTTCTTAACACAAATATTACGCGTCAGTAACGTTTCTTGGTCTAACATTGTTTCCATGGCTGTATGTTGGAAAAACGCTTTGGGCGTTGTGGCGTGCGCCTGTAATCCAGCTACCAGTGGAAGTTATAAACTGATTCAGCGGACCCAGGTTCGAGACTGAGTCACGTCTTTCGGATGGTGACGTTAAAGTTCGGTCCCAGATGTAAATAATCATATCTGATTGATACACGTCTGTAAAAACCCAATTACACATACACACGCTTTGTAACATAGAAGATGTCTTTGCCAATCTTGAAATGTCCTTTACATTTTTATTCCGTTTGTTCCTATCTGTAGAATCATGGCGAGAGAACCCAGACTTTGCCCTGTACCTGACAGAGCTAAGCTCGTATGGAGTGGACAAACTCTGTAAGTAATTGTCTTCCCATCTAGCTAATAGCGGAATGAAGTGGCATGAAAAGAAACGTCTGGAAAGAAAACTGCATTGCAAGTGTTGGTCTTATGGCATTGAGGTAGAAAGAGGTATATTATTTGGACACAGAGCTGGTAAATCCCTTTACTGCCTTGATTGGGCTTGATTTGGCTTAATATGATGAAAATTGTCTATGTCAGATTACAACTTATGACTCGCCAATATTGCCCACTATTATGCCTCTTGCGCTCTGGGCCCATCTTTTTTTTGCCACTAAATTTTCCTAAGCTAATATAGCAGGGCTCCACACTTCCTTTTGTCACAAGGGGTCCAAATGGATTATTTCTTTTGGTCTGTACGTAATAGCACCCTGTTTGAATAAGAAATTTTGTGATTCTGGTTTTAAATTTTGGGGGGCCTAAAATAATTTCCAGAGAAAGCTTAGTACTCATTGTAAGTATACAGTGATAATTTTTTTCAAGGTTGTTTTTGAAAATGAAAATATTGTACATAAACTTATTGTTCTTCTTCCTTATTGAAAGAGTAAAAATAGAATATAGATTATGAAATTGTAATAAGCAAAATTTGAATTAATTCTATTTTATTATAAAAACAATTAACAATGAAGATAAACCACCTGAGGATCAAGCTTTACAGATGAATTTTAAAAGTTTTTCTGCAATATAATGTAAGCTTGTTTGTCCTTTTTCTTTAAAAAAAATCTTGCTTAGCTCGAGAGCCGGAGAGGTTATCAGATGACAGATCACAAGTCCTTCAACAAACTCAAGAACTAGCATTTGATAACTACAAGACATTCATTGAGACAGCCGACTGCTCTAGGGAGATCGTGGAAGATGTAAGCATTTTTATACCCATTTCTCTATTAATCTTTTTCTTATATCTAATGAAAACATGAGAGAGAGAGAGAGAGAGAGAGAGAGAGAGAGGGGGAGAGAGAGAGAGGGGGGGGAGAGAAGGAGAGAGAGAAAGAGTAAGATACAAACCCATTTAATAACTACAAGACATCCATTGAGACAGCAGACTGTTTTAGGGAGATTGTAGAAGATGTAAGCTGTTTGATACTCTTCTCTGTTAAATTTGTTAACATGTCTAATAAAACATGACATGAGGGTGAAAGAGAGAGAGAGAGAGAGTGGGGGGGGGGGGGGGGGGGGGGGGGAAGGGAGAGATAAAAAAGATGAGACAAAGTATGAGAAAGAGATTAGTATGTTCTTTTGTCTTTTACTTCTTTATTCAGTTTTGCTGTAAATTATTATTTTTCTATGGTTAAGTGTGGTCTTATTTCCTACTGTTGTTTGGCAAGTGCAAGATTGATATTTAGTCCCATATGTTAAAGAGTACATCTGTGATTCTAGTATATCTGATAAGTACATGTATATCAAGTTGATAGCCCTACTGGAGGCTTGATGAAACCAAATATCTAGGAATATAACACTTTTAATGTCAATTTTTGTCCATTTCCTATTATTCTTGTTAATGTATGGGACAGCACTCCCAGATGATGGCAAAAAACCTTGGATTTGCCCAGTTTTAGATTTCTGTAATGTCGTGTTTCTTTCGCATTTTATGTGTTTTTATGATTTGTAGTTTGCAGTTGTAGAACAACACCTCAACCACTTATTAGACAAGCTACCAGACTTCAGTGAAGGATGCAATACATTTCTGAAAGAAGCTCAGCAAATCAGCTCCAGGTAAGAGGGGGAAATAAGAGAGAGAGAAAGAGAGAAGAGATAAAGAAAGGAGATGAAGCGAGAAAGACAAAGAGAAACACATGGAAGGGGGGGGGGGGGGGTGGGGAGGACGACGAGAGAGAAAGGCAGATGTGCAAAAAAGAAAAGAGAAAAGACTGTTAGAGAAGGAGAAAGAGAGACTACAGAATGCAGGCTCGGTCGGGTTCAGGGGAAAACACTCCTTGGACAGAACTATACCTTGAGGCCCCGTGTGTAGGAGAGTCACATCCTATGCATTAAAAAAATTTATGCCACAAAAGATTGTCTATATGTTAAAGGGCCCCTGCAACCAAATGCAACCCAAATGCGAGTTTTTTGCTGTTGATGTGCAAGGATACATACAACTAATATTTTGTTATTTAAACATCAAAAATATGTTTCGTAGATTTTTAAATACTTTATGAAATATTTTTTCCAACCTCCTAAGCTCCACCCTAAAGAAAGCTCCAGATCTCATTCCTGCAATGACATCTGTAAATCATTAGTCAGCTACACTCACATTCTACAATAGACAAGTTGGAATGTAACTTCCCCCAGCTCAACGCATGCTCACAATAGAATTGCATGCTTTCGAACAATACCTCCGCATTACCTTTCATTTCCTGGTGATGATACAGCATGTGTGACCTAGCAACTAATATGGTTATCTCTGCCAGAGCTACATACCACTGTCTCTCCTTAGCTCACTAATGATTGACAGATGTTGTCACTGCAGGAATGAGATCTGGAGCATATTTTTAGGGTGGAGCTTATCATGTGAATGAATTCTATTTAATAAAAGATACATTTTCTCTCTATGCTGTAGCCGGAGAATGAACTCTCTGACGCTCTCCAAGCACACTCAGCTGCTTGAGATACTGGAGATACCTCAACTAATGGATACGTGTGTGAGGAATTCTTACTATGACGAAGCATTGGAGCTAGCAGCGTATGTCAAACGATTGGAGAAGAAGCATTCAACCATTCCAGTTATAAAGGTAGCTTTATAGGGTTCTTCCCAGAGCATAACACCCTTACTGCTAACACCGACTGTGGGGGATTTTAAACCCCCCCCCCCAATTTTATTATGCCTCCGCCCACCGAAGGTGGGTGCCGGAGGCATTATGTTTTCGGGTTGTCCGTCCGTCCGTCCGTCCACTTCTCGTTACCGCGATATCTGAAGAATCATTTGAGGTACATAATGGTATCCTATGTGTACCAGGTAATTGCTTTTTATGTCTCCGCCCACTGAAGGTGGGTGCCGGAGGCATTATGTTTTCGGGTTGTCCGTGCGTCCGTGCGTCCGTCCCACTTCTCGTTACCGCGATATCTGAAGAATCATTTGAGGTAGGAACCTCAAACTTGGTACTAGTATGTATCCCCATAGAAAGATGAAGTGATTAGATTTTGGGGTAAGTAGGTCAAAGGTCAGAGGTCACAGAGGTCAATTTACATGAAATTACATGAAATTCTTGGTTTTTAGCACCGTTACCACGATTTCTGAAGAACTATTTGAGGTAAGAACTTCAAACTTGGTACCAGTATGTATCCCCATAGAAAGAGGAACTGATTAGATTTTGGGGTAGGTACATGTAGGTCAAAGTTCAGAGGTCACAGAGGTCAATTTACATGAAATTACATGAAATTACTGGTTTTTAGCGTCGTTATCAAATATTTCTAGAACAGTTTGAGCCATCAACTGAATTTAGGCGGAGGCATATAGGAGACGCAGTCGCATTCATCTTGTTAGTAGATGTGATATTTTACGCACTTTATTCAATACAGCTGTAGCTCGAATTCCTTATCTTCCTTTGCTTTTTCTCTACAGAAGTTTCTCAGTGGACATCATTTATGTGCATTACTTTCTCTGTCCTATGTAATTTTCTTATCTTTCTTGTATAATTATTATGTATGTTAATTTGTTAGGCGCCTTGAGCATCCCTTGGGATGGATATGTGCGTATTATAAATGATGCTATTATTATTATTATTATTATTAGTCTTGATCAAGTGTTCGTTGGTGAGAATTTATTTTTTGGTCATTCCCAGAACTCAAGATCACCTTTAAAGCCTCATGTACATATGACACAGTACTAAATCAACTTAAAAAAGTAAGCTGCTCGGGCGAAATAAAATAACATTAGAGTAGTGTGCATTACCTTATAATAAACCAGTACATAGTACAAATGAACCTGAAATGACCCCAGTTTGTACCCGCACGCGCATTTGTTTTGGTGGACGCGCTACTTGTTCAACAAGTAAAATCATACTGGTGCGCGCATCGTGCATACGAAATGACGGCTTATCTACACGTTCTAACTTGTAATTACGAACTGGCTTATTGCTCAGGGTAAGGTACATGTAAGTAGGTATGCTTGAGAACCTTTGTTACATTCAGTGACTTTTTTTCAGCCCATTTACCATTCATGTACATGTACAATAGTTTTTAGTGTGAAGCAGCAGTTTTTAATGTTCCATGTGAACAAGGCTTAACACCTCTCCCTCTCTTTCTCATTCTCATTCTCTCCCAGGACATTGTTCAAGAAGTCCATTCCTCAAGTCAGCTGATGTTGAACCAGTTGATCCAACAGATGCGTTCAGCCATCCAGCTGCCAGCATGCTTGCGTCTGATTGGCTACCTGCGCCGTATGGATCTCTTCACGGAGGCTGAGCTTAGGATCAAGTTCCTACAGGCCAGGGATGCGTGGTTCCAGGGTATACTAGCTGCCATTCCTTCTGATGATGGTAAGTTTCACAAACTAGTATATTTTTATTATAGGGCTGAGTTTAGGATTAAGATCCTACAGGTCAGGAATGCATGGTTCCAGGGTATACTGGCTGCCATACCTTCAGATGATGGTAAGTTTCACAAACAAGTTTATGTTTATGTTTATATTTATGATTATGTTGAGGCTTAGCTTGAGATTAAGGTCCTACAGGTGAGGGATGGATGGTTCCAGGGTATTCCAGCTGCCATACCATCGCATGATGGTAATTTTCTCAAATTACAAACTATTGCAACAGATTTCCAACAGTTTCCTTGAAAATTACAATCCAACTGTTTCATCGCAAATGGGATAGTGCAGTGATTTAGATTCTGTAATCCGGATTCTAGGAAATGGAAGGATAAAACCTTTGGCCGGTAATCATGAAAGAGTACTAACTTTAGTTTAAGTTTAATTCGGAAAAGTTTTTCCACTGATTTATGGAGCGCCAAATGTCAACCACTGGTTTCCAAAAAAAATACCATAATTCCTTTTTCACTAAATGAACAGAGAGAAATCATATCATTATGAAAAAACTAATTAGCATTTTTTCATTTCAGGACTGGATTCATTTTTTTATTTATTTAACAAATCTTATAACTTATTTGTAAAGGGTAAAGAACTTGACACTCAATAAATCAAAGAACTGAGTTAAGCTATGTGTAATCCTCCTACACTGTATATAAATACAAGGGAATATCTTTGTCCAATTGCAGCTTACCAGCACATCACCAAAGTCATAGAAGCAAGCAGAGTACACCTGTTTGATATCGTGACCCAATACCGTGCAATCTTCTCTGATGATGATCCTATCTTATCAGCCAGTCATGACTCAATTACCAACGAGGCGGCTCTCTTTCAGGGTTGGGTTGTGCAGAAGGTAAGAAGGTTGGGTAAAGCTACAGACATACATGTAGACCCCTTTGCATATACTCAACAACAGCAACAAGAAGAAAATAAACAGTATTTATGAATTTTTTTGGTCATAAAATCTGCATACATGTAGATATACACCCCTACGCATACTCCTTGATCTCATTGGGGTTTCTTTTGGTGCTCACTTTTCTTTTTGGCGGAGTTTTTAATTTACTAAAACATATTTCAGTGGGATCTGGGCTGATTGAATGCTTTATTTTATCCATTATATTGAATTCCAGCGTGTCATCACAAAAGTCTGCCTACCAAAACTAATGTACAAATACTATTCTCCAGATTAAAAAATCAAAAATTACATTGTAATTTTTTTTTTCTTCGAAGGAACCAGTTGTAAAATTTACCTACCTAGTCCACTTAGCTCAAATATTATGTTTACATGAAAGCCTATTATTAAATGACTGAACTAGCTGTAATACCTATCTTAATATCTTTTGTTTTGGTTAATGCAAATTAAAAGAGATTGAAGTTAGACCATCATTTTACTCGAAATGTTGTACATTTTAGGCATTTGGTCTTCTTTGGCAATTCAATTTGATTGCCTCAATGACAGCATCTTTCTCTGCAGACTTTTCTGTTTTCCTCCCTTTCGTGTGATCCGTTTTCGTGTGATCTGTTTATCCCTGCAGTGGTATGACAGAACTTCTGTTCTGCTGCTGTCAAGAACTCTGTTCCCCTACCTGGAACTGCTTGAATAACCTGTGTCCGGCCCTACTAAAGTCATGCGTTCATAGATGATCATGTACACTGTAACTCTGATCATAGACTGCTGATATGTCTTAATGCCTTGCTGTTTCTGTGATGTGGTCATCATAAAGGATCTACCCATTGTTAGCTGCGGGTTCGCTCACCATTGCTGTGTAGTGTCCTTGGTCACATACATGTGTCTTCTCTGGGCACAACTACCGACTTTCACTGGAAAATGCATGTCCCATTGGCATTTCTAGTTCCTCCAGAATAGGTCCTTGTCCTTGATTCTTCTGCATGACAACCAACAGAAACTGAGAGACGGTCTTCATCTCCTTCTGTGTTACATGTAAGCTTTGATTCCGGCACTTGTCACAAGGTTTTCCACCTTCTATTACGTCAGGATACCTTGTAAATCTGTTTACCTCTCTCTGCACACTGATTCTGTCCCAGTCATGCTGTCCAGGGACAATGATTTCTGTGAACTCTTGTGTCCTTATTACTGTTCTTTCATTGCAATGAGTGCATGCTACACAGTGTTCAACCTCAAATGTATTAAGTCTGATATTTGACATCATAGGCCTAAGGTTCTGTGCGATGAATTCATGTGCGTCATTTTGCTGGCCATATACCAGCCCTTCCTCGCCGGGTGGCGACAACACCTGCAGCAGCTGTTCAACGTGTTTCTCCATGATGACTTCACTGCTGGTCGTGTACCTACTGAGAAAATTGGCAATTGCCATATGCTGCCGATTTTCCCATGACTCATCAGGCACCTGCAAGATAGCTCCTGTAGCTCTTGTGGAAACTATTGGCTGGATGTTAGAATTGAGCCAACAGTTGCTTATGAAGTTTGATAGATGTTAAAAGCGCTGTGAGGCACGACTAGTTCTTGACTGCTTAAATTTCTGTGCTCGGATGTTCTCATCTATTTCTTTCTCCAAGTCAGGAACTGAATGGGAAGAACATTTCCGTTGTTCACTGCCCTTCCTGTTTATTCTGCTTCGTCCCCTCATCATTCCTTGCATCTGACTTGGTTATCACTGGTTTGGTGACCGGTATATCCTTGGTTTGAGGCTGCTTATATTTGCTGTGTTTCTTGTCACGCATTTGAGCAGGTGCACAGAGTTTTTAATCTCAGGATTCTTCAATAAGAACAGTGTTCTTTCCCCTTGCTTGCTTTGTACTTTTGATGGCGTCCCTGAGAGCGAGATTCCGAACCGCCTTAGTGCTATCCCTGAGCTTCTCTGAGAAAATGTCTATTCTATTGCTAGATTTCCCTTGAAGAATGACGGTTTTTGGTAGAATAAATCATCCCTCCTGGACGCTGGTCGAATTTCTGTTACGGCCACATCCTTCTTGGAAAGATCGTGCCATAAACTTAACCTTCCTCGCTCCAGTAGAATATGAAGGTGGGTGATGATGCTACATGTATAAGCCATATGAAGCTGTTCACTTTTTGTTTCTTTGTCTGATTCTCCATCTCCTTCTTCAGTAGGTGGAGACTTTTAAGCTCATCATTGTCGAGGATTGTCAATGTCCAAGCTTCATGCGACACTTGCTGTAGTATTTGGTTGTTCCTATGCCATAGAAATTTCCAGCAAGGACTGCGTGGGCAGCATCCTTTTGTCCAAGTCGTCTGACGTATTCATCAAATGGCTTTTGGCCATGTCTGAAGATTTCTTTCAAATGTTCTCTCTCAGCCCTGTGAATAGGTCTTGCACGTTGCTTGCTTAAATGGTGCATTACGATGTTGTGGCTATATGTAACCTGTGCAGTGAACTTCATGTCCATGGTCAGTTTGGCAGTGATGAGATAGAGATCTGCCATGAATATCGATTTGCCACTGCAGAATCTTTGTTTTGCTGTGCTCACATGGTGACGTCTTATCGTAAGGACACAATAAGGATTAGACTCTTTCATCCCTTTAATAAAAGGCTCGTGCCACCGACCTTCTTGAAGTACGTCATCCTTACAGTTCTACACATTTTGGTCCACTCTTCCTCTCTTATGCAAAAGGTTACCCTTTTCTGAAAGCCAAACTCTTTGACAACATTATCACCTATCTCTTCTCCAATGCAGGCACCTATTGTTGCCTTGTCTATCGGCACACCTATCATGAAGGATCGCAATGATGTGTCATCTTGTTCTCCATGGGTGGTTGACATGTTAGTGCTTTGGTCATCGTCGCTCTCATGGTCACCTTCTTAGTGGGACAAAGTTTTCTCGGATTGATTGGTATCGTGAGCTCCACTGTTACTGCATGGACAGGTTACTACTTTGATCATTATCGCCCCTATGATCGAATTCTTCGTCCCTATGATCGAATTCTTCGTGAGATATTGCGTGCTCTGATTGACCAACATCTCCAAGGGTGCTCTGCATGCTGCTGCTTTGAATATCATCATTACCCCATGATCGACTTGTTCGTGAGAGAAAGCTTCTTCAAATTGACCGAAATCTCCAAGGTTGCTTGACATGCTGCTGCTTTGATAATTATCATCATCATCATCACCCTCATGATCGACTTCTTCATAAGCCAATGACTCCTTTGGTTGACCACAATCCTGTTTTCCAAGTGTGCTCTGCATTTTGCTGATTCGCTCATCGTCGGTTGACTTCTTTAATGAGACGAAATCTCATCTTGCATGTTGCTACCTTGGTGCATATCGCCCCTATGATCGACTTCTTCGTGGAACAAAGTCTCTTCTGATGGACTCATATCTCAAGGGTGCTCGGAATGCTGCTGCTTTGGTCAATATCGACTTCTTCGTAAGCTGATGACTCCTTTGGTTGACCACAATCCTGTATTCCAAGTGTGCTTTCCAACTTGCTGATTTGCTCATCATCGGCCCCATGATTGACTTCTTTGTGAGACGAAATCTCATCTTGCTGATAAAGATCCTGACCTTTAAGGGTGTCCTGTATGTTGCTACATTGGTGCATATTTCCCCCATGATCGACATCTTCGCGGGACAAATTCTTATCTGGTTGCCCAATATCCTGATCATGGGTGGCCAGCTTGTTGATGCTTTTGTTCTCATCGCCTCTTTGATTGAATCCTTGTGTCCTTGTGTGAAAATAAGGTCTTTTTTTTAATTCAAGCATTCTCTTCTCATCATTACACCCCCTGAAGCCACAGTAAACTTGGAAGCTATCCATATCTTTATCAATGCAGCTTGCGAGGTCATTGCAGTCAAAATGGTCCCATTCGTGACACGCTTCACATTCTATAGAGGGACGTATGGCGCTGCCTTGAAGGCCTGCTGGCAAATGTAAATCTTGCCGGTTTCCCAACCTCTAAAAAACCTCTTGGGCTTCAAGCTCCGTTCACTTTTACGTGTTCTTGTGCTGACGGTGGCTAGATGTTCCCCTTCTGTTTCACCGTGTCTATCAATTAATTTCCCAATTCCTTCGTCTTGAATGTGACATTTATGTGGACAGTCACTACCTTCAGCTGCATCTACATTGTTCTCCCCGACACTCAGTTTCTTTGTTCCGGTGGTCTTGAACGGATGATTCTTGCAGATCGTAATTGACTCGGGTGGCATGTTTTTTCTGTATGTTTATCTGCATGTCTGTTTGTGGAGTTCTTGTAAAAGTGAAGAATTTTTTTTTTTTGGTTGAGTTTAGCATCCTTTTTGTGATATGTACACTGGTACTTGTTTGCTATACACGTTTCTTGCACAATGACCAGAATTGGCTATATTGAATGATCATGAGTGGGCTAAATTACAAGGGAATATCAAACAAAGTGATTAGAATATTTCACAATTTGACATGACAAGTTCATTATTTTTAAAGCAAGTGCAATATATGCTGTTTCTTCAACTTTCACCATTACATGTCCTTATATTTTATATGAACTTGGACATTATACATTCGGAGAAAAAATTATTTTGTCCTTATCCAAGCATCTTGCAAGGGCTGCTTGCAAACACTTCATTGTCTTAGCCTTTGATTTGGTAAAATGTGTATTTACATGTACCTTGTCACGTGTTACTACACCCTAAATCATGAGATATTGGAACTATATTCCTTCATTCATGCTTTCATTCATTTATTTTCCACTTTCAACTTTCATATTTACACTGATAATACAGTTTACATATTTACATATTAACATGTAGCTCAATACAACCATGAGATATTATTATTATTATTATTTCAAGATTGCACAGTCATCCATGTACTTTTGTTCAAACCATGGCTGAAAACCCATAATTATCAACTATTTAATTCCATGTTCAGGGGGTGTTTCATAAAGCTGTTCGTGAAGTTACGCATGACTTTACGATTGACTTAAATATGACAAGCCAAATGGGTGCTCAGTCATTTTTAACTGCATCAACTTAAGTTGAACTGCAGACATAGATTAACATTCTTATTATAACAAACATTTTTAATGCAAATTATATTTTTTACCTTAATTTTATAATTAAAGTTATTGGAAATACAGTCACACTTCGTTAAAACATCGGGAAAAACTTTGCGCAAGTAGTTCGTAAAGTCATGCGTAACCTTACGAACAGCTTTATGAAACCCTCCCCAGGTGTCCCAGTTCCTACACTCCTTGGAGCTAGACCTAGAGCGAGGCATTGGGAGCAGACTGGACTCACTACTGGGCCAGTGTATGTACTTTGGTCTCTCCTTCAGCCGAGTAGGTGCTGACTTCAGGGGGCTCCTTGCTCCCATCTTCCAAAGAGCTGCTCTACATGGCTTCCTGTCAACACTCAAATCAGCATCAGACAAGTATGTTCCTCATGATTTAATTGGTGTATGTATTTGTTTATTTAATTGTTTATTTATTGTATCCCCCGGCAGAATGCCAGAGGATACTTTGGATTCAGCAGCGTTCGGCCACCGCTGCCGCCGTCGCGTCACATTCTTGTGTGCGCTCTAGTAGTCACATTTCTAAACAGATTTTTTTCAAACTTTGTATGGAGGTGTATCTTGGTAAAATCTGGACACCTATAATTTCTGGTGATGCTGCCCCCAGTGTTCCGTCTTTTACATGTATAGGGTAAAAGGCCATATTTTGGGGGATAGTTTGTGTGCGCTTTAGCTGTCACATTTCTCAACAGATTTTGTTCAAATTTAATTTGGTGTATTTATTTGTTTATTTCATTTTTTATTTATTCATTAAAATTCTAGGCTAACAGATAAACCGATAGAAACAAAGTGGAAGTAAGAAATACCACTGACTAATGCCTTAGGATAACCAAAAGGAATCTAGTTGTGAAGGTTAGAAACATATATACAAATCAATCTCAATTTTCAGTTTGTTGATCATCTTATGAAAATGATAAAGTAATAAAAACAGTATTTAAAATAGAAGAAAAGCAAGGGAGAGGCATCTACACATCCCACAAAAGGAAGAGAAATAAAGGCCATTATGAGAAAGAAAGGATTGACATAATAATGGCAATTAACAAAATTGCTAGTTTAAAGGGATACTCAACCGCAGATTGTGGACGTTTTTATTCCGCGAGAGGGTACCGTGATCGTTACCTGATCATGCCGTTGCCCCGCGGGGCGCAAATCTCGGACAGACTGGTCGCCGCGCATCATGCACGCTCCGCTTGAGCTTGAGCTTTCGTGTGAGATTCGGTCGGCTTCGTGCAGTCGAAATGTAATCCCACTTAGTCCAACGGACGCGTTCGACGCACAAACTTTGTGTACGAGTGAATGGGGCTTACGCAATCCTGACTTTCCCCGCGGTCGCCTGGTGGCGTATCCCTTTAAGACATAGAAAATGAAAAGGAATGGCCTTTAAAGCAGTAGACATGTATGATACCCCTCAAGGGAGACAAGAAAATTGGTCACTATTATTATTATTATTATTATTGTTATTATTTTTATTATTACTATTACTATGTTTTATTTTCCATATAAGGAAATTTGTCTTGTTTATATGCCTGTGGGGTTTACAGGCTCCTTTGATGCAAATTGAATTAGAAACACTGTTCAAGGGAAACAAAAATGTGGCCTTGATGTTGGTCATTTCATACGGGAGGTCGCAAAAGCCAATTTGCTGTCTTACTCCTTAATTTGCAATTGGGTTCGTAACATTTATAACATGGTAGAAATCCAAGAAACAAAAAAAGAAACGAAAGAGATAACGAAAAAGAAACACGATACTGAAGGTGCTTACAATAGAAATGTAGTGATGAGAAAATAGTTGTTCTTGTGTTTTCCTGTGTGTGTGGGTTTTGGGTTTTTGCTTTTTTTTGTATTCACTGGCAGATCCAGGAATTTCAATAGCTGGGCTTGAGGTCCTGCAAATGAAAACAAAAACAAAAACAAAAAATAAAACAAACCGAAAATAGGATATCGGCGCGAGGTCATTGGTACAAGTACATTAGGTTGTGAAAATATACAAAAGGGTCAAGAATATATATATATTCTTAAGTATCCATATATCTTTATATTTACAGTGTAGCTGGAAGAGTTGACTTTCTTGCTTTCTAGAGAAAATCAGGTTGTAGGAAGTTGAAGTATCCATGCTTTTATAAAGCTCATCCCTGTAAATGAAAATCTAGAAATGAGATTCATAGGAATCATGAATAACCTACATTGCATTCTCATTGTCAGAATATTTAGTATGTCTCCAAGGTTTTTCAAATGATTTATTTCATTTCCTTGTTCAGGTTTGAGCAGGACATGCAGTCCTACACACCTGTTGCTTCACAAGCTTTCCTAGCGATGTCATCAGTATCCATGCCAAGTAATCAGGTTTGTCAACATTTCACTCTTGGTCATCACATTTTTTTTTTTTGTTCTTGTTATCGGATGTCCCCAAAAAGGCGGAACGGCGGATTTTCAGTACTTTTTTTTTTTTTTACATCATTGGGTAAAGCATCTTCTACCGAAGAGAATGATACCAAGATCATTGGATTTGGTACACTGAGTAATTGTGATTCTATGCCAGTTTCTTAAAACACAGTCATTTGCAAATTTCGCTTGATTTTTTCGACCGATCAAGGTAAGATCGTATCGGGAATGGGTTTTGGTGAGCTGTAGCTCGGGAAAGGTGTAATTGACCCATAACTATTGTACATACCATGTGAAAGACCATTCCCCACACATTTCAACTCTCATCAGTCGCAAAAAAGCATGCAAATATGAAATAACTGTATTTTAAGAAATGGGCATAGAATCAAAATTACTTTACCAAATTCAATGATCTTGATATTATTCTCTTCGGTAAAAGATGTTCTACCCAATGAAGTAAAAAATATATATACTTTTTGGAGGCAAAGTACTGAAAATCCGCTCTTCCGCTCTTTTTTGGACACCCAGTATATTGTGCAGCTGCATACAAATAACATGCCCCTCACCAGTTTCATAGACACTGGCGAGGTCACAGTGCAGAACCAGATAGGATGTTAAATGGAAGCACTGTGTAGAGGAGAGTCTCCACATTCACATGTTAAGAACCCACTAAACTCTTTGTAAAAGAGTATGGCAAAATCCTGGTGCAGTGGCACACCTGCTCATCCTGATCAGCTCTATCGGGAGGATAGACCTGAGGGTGATTCATTTGCTTTTTGCCTCCCAGGCCCAGGCCCAAGTGATACAAAATACTTGGTTTGAAGAATGATGAATTCTAGACTCTATCAGCAAGTTATCTCTCCCTCTTGCATCTATCAGGGTGATGGAGCCAACATCCCACCTCCATCCCTCATGGAGCATCCTCCTCTAGCAGCCTACACCAATAGCATACTGACGGGACTAAACGATCTCAGGTTGTGCGCACCTGTAGCTGTCGCTCACCATGTGTCCCAATCACTGCAGCAATCGCTCAACACTGTAGGCAACGCTATTGTGGCCTTTCACAGGTAAGTTTAGTAATGCCATCGGAACCATTAGCTAGTCCTAAAAGACATTGACAGCTTTAAGTTGTATTTCTTGAAGAAAAGTTTTCTTTACAGAGTCATAGTAATGTCTCTTAGGTTATAGTTTTATTGTATCATAACTTATGAGCCAGATAAGAATGTGATCAACCTGTGAAAGCAAAGCCATATTGTTTCTTTCAGTTAAGGCAATATACATGATACAGTGTCTGTCTGTGTGCTCTTAGGTTAGAAGAGAGTACTTTCAACCAGCAAGACCAATTTACTGCAATAAATCATATATACCTACCTATTATGCTAGTCACTTGACTACGCTAACCCGTTCGAGAACTTAACACAAATGAGTCACAATATTGTGCGCACCCCCCGTAATCCTATTGTTCTCCCCTTCGCCACTCACCCGCAGCAATACGCAACGGCCATCTTCCTCTTTCTTGCTCGCCCCCGTCGAGTGCGGTTGTGTTGTTACTTTATACTTTATTGTCTGTTTTATTGCAGCATTATGAGTTCGGAAGAAGAAGCTGTTAGGTCGCGGAAACCTGCTTCTTCCGAAGAGTCGTCTAGCAAGACGACTCGGCCTTTCAGAACTCTCCCGAGTACTTTCGTACATGGGGGAGGGAGGAGGGCTGCAGGTACATGTAAGTTGCCCAGTGGTGTTTCCCTGCAGGGATTGCCAGCCTCGGAGCATGGGGCTTCGGGGCGGGTGGCGTTAGTCGAGCTTTGGACGTCAACTCCGAAGCCCGTGGCTTCGGTGTGGGTGGCGTCAAGCTCTAGTGGTTTGGATATCACAAATCCAATCCCCCGGTCGCTCTGACCAGAGGGGGGAACGTCTGTTTCCCGCACGGTAGCGACGACTCGCATAAATCTGCTAGGGGAGACGCATGCCACTACTGTAGGGCAGCTCACGGGCGCCGCCCATGTTGGTGTGGGTTCACATACCCTAGCCCCCAGCCGATGCCAAATGGGGGAGCGAGTACTACCCGGGCTGTTGCTTTTGCCAGCTGATGGGAGGCTCGAGCCAACAATTATGGGCGCTCTACGGAGCAACAGGTGCGGTCACCTGAGTGTGCGACTGCTAGTGCTCTCCTATTGTCGCCCACGGGCGGAACAATAGTGAGTCATATACTATTAGTAGTCGGTGGGCGAATACTGGGACCTCGTCCCATTCTGCCCTCGCACCAGGCTATTGAATAGCCCCCGGCCGATGCTGTATGGGGGAACGAGTGCTACCCGGGCTGTTGCTTTGCCAGCTGATGGGAAGACTCGAGCCAACAATTATGGGCGCTCTACGGAGCAACAGGTGCGGTCACCTGAGTGCGCGACTGCTAGTGCTCTCCTATTGTCGCCCACGGGCGGAACAATAGTGAGTCATATACTATTAGTAGTCGGTGGGCGAATACTGGGACCTCGTCCCATTCTGCCCTCGCACCAGGCTATTGAATAGCCCCCGGCCGATGCTGTATGGGGGAACGAGTGCTACCCGGGCTGTTGCTTTGCCAGCTGATGGGAAGACTCGAGCCAACAATTATGGGTGCTCTACGGAGCAACAGGTTCGGTCACCTGAGTGTGCGACTACTAGTGCTCTCCTATTGTCGCCCACGGGCGGAACAATAGTGAGTTCACATACTATCAGTAGTCGGTGGGCGAATACTGGGACCTCGTCCCAGTCTGCCCTCGCACTGGGCGCCTCAAGCGCCCGGCCCATGCCTGTAGCATCTTCTTGCTCAGCCAGTATGGGTAGTTAGTGCGCGACTTTGGGTACATACCCTCAGCGCACTTCTCCCCTGGAGGGAGGCGGGCTCTGTTGAGGGTTTGGTTCGTGTTTCCGAAGTTATTTTGGAGAACCGCCCGAAGTCTGTCAGACGCCCTAAGAAGCGGGTCACGGCTTCGGCTCCTGTTGAGCCAGCTAAAAAGAAGCCTAAGAAGGGGTCTAAAAGAAGCAAGGCTTTGCCTGCTTCTTGCCCGTCTGACCCGTCTGACCCGTCTGACCCTTCTCAATCTGAGATGCTCAGCATGATGCGGGTTTTTGCCCAACGACAGGGTTGGTCCCTCTTACCAGATACCACAGCCCCTGCTTCTATCCCTTGGGATTTCTGGGGGCTTGCCTGCAGAGTTTCAGTCATTTCCTCCTCGTGGGAGAGGGGGACGTGGCAGAGGCTCTTCGAGAGGTACTCATGGCTCCCTGCGTGGCAAGGCGGCGGCTTCGCACAAGGCTAAGCCTAGTCTTTAACGGTCTTCCCCGAGCGCTTGTTCAGTCCGATATGGTAGGTGGCCGACTTCGTTCTTTTCTCCCGGCTTGGGAGGCCATCTCCGGGGACGTCTTCGTGCTCTCCGTAATGCGAGACGGATTCTTCATAGATCTATCCGCCTCGCTCCCCGGAGGGGCTATAAGATCTCGTTCACCTCCCATGTCTGTCCTGGCTCGTAGTCACGCTTTAACGGAGATCAAATCTCTGTTGAACAAAAGGGCTATAGAAAGGGTGAGAGACCGGCCGTCTCTTTCTCTTTCTCCGATCTTCGTTATTCCCAAGCGCTCGGGAAAATTTCTTCGATACTGAATTTGACAAGAATAAACAAATTCATTCCTCCGGTGCATTTTCGGATGGAAACTCTCGCCTCAATTCTCCCGTTGATCAAGAGGAAGGATTACGCGATCTCGATAGATCTCAAAGATGCGTGTTTCCATATCCCTATTCATCGCGATTCGCGCGATTTTTTTGAGTTTTCCTTCCTTTCAGAGACTTTTCGCTTTCGCGCTCTTCCCTTTGGGCTGCGTACAGCCCTTCGGGTGTTCACGCAGGTAGTAGCCGTTTTGGCAGCCTCGCTGAGGCGCCGCGGCCTTCGGCTGTTTTGCTATCTGGACGACTGGCTCCTCTTAGCCTAGTCGCACGAGCGTCTGTTAGACGAGGCACGTTTGCTCGTCAAAGTTACTCAAGACTTAGGTTTCCTAATAAATTGAGAAAAGTAAGAGTTGGTTCCTACTCGCAGCCCGGTTTTTCTGGGGGCTGTGTTAGACATTCGGAATCAATTAGCTCGGCCAAGTCGAGACAGGATACTGACTTTTGTCTCAGCGGCTCGCAAGCTCATTCTGGCCAGAAAGGTCAGGGCCAGACAGTGGCTTCAGTTCTTAGGCTATCTAGCCAGTCTAGTCGCGCGAGGCAAGTCCTTCCCTACCCCCCTTCCGTCGATCTCGGTTTCAACAGATGCCTCTCGGCTGGGGTGGGGCGGACATTGCAACGGCAGCACGGTTTCGGGACATCTTGGGACTCTACCCCATATCAATGTCCTGGAATTCATGGCAGTCTTCTTAACCCTGCTTCACTTCAGAAGTCGACTTCTCAGTCGTTCAGTTCTGGCCATCATGGACATTGTCACAGTGGCGGCTTATATCAATCGGCAGGGAGGCACTCGTTCTGCCACCCTGAATGCCTAAGCAGCACAGCTGTGGAGGTGGTGTCGTCACATGGCGATCATGCCCGTTGCCTCTTTCTTCCCCGGTCAGGAAAACCTCATTGCGGATTTTCTATCCCGGGGCAGGTGTCTTCCATCAGAATGGAAGCTTCATCCAGAGGTCTTTTCCCGCATTTACAGTTGCTGGGGCCCACTGGAGGTAGACCTGTTTGCTTCAGCTCTGAACCACCAACTTCCGAAGTACTGCTCCCGTGTTTGCGACCGGGAGGTTTGGGGTCTGGATGCTTTCTCTCTCAGTTAGGAGAATCTTTGAGGGTTTGCCTTTCCTCCCTTCCAGCTGATCCCGCGAGTCTTGCAGAAGATCAGGGAAGATTGGGCTCGGGTGCTTGTAATAGCTCCTTTTTGGCCCAGGAGGATTTGGTTCCCTGAGTTAGTGAGCCTTCTGGTGGCTCAACCGTTCCTTCTTCCGCTAAGGGTAGATCTGGTGTCGCAACCCCTCTCAGGGATTCTTCATCACCGTCCGGCGTCCCTTCAATTGACTGCTTGGCCCCTGTTGGGGAATCTGCAAGACAGTCGGTCTCTCTGAAAGGGCCGCTCACTTTTTAATGTCCAGTCGTAGAGTCGCTACTAGGGAAATTTACAATTCCCGTCTTTCGGCCTTTTTCCATTGGTGTAAAGCGCGGTATCAAACCCTGTCTAAGGCTCCTATTGGTTCAATCGCGAATTTTCTAATCTCGCTGTTCGACAAAGGGAGGTCCATCTCTACTATCCTAGGCTACCGGTCTGCGATCGGCGCCATTCATTTGGGGTTTTCGGATGGTTCGGGGATTTTTGTTTGAGTGGATTGATTCGGTCTTTCTTTCTGAAACGTCCCCCTCGTTCTCAGTTGGTCCCGTCTTGGAGTTTGCCTCGGGTTCTAGAAGCCCTAGCCAAACCTCGTTAGGTGAAGCTTCGCTTCACCATCTTACGGTGATGACGCTCTTCCTGGTAGCCACTGCAGTACACTTCATGCCCTCTGTCTTACTGGTCATGTTCGTTGGGAGAGAAATGGCGTTAGATTGTTTCCTAAAGCTTCTTTCTTTGCCAAGAATCAGACGTCTTCTTCTGGCCCTGTTGAGATTTTTCTTTGTCCGCTATCTGACTTTTCGTCAGTGCGTGAGGACAAGGTTTGTTGTCCTGTTAGAGCTCTCAAATGGTATGTTGATAAGACTAAGACACGTCGTAAAGATGATCAGTTGTTCCTGATCACTCGAGAGCCCTTTTCTCCTGCTTCTCTTGATTCCATTTCTAGATGGATTGTCGAAGCTATTCGGGCCGCCGGCCCAGAGGCTCTCTTGTCAGATAGTAAGCCCCATGCTCATTACACTTGTAGTGTCAGCACCTCTTGGGCTCCGTTTCAAGGTGTGACGCTTGATGATATTTTGAAGGCTGCCTTTTGGTGTTCGCCAGATTCCTTCATTTCTTGCTACCTTCGGGATGTCCCTGCAGGAGAGGCAATTTTTGCGTCAGCTACCTTGAAGGCCGCTGTGTCTTCTTTGTAATCCTGTTCCCTTCTTCTCTTAAAACATGCCACCAGGTTTTTGAATGGGTGCTAGTCTAGCATAATATGTAGGTATATATGATTTATTGCAGTAAATTTGTAAAATCAGCACTGATTTTCTTATTTACTATATAAATCTATATACCTACCTATGACCCTCCCTCCTTCCCCTCGCCTTGCAAGCAACATGTTTTTCTACTTGGGGTTGCTCGCAAAAGAAGAAGATGGCCGTTGCGTATTGCTGGGGGTTAGTGGCGAAGGGGAGAACAGTAGGATTACGGGGGGTGCGCACAATATTGTGACTCATTTGTGTTAAGTTCTCGAACGGGTTAGCGTAGTCAAGTGACTAGCATAAGCATAGCATAAAGGTAGGTATATAGATTTATATAGTAAATAAGAAAATCAGTGCTGATTTTACAAGTTTGTATCATTATTTTGGTGAATATAATATCAATTTGTATTTATTCTCACAAAGTTGAGGAGAGAACTTTTAACTAGCAAGAGCGAGACGAGTTGGTATCATACTCTTGGTGAATATGATATCAATTCTGTTGTCTGATATTGATTCTTTTCTTTTTATTTTATCTCTCAGAGCTGAAGAGAGTACTTTCAACCAGCGAGAGCAAGACCAGTTTGTATCCTTCTGTGAGTCAGCTAGCAATCAGATGGTTCCATTCCTCAATCGATGTCTCATCTCTTTGTTTCCACCATCAGCCATTGCTCAGACGCTAGGTATCTCAACCATTGAACTACAGAAGATGGTAAGAGGAATTGAATCTTCTATGATGGGTTAACTGCGGGTGAGACCTCACCAATAACTCAACTACTCTTTGAAGCTACCAAAAATACTGCCTTCGATTGGCTGCGAAAAAATTTGTTTTTAAATTTGTCAGTTGTTATATGTAAAGAGTATTATGAAATAGGGCTAGATTTAGAAAAAATCTACGGTAAACTAGGGATAACCAAATCAGAAGTACATAGGTCCATATGCCATTTTAAAAATGGATATTATCAATGTTTTGATATATTGCTTTACAGCCATTTCTGCAGCAAGACACTTGTGTGAGATTCAAACATTTAGCATTGTGTATGTGTTGTAATTCAATTATTTTTGATATACGTGTTGTAATTCAATAAATTTTTGCCATGCAACTGTTATTAGCCTGGGCTACTCCTGAAAATCGCCAAAGTTTCTTGCATACAAAAGTTCTTGTTAAATTTGTGAAATTTACTCCGTTTTTTATACTCCTTCTATTCCTAGGGCCATTTGGGATCTCTCAACATATTGCCTTCATTGTGGAGTCATTACTTGCACACACAAATTTCTTGTTTCACAGTCATTAGAAGTTGACTTCATTTTCTGATCTTTCACTCTTAGGGCCATGTGGGATCTCTTGACGTTGCATCCATCGTTGAGTCATTGCGATTGCTGATACCACAGAAGGAAGAACCAATTAAGGAGGTGGAGGAGGAGAAAGAGGAGAAGAAAGATATAAAGATTGATAGTAAGATTCATGTGATTCCTGAAGCAGCTGAAGAGCAGGCAGAACAAGACGGTAAGCCTTTTTTCATTAAATATATTTTGAAATGGTCAGGTAAAGTTTATTACTATGTGCATCAATCAGGCAGATAAGTTAGTTGTAATAGGTGGGTCCCAAGTGAAGTATTGTTTAATAATTTACAGTTTTGGTAGCATAGAGAAAAATCGGAATGAAACGTGTTAAATATTATCTCACATTGTTTCCCTGTTATAAAAAGATACATGTGTGAGATATTTTTAATGTTCCATCCACAGTTACCAATGGATTTAGTTTAAACATTTGAAAGGACCTCCAAATTTAGTTCATATCGCTCAACAAGCCATGCCGAGCTCGTCCATCTACTCACGCGCATAGGGTCATTATGGCTGTCCATTGGTTTTACTTCATTAGGAAACCCTCTGTTTAAACTCTCTCGCAGTTGATACAGACTTTTGCCATTTTATGTCCACTCCGAGGGCCTTTTACTGAGAAGCCTTATGTAAACAGGGCCCTATTTCATAAAAATTATTATCAATAACAATTGCAACAGATCTATGACAAATTTGCCCTCAGCCAATCAAATGTTCTGGTTTCAGTAGCTTATAACAGTCGTTGTGACTTTTTATTGATAAAAAGTTTTATGAAACAGGAGGATGACCGTTTTAACTCTTTCAGTGCCGATGTCACGTATATGTGACAGATAGACTTGTCATTTTCTTTCACCAATTGCTCGACCACAGGAAAGGTATATGGTGGTCAATGTTTTACAAAATTTGAGCATAAATCAAGCATTCTAAATATATGATTATGATTATATGCTAGAATAGAAAGTTTCAGAGAAATCCAGGGGCCTGGGAACGATTTTGTTACTGGGGGTGCTGTGAGCAAAAAAAAAAAGGTCCTCAGCATTTTAGTGTCTCTTTTTAAGTCCAAAAATCTCTGACAAGCAACAAACAAAAAAGAAAAAAACAAGGTCCTCAGCGTTTTAGGGTCTCTTTTTAACTACTTTTTAGCTACAGCACCCCCGGCTCCAAGGCCCCTGGAGAAATTCCATATTTTAAAAAAAGATATTACCTTATTTCAAAATTAAACAATAGTAAACAAATAAGAAACCCCAAAATAGTGGACCAAAAAGAAACTAAAATGTACTTTTATCATAAGAAGTAGTAATAAATTTCCTACAAGTTTTGTACACAATAGTTTGTGAAATAATAGATGGTTAATGAAGTGCAGACATTTGAAAAGTAAGCAGTGATCATGTTTTGGTAAAACTTTGAGGAGAGCTAAACCCTTTGGCACACTAAGAATTAAACAAGGGCGATCCCAAACTTGGAAAATTCTGTCTCAGCTGTCATTCAACGTGACATACTTTGATGAATAACCACTTTTTCATTTCAATAACTTGACCATTTTTCAGCTGATCTTGATGGATGAATGGTTATTTCGATATACCTTTTTCTTACAAAAAAGATGATAATGTCAAAGAAGGAATGATATTGGCATATTTCCACTATTTTCTGCAATACCTCAGAGCTCCCCCAGTATTCCTATCAGAAAGGAATGTCTGGAAAAGTAATCAGGTTTTGGGTGGCTATAACAAGAGGTGACCTACTGAAAATTAAAAGTCTGTTTCAATTCCGAGTTTTGGCCCCAAAACTTGGAAACTATTAAACAGAGGGGTTTCCCAATGCATTCCTGAATGATGGACCCCGAACACTTCAGCTATTTCTCGTCATATTTCAAATATGAGGGTATTTCAAGAGCAATCCTTTTCAGGGGATGTTTCTACTGTGATGTCCTTCCAAACTGACATAAAAGGAATAAGAAAGTTCACAAATTATTTTTCACCTTTCCCAGAACCCAACTTTTGCTTTAAATTAGCTTAGTGTAATCTAGTGGCATGAAAAGACGGGTCCCGAACACAAAATGTCAGTTGTTGCAAATCATACATTTATCACCTAGAGGTACATTGTAGAACCAAGGAGTTATAACCCTAATCCCATTGGGGGGGGGGCCTTTTTGGCCCCCCTGTAGTTTTTTTCGCTGTGCTTCTAGACCGTTTGGAATTTCACGTTCAAACTTCATGACTTTTTCCTCTCAAGTCTCACGCATATTTTGATATTTAATTCACCCCGGGTGGACATGTAGTTCTAACTGATTTTAGAGGTCGATAATTCCTTGACCATCGCAAAAAACAGCCATTTTTGTACAGGTTTCTATGTAATTCTTTTTCTACTTATATCACTTCCTTTGTTTCCCTTTCTATTTCTTCTATGACTTTGAACATTGTTTATTTATATGTGTGTGCGTGTGCGTGTGTGGGGGTGTGTGTGTGTGTGTGTTATATTATCTCCCTTTGATACTACTTGTTATGCCTCCGCCCACCGAAGGTGGGTGCCGGAGGCATTATGTTTTCGGGTTGTCCGTGCGTCCGTCCGTCCGTGCGTCCGTCCGTCCCACTTCTCGTTACCGCGATATCTGAAGAATCATTTGAGGTAGGAACCTCAAACTTGGTACTAGTATGTATCCCCATACGAAGATGAACTGATTAGATTTTGGGGTAAGTAGGTCAAAGGTCAGAGGTCACAGAGGTCAATTTACATGAAATTACATGAAATTACTGGTTTTTAGCCTCATTATCAAATATTTCTAGATGAGTTTGAGCCATCAACTGAATTTTTAATTCATAGTATGGCCATTAGAGAGGTGAGTTTCTCTGCATTATGTAGTTACCAGTATTGTTTTAGAAGATAGTTTGTAAGGTGTAATGCGTGCACTTTTGGGGTGTCATAAGTAACTGAGGCTACAAGAGTTCATCATTCATAGGATGGTCAGTAGAGAAGTGGGTTAATTTAGTCATTTGGGGGACTATCAGAAAAAGGAAAATCTTGTCATATAATTTTAAAAATACAGGAATGAAACAGTGCTATGAAGTAGGACAGAGAGAATCATCTATATTAATCTCATTATCAATGGTCAGTATTGTGTTTATTTATTATGCCTCCGCCCACCGTAGGTGGTGCCGGAGGCATTATGTTTTCGGGTTGTCCGTCCGTCCGTCCGTACGTCCGTCCCCTTTTCGTTCTCGCGATAACTTAAAAACCGTTCGGCGGATCAGCTTGTAACTTGGCTCATGTATGCATATAGGAGGGACGATGAACTGATTAGATTTTGGGGGCTCAAGGTCAAAGGTCAAAGGTCATAGAGGTCATTATATACATAAAAATGGTTCATTCTTGTGATAACTTAGGAACCGTTTGGTGGATCAGCATCTAACTTGGCCCATGTATGCATATGGGTGGGACGATGAACTGATTAGATTTTGGGGTTTCAAGGTCAAAGGTCAGAGGTCATAGAGGTCATTATATACATAGAAATGGTTCGTTCTTGTGATAACTTAGGAACCGTTTGGCGGATCAGCTTCTAACTTGGCCCATGTTTGCATATGGGAGGGACGATGAACTGGTTAGGTTTTGGGGTCTCAAGGTCAAAGGTTAGAGGTGCCATTATGTACATAAAAATGGTTCGTTCTCGCAATAACTTCAGAACTGTTTGACAGATCAACCTCTAACTTGGCCCATGCATGCATATGTGAGGGACAATGAACTGATTAGATTTTAGGGTCTAAAGGTCAAATTTTTTTATTTGAAAATGAAATGAAATAAATTTTTGTCTCCTGTGCATTTTAAGTGAAAAGATTTTTAATTTTGTTGGACCAATCCTTTTTAGAGTGTACATGTATGCCATACATTTCCAATCTGGTGATGGCGGAGGCATAAATTCCGACCGCGCGCGGTCGAATATTCATCTAGTTTGCTTTTTTTGTACTGTTAATAAGGGCCCTGCTTATAAGCAGATCACTGCTTCTTTAGGGTCCAAACCATTATGTTGTGCAATGCAAATGTGATGCCATGTAATGTTGTACTTTTAAATGGTTGAAATGAATTGAATTGAAAAAATTGAAAAAAAAAATTCATATATCCAATGCCATGTAAACTCCAGATCTGTTATAATTGATATGATGAATTAGAATTTGGATTATTTCTTTGTTATTAGTTTATTTCATATACTTCAGAGATAAATTCTAAGAAAAAAAAACAAAAACAATAAAATATAAAGAATAAAAACAATGAAATACAAAAGAAATATCTCTTTCTGTGGGTAAATCCGGGAATACTAATATGCTAATTTATGCAAATTAGTAATATTTTTATCACCATAAAAAACATGGATGGGATGAATTACATCATTTGAAAGTAGTTTTACAAAAAACCTGAATAAAACCTGTAATTTCTCATGATTTTAGATGAAAATCAGATTTTTCCCCAAAAATTCATCCAAAATTTGCATATACAAAATTTAAATTAATTCTTAAAAAAAGTAAAGGTCCATTAAAAAAAAAAAAATCTTATTCAACTTGATATGTTTTACTTCTGTGCCAATTTTCAAGTCAATTGGTATATCCGTTGCCGAGATCTAAGGGGGGGGGGACAAAAAGCCCCCCCCCCCCCCCCCCCATGGACTCGAGTCCTCCAAATAACCCAATGGTATTAGGGATAACAGACCTGTGATAACTCCTTGGTAGAACCCACTTTGTTACAATGTAAATGCCCTACCTTGATTTGGCTTAAGATTACCTAATCTTTTAATCCGGTTTTTTAAGTCAAATAAGAACTTGCAATTCACCAACATCACTTAAAGTGATTAGGTAACTTTGTGGAGGCTTGATAAAATCTGAGCTGTCTGGCCTTACATGCTATCAGTGTATGTAATATGGTGTAAAAATGAAACCCAAGGGGAAAACAGCACTTCAAAATCACCATGTGCTTCACAAAAGTAAACATATATGCAAATGACTGGAAATGCCAGACTCATTTTCCCCATTGACTCAGTGTTAGACTAATGCATATGGCCATACACTTTCGGAAATGGGAGTATTCAGTCACAGATATCTTAATAATAGCATTATATTTGAAAACTTTTCTATGCCTGGCTATTTATTTATACTTCTGAACATCATTATACAAGACAGATAAACAATTTATTAAATCAAGCTTCCACAAAGTTACTGAATGCCTTTAACTATTAAATATTTTGTGTTCCGGATGCATCATTTTGTGCCACTAAATTTAATAAGCTGCGTTGGAATAGATTTCTTAACAAGTTGATTACTGAAATTCTCATATTCCAATTGGTTTAATACAGGGATCACCAGGGTTCCATCGGCAAAGGGTTAAAATCCACTTATAGTTTAACATTGGGAACCAATGATGCATGAAGTCTAGACATATTGAAAACCAAACAATGAAGCGCGTCATTCGTTCCCAGGCGTGATGTGGACTTTGGTATGTGTTATATTCAAAGCCTGGGCAACCATAGTATTATTACATACAATTTGTGGGCATTTCAATAATAATAACTTTCTTTTCATTGAATGATTACATAACGTGTTTTCTACAGTGATCAGTAGCACAAGAGTAATGGTATAAGCCTATAGTTCAAGTATGATCCATGGATTATGCCATGAAAATAATTGTATGTCTGAAAAATAAGTTTTTAATTTTATGTTCTTTCTTTGACTTATTGCATTTTGGAATAATAGTGGTCTTAAACTTTTGTAAATGATGGTACTTAATACAGGGACCACCTGGTTCTCGTAGGCAATAGTTTGATGACTACACTCATCTTTTATGAGATTTCTCTTTGTGTTTACGACATTGACAGATCAGGGCCCCCGTTTCATAAAGCTTGTTATTAATAACAAATGCCTCACTTGAACTATGACAAATTTGCTCTCAGCCAATCAGATTCAAGGATTTCAGTAGCTTAACAATTATTGTAACTTCCTATTGATAACAAGTTTAATGATGCGGGGGGGGGGGGGCAAGGTAATAAATAAGAAAATGGTGCGTGAAGTCTAGACGCATTCATAACATTAATCCATAATATTAATCAAATAATGAAGTACAACATTCGTTCCCTGGAGCGATGTTTGAATTGTCTATCGACCTTGCTGTTTGTTATTCAATCCCTGGGCAACCCTAGTATTACTGCATTATCTCATTCCCATATACTTAATACAGGGACCATCAGGGCCAATAGGCAATGGTTTGATGCTACACTCATCTTTTATGATCCTCTTTGTGTTTAAGACATTGACAGATCTGGTAATGAAAAAAGGCAATGGAGAAGTTGACTGATATGTGCAAGAAAAGACAAAATCGTTGTGATAGTGGTGAAATAAAAGTTGAAATTTTGATGTATGTAATGACAGTTTTGGTAATATTAAGCCTGAACAAGGTAGTAGCAATATTTTTACCCAATCTAGGGCTTTTTAGTGATATGTTTCTTCCTTAATGCCATAAAATTATGGTCTTTGACGATCATGTATTTTGTGTTCCGGTCGTGTCTTTTTGGGCCACTACATATCACTATGCAATGCTACCTACATAGCAACTATGTGCATTATCTATGAGCAAAATATTTACTTTGTAAATTAGGCAGGGCAATAACATAATTGCCCCCTCATGTTTGAGGTCATTTATGTCATACACAAATACCTCTACACCCACAATTAATATAAACAAGTTGGGTCTCTGTCTTAACCGGTTGACTACTGATTTCTTTCACTCTCATATGCTTAATACTGGAGCCACCTACATGCAGTTCCTGTAGCCTATGGGTTAAACTCACAGCACTTATCTTTTATGATCCTCCCTGTGTGGCATGACTGGAACAGTTGTGGTAATGAAAAAAAAAGACATTGGAATGAAACTCATATATATGTCCTCATTAACTTTAATTGCATTAAACCATTTATGAGCAAAATATTTCCTTTGCAAATTAGGCAGGGCAATAACATAATTGCCCCCTCATACTTTACGTTTGAGGTCATTTATGATATTTATACACAAATTCCTCTACACCCACACTTAATATAAACAACCTGGATCTCTATCCAAAACTCACAGTGATGTATAAATACTGGAACCATACTCCTCATGTCAAAAGAATTTTGTTTTTCTAATTGCACTTTTTTTAAAAATTTGAAGCAAAATTTCATGTTTAAAATGGGAAGTTCTCTCTTGAAAACAAAATGAGGAAGAATGTTCATGACTAAAGCTATCCCCATAACCACATTTCAATGTTTTATTTGATGTTTATATTCATGATATCTCTTCCTTGTTATTTCATAGTGCCTCATGAAGTATGAACAATAGAAATCAGCAACATATGCTTTTGAGTAAACAATTATGCAAAACACAAATCCATCAAATGTGTAGCAAAACATTGTTCAGACAAATGATGTTAGATATTATTGAAATTAATGTGATAGTTGTTATTCAATGCCAAAGCAACATTTATATGATGTTTGTATGGCGATTAGCTGTCTGTACATAATGCTGCCACATATGCTCTGGCGACAATTGCTTAGCGCTTTATTTTGTCAAATATTTAGAATTAGGGTCCGTGTTAGATGTTGTTTGGCCAAGTTTGAAGTTAATCTAGTGCAGGACATAGACTGAGTGATGTTTGTTGTCAGATTACTAATATCATCATCGTCATCACCATTATCATCTTCATCATTAGCACCATCATCATCATCATCATCATAAATTCACTATCATCATCATTACCATCATCACCATCAACATCATCATGATCATTATTACCATCATCATCACCATCGTCATCATCATCAATTACTGTTTCATCCTGTACAATGTGTAGTGATAACAGATCTCCGATATTCTCTGTCCACATTATGATTTGGCAGGTCCAGATGAGTCCCTTCACGCCAAGCCAGAGACCGGAACCGACAAGTCAGAAGAAATAGAGGCTGATACAAGGCAAGATACAGAAGAGGAAAGTCCTAATACATGATGTAGGAATGTGCAGTATCATCTTACAGACTGAATAGACAGCTTGAAATCCCATGAAAAATGTATGATTCAGAAAATGATTTGGCATCTGTTAGCGTATTAACCCCTTGGCGATTGCTTGAAAATCCAGAAATTTGGGTGACCTGAACATGTAGTGATTTGTTAAGAATGGCATTTTTTGTGTCAAGAAACTTTCATGATTTGCACAAAAAAGTGGTGTAATTTAATATTGTGATTTTGACCACGTGCATTATTTATGAAATTTTAAGGCATGTTAAAGTTACTGGTGTTACAGTTACCCTGATTGTACAGTGGAAGCTCGTTAAGAACACTGTCATAACAGACTCTCATTATTACAAGGTAATTTTTCAGGTCCCACTTCTTTGTATTCTATTGTTTTTTAGCCTTGATATAACAAGGTTTCAATATAAAGGAGGTAATTTCCTTGGTCCCAAGTAGTTTGTTATAATGAGGTTCCACTGTACTAGGGTTCAAAACATAGACCACTGCTGCTAAAGGGCGTATGTGTTTAATGAACACTGGCGTATTAGAATATGCTCTGCCCTTTTGGGTAGTTTGTAGAGCAAACAAACATCTGGCATCATTGAAGGTGTTCAATACCAATGGTATATTCACAGTTTTTGTTTGCTTGAGTCCTGTTTGTATTGCATAAATCCTTGAAAAAAACCTGTCACTTCATCTGAAGAATATTATCATGAACATGTATGAACACTTGCTTTTTTTGTTATTTCTGTCTACTCGTAATCATTGCTGATACCTACCGTATATTAAAGTGTTAGTTATATAATTTATATTAATATTAGTGTTTTTCAAAACAAATGGTCTCCATAGAATCAGATGAAATGGCAAAATATAATGGACATGGTTAGCATATGTGTAGTTTTACAATACTGGAAAGGTTTTTGCTCAGAAACTTGAAATTTCCACTGTCTCTTTTTGTATCTTGCTAATTTATTCAAGGAGAAAATAGAACAAAGTAAATTTAAAGTTTCAGGTTGTAGTATGTTCATGATGTCATATTTTTTTCTTTGTAAGTAGATGTTCACCACTTGCTTTCTGATATTCCTTGAGTTTAAATGCCAGGAACACTACATGTATGTACATGTAGGAGACATACGGTTTCATAATTAATGGTATGTGCAAATACAGCCCTTTATGGTGAAATAATGAAGTGATACTAAGCTGTGGCCTTGTCTTTTCAAGTCATCTCAACCGAAAACTTCGTATAAATAGACTATACATCCAGCAGCGTTTAATTTCATATCACATCAAAGAGTAATTAAAGGGCAATCCAACCTTGGTAAGAAGTTGATTTGTGTGAAAGCAGAAAAATAAGAAAAACAAGATGGTGAAAGTTTGAAAGATATCGGACAAGGACTAGGAAAGTTATGGATGTTTGAAAAATGAGATCACTACATCTATGCGAATCTCAAATTGGCAATTTGGTGAGTTGATTGTGACATGTTTGTGGACAACTCTCCCGTTTGTCATACACAAAAATATCATTAATTTGCGGTTTTCCCTCGAGGCGGTTTTACCCTCAGGGCAGGGCTCAAAATATATTGGACATAGCATATTGTTATAGGTCCTCATGAAAGAAAAAGATCCAACTTAGTAATACATTTTGAAAAAAGTGACATTTTAGTCATTTTGTGTGTTGGAGCGAATGGGGGAGTTGTCCACAGCTACATCACAGTGACATTACCTATTCGGCCAATTTGAAATTCCCATATGTATAGTGATTACAACTTTAAAAAATTCATTACTTTCTTATTGCTTGGCCGATTTCGTTCAAACTTTTATCAGTCTGCTTCTCTGATTTTTCCTCTTTCCTTCAAAGCAACTTGCTATTAAGGTTGGATTTCACTTTAATTTGCTATCAAGTGGTAGTTTTCCAGGGTCACACATCAATGGACACTATTGTTTTTAAAAATTTGCGCAAAATTCTAGTTGGTTCATTTTCTTGTAAAACACAATAGGCGTGGTTTGGGTTGAATGGCTTTGTTAACCAGCTTTGCTGCTCTTCATGGCCATTCGTTAGTAAGCAAATCTGACAATGATAAAATTTTTCGCCTTAATAACAAAGAGTCCTATGAATTTCACAAAGCACAGAACAAGTTGTTAGTCATAAACTTTAACCAAGAAGAAGTATGATCTCAATGGAGCACAGAGAACATGTTCGTTGTCTTGAGAGTGCTTCAGGCGACAAAAAGCTGACATTTTTGAAAATCAGCAAAGTCAAATGTTCAAGCACATGCATGAGTTTCAGATTTTCCTTCTTTATGCTTTTTGTCTTTGATTTGCGTTGCTTTTACAAGTGATCTTGCAATCCTTCTGGCTTGCACTTGTTCCTTGGCATGCAACCTTGTTAAAATTCACCAAGACTGTCTTCTCTGAAAAAAGATTCCTATCGGAAAAAGGTTTTTACAAAGTAAAAATCCTGATTCATAGGTGAATAAATTTCAACATAAAGTTGAAAAAGAAAATCATCCACCATGAGAATTGGAGCACCTGGGCCGTTACACAAAGACATCTCCTTAACATCATACATTGTTTATACAAGAAAGTGAACCAACTAGATATGAATTACTCTTTCATATGGTATGCATTTCATTGTCAGTATAAATTTATAGTTCTGTGTGAATTTTTCAAAGTTGGGTTTTTCCTTTTTTGGAAATGCCCAGTATATTACTTCCTTTTGAAAAAAACTGTTTATTTACATGAACAACAAAAGAATGACTAATGTATGTATTTGTGATGTATTTGTTGGTATCCATTTTTCTTGCTCGATTAAAGAAATATATAAGCCTACATGACTAATCAAACTGTAACTCATTTGAGTTCTCCTTTTGTCCAATATTTTGCACGTGCCTTTTGTTGTTCAAAATTTGGTCAAGTTTGTACATGTAGATATAACCTTGAAAGTTGTCAACTACAGCTACTAATATAGTAACAGCTATTTTTAGTTAAGTCAAACTTTCTCGAAGTCAATTAATGTGTGACCAAACTTATGCAAACCATTGTTATTTACATTTCCTAATTTAAATTTTGCTTAAATCGAACTATTTTTTGTGGTCGACTTATGCAAAGATAGATGTACCATAAAAGTTTGCAAAGACTCTGAAGATAGTTGTAGTACTTACACTGAGTCTGTAAACATCTCCATTTTGTCACATGAAGAAAAAGAAAGAATTTTCAAGGTAATTGATAAGACAGTTTTAATGACACGTTTTTGAACGATCATAAAAATGTCCCAGGAATGGTCATTACAGCAGGTCAACAGCTTAGTATTTACATGTATTTGAGTTTCATGGGCATACATCAATGTATATTTACATGTACTTTAATAGAAGGAGATGTGAAATTGTAAGTTTCAACTCTGTGGCAGCTAATCAAATTTATGAACAAATGTAGTAGATAAATACACAAAATATAGCCCTTAAGCCGCTGCTGTGAATTCTACATTGAATGGTGTTATTAAATTTGAAGAGTGTGAAATCTATAGAATGAAATGCTTTGCAGTGGTATATTTTCATGAACATTGGTTTGGAAAAGGCACAGCAGATAAAATTTTCATACATGTATTTGTCTTTCCCCGTGAGCATTCGAGAGTCTCCTTTTCTCCCGCATTTCATGACCAAATAGCATTATAATTATAAAGAAGAAAAAACCCTTTAAAAGTTTAGATGTTAAATACCATAGAGTAAGATGTATTTCATATACTAGTACACAGAAAACATTTTCATGTATGTTCGTGTCTCTGGGTTTGCAGTGGCATTACAAACTTTGAGCAGACAGGAAACGAGTCCAATCAATGTAAACAACCGACGCCCCTTATCCCAGCTGCTTAGACCATTTTAGGCTAGCTGGGGAAAGACACGTTATAAATACAAGAAGAGGAAAACAATGTCAACATAAAGATGGAACGTATGTGGATTGGGATACTACATATCCAACAAAATATCACGTTTTAATAGGTTAGATCCAAATTTCAAGTGAAGTATCTCAACATATACGAATTTGAATTTATGGCATTTTCTTCATGTGAAATCTAAACAGAATGGAGGGGGGGGGGGGGGGGGGGGGAGGGGGAGGGGGACGGGAAAAAGAAAAAACGTAATGCAAAATCAGCATTAAAATGTACTATTGTTTTTTTTTTCATTTGTTCGCAGTTCAAACGGCACT
>CM046854.1:5586799-5712320 GCA_025617745.1 Heliocidaris erythrogramma
AATAATCAAAATACAAGTAAGGTGTGCCTAGTGTTACTGCTACTACTGCTGCTACGGGGTCCGCTCGCTATTCATAAGGACCGCTATTCGTAGAAAACCGCTATTCATTTAACACGCGTTATGAATAACGGTCCTTATGAATATTAATGCTAGTGGTCCTTATGAATGGAGGTCCTGATGAATAGACCTGTTTACTAAGTGATTCAAATTTTATGCATACTTTTGAAACAAAGGTTGTCTTGACAACCTGAAAGCTTGCCAAAGGCTTGTCAGACATTGCAACAAGTAATTATGCAAACTGATTCCAAGTATTGTAGTTCATTCATTAATAACAGGTTAATGGAATACCTCATAACTAGGTCCCCAGGAAAGAAACATCCATAAATTTGAATCACTTAGTAAACAGGTCTATAGCGAGGTAATTTTTCTATGGTTTTGCTCGCTATGTAGAAGGACCGCTATTCATTTAGTCACGCGTTATTGATAGCGGTTCTTTTGAATAAGTGGCCTTGTGACTATCGAGGTTACCCCGCTTCTACTACTTCTGCTGCAACTTCTAATACTACAACTGATAATGATTAGAACAGTGATGACACAATCCATAGTGATGATATTAATAACAACTAAAAGAAAGGCCAAAAGGCGGCAGACCCACTAATTTAGGCCGTCCGCGGACCCACATCGAGTTAGTTGATATTCTTTCCCTAATCGATTCTTTCCTGTCACTATATTTTTATATTTTATATTTTCTTCTCTTTTTTTTATCGCAATAAAGACTTCCAGATTTGGCATAATCTACTATTTAATACATGCATGTAAAATATTATGGTTACTATTGTTATTATTATGTAATTTGGAGCAATGATACTGCATGTGAATATATTTGTTTGTGTATTTTTACCTTGATTATTGTGAAAAATTTTATTTTTTAAAAGAATTAATAAAATATTCTTAAAAACAAAAAAAACACTATCCGAAATGAAGTTCATATAACTGATCATCACCAAAATCTAATCGATTCTTTTCCTAATCGATTTTTTCCTGTCACTATCCGAACTGAAGTTTGGGTAAAAAATTCAAGGTCACACAGAATTTGCAGGGGTCAACTGATCATCACCAAAATCTAATCGATTCTTTCCTGTCGCTATCCGACCATTTCCCTGAAAATTTGTACAAATCCGTTCACCACAAGCGTTTCTAGTTATCTTGTACACAAACAACAAACACACAAACAAACCAGTTGCCCCCCCCCCCCCCCCCAATAAATTTTGGAGAGAAAAAAAAATAAAAGAGTGGAAAATTTTTTTTGTCCGCCGTTGCCCCCCATAGGCGGATCCAGAAGGGGGGTCGCGGCGGTCCCCCTTTTTGGCGCCGGTATTTTTTTCTTTACTTGGCGCCGTCTTTGTTTTTTTTTTTTTGCTTGTCAGGGAATTATGGAGGGAAACTGGGCCCCATAACCCCTTTACTTAGCGTTTTTTTGAAGTTTGGCGAATTTTTTTTTTGTCCCTATCCCCCCCCCCCCCCCCCCCCCCTTCTGAGCGACTTTTGAGAAGCTGGCGAGACCAAAAAAAATACGGGTCTACGTTTTGACAAACTTTCATTTTTGTACCCCCCTCTTTTACTCAATCCATGTTCTATCTTTAATTTACATTGCAATTGGGGTTGTTGTTTTTTTTTTTCATCGGGCTTGGATAAAATAAATATGACGACAAAATAAGTTGGATCTCGACTTCAAATGACATGCATGCGAGGCACAGAGCTTACTCACTCAGCTCAGTCACCACCCATCAACAAAGTCAAAGTGGATACTGGCGTGCATGTATTCGGCGAACCTCGATCATCCACCAAATTTTGCAAATCCACACAAATTTAAAAAAAAATACAGTTTTTGTATATATTTTACAACTACGAAATCCACTCAAACAGACATAAATGAGTTATAAACTAACTCAAATCTCAAATGACAGGACCGTTATAACCCAAAGAAAAAAGTTCAATCCTACTACTAAAATCAGCCAGGCACAGGCACTGTACTCCCTGGGGTTATGTACTCCCTAGCCCGACCAGATCGCCGTCACTTCGCGACAGCGCTGTGTATAGTTAAGTACGTACAGCTAGCTACACAGCCCACTCACTCAGATCAACACACGCGAACGCTCGCGAGTGCGATAAACTCACTCACGTCGAACAAACTCACCAGATTTTCACCGAAAACAATTAAAATCACGTACTACACGTCCACCAGGATAAAATAAATGACAAAAACTTCCACAACAAAGTGGAAAGAACCGGGGAAAATAAACAGAAATGCACAGAAGATAAGAAATAGAGGAGAAGCCGTAGGGCTAGGGTAGCCTGAATCTAAATGAATTTGTAGATAAAAAAAGGTATCGCGCGATAGCTAGCTATATAAGCTATAGAGCCGCCGGCGCCTGTTGCTGGGATACGTTGGCTTTGAATATTCATTCCAGGCTCGTACGGATTTGAAGTGAAATGGCAAATAATGGGTCTAAAAGTCTTCTAAAATTCATAAACCTGAAATAGACTTTTGGTGAGACGAAGTAATGAGTGTTTTGATTGGCCAAAATATTTCTGCATCTGCAGGCGAAGTTTGGGGTCATCAATCTTTCTAGTTTCTTTCCTGTCACTATCTGAACTGAAGTTCCTATACTTTACTACAGGGTCAAAACTTCAAGGTCACACAGAATGTGCAGGGGTCAACCAATCATCACCAAAATCTAATCGATTCTTTCCTGTCACTTTCTGAACATTCCCTGAAAATTTGGTGCAAATCCGTTCACCCGTTCTCTTGTTATCTTGTACACAAACAAACAAACAAACAAACAAACTAGAAAGGCCGTCAAAGGCGGCAGACCCACGCCTTAACCCAATAGGTTTTGTTTTGTTGCGATTATTTTTGTAAGCAGTAGCCATTCAAAGGGGATAACAAGAGGCACATCTCCCCCCCCCCCAAATAAATTTTGCCATATCCAGGTCATAGCTTTGTGTGTCCCCACCCTTGAAAAAATTCTTCTGAAAAAGATATTTTATTATTGAAACATCCCTCCCCTAAAAGTAATTGATTAGACATGTCAGAGAGCGTGGCGTGGTGAGAAAAAAAATGTTAGCAATTTGTATTCAGTGTTCAGTCCAAGGCCGTACGCAGAAATTTTTTTCCTGGGGGGCAAGATGATCGCTTTCAAAGGAACCCATAACTTGAAGTCTAAAACCCGATTAAAAAAAAGTATGATTTTGAAATTTCTGGGGGGGGGGGGGGGGGCAACTGCCCCCCCCCCCCCCCCCTCCCCGCTGCGTACGGCCTTGGTTCAGTCATGTCAGTGTTAGTAAATGTATTCATGTTCTATCTTTACATTGCAATTCGGGTTGTTTTTTTTCTTCATCGGGCTTGGATAAAATAAATATGACGACAAAAGAAGTTGGATCTCGACTTGAAAATGACGTGCATGCGAGGCACAGAGCTTACTCACTCAGTACTACAGTCAGCCAGCCCCAGGCGCACTTCGCGACAGTGCTGTGTATAGTTATGTACGTACACTACAGCTACTCAGCCACTCACTCAGATCAACACACGCGACACTCGCGAGTGCGATAGACTCACTCACGTCGAACAAACGCACCAGATTTTCACCGAAAACAATTAAAATCACGTACTACACGTCCCACCAGGATAAAATAAATCACAAAAACTTCCACAACAAAGTGGAAAGAACCGGGGAAAATAAACAGAAATGCACAGAAGATAAGAAATAGGAGAAATTAGACGTGCTAGGCTATACGTATACCGTATACCTAGCCGCTTTCGATTTCGCATACGAGAGTACAGTTCAAGCGCGAAAAATCCTTGTTGCTGGGATACGTTGGCTTTGAATATTCATTGCAGGCTCGTGCGGATTTGAAGTGAAATAGCAAATAATGGGTCTAAAAGTCTTCTAAAATTCATAAACCTGAAATAGATTTTTGGTGAGACGAAGTAATGAGTGTTTTGATTGACCAAAATATTTCTGCATCGGCAGGCGAAGTTTGGGGTCATCAAACTTCTAGTTTCTATCCTGTCACTCTCTGAACTGAAGTTCCTATACTTTACTACAGGTCAAAAGTTCAAGGTCACACAGAATTTGCAGGGGTCAACCAATCATCACCAAAATCTAATCGATTCTTTCCTGTCACTTTCTGAACATTCCCTGAAAATTTGGTGCAAATCCGTTCACCCGTTCTCTTGTTATCTTGTACACAAACAAACAAACAAACAAACAAACAAACAAAAACAAAAAAAACAAAAAAACATACGGAGCCCTTTACATAACCCTGCCGATTTCATCGGCGTGGGTAATAATAATGGTGATAATAAGGATAATGATGATGATGGTGATAATGATAATGATGATATAATAATAATAATAATAATAATAATAATAATAAATTAATAATAATAAAAATAATAATAATAAATAGTAATAATAATACTAATAAATAATAGCATTAACAAAGATAAATTACATGGAACTTAATACCAAAACTATAAGAATAAGTGGTTAAATAATAATCGTCATTTAAATATTTGGTTCTTGCTATTTGTACCATATTTCCACCGTAAAAGATAAATGTTAGTTTTCTGACATAGACCTGGTCTTCGCCTCATGTATAATGTACAACTTTTACAAGATCATTGTGCAATAATAATAATGTTTTTTACTTAATGACCTGCGAATGCCATTTTTATCTGCCTATACCTAATTTCAATTACGACGATGATCTTTCGTTGGTGCAATGTCGTAAAATACTGGACGTTTAGGAATGACAATCTATACTTTATTCGCGGGAATACTGGTTACATTCAAAGAATATGTCACTCAGTCCCTCAAAATGTCTTACTCTTCAGGTTACATTCATTTAAACAAATCCTCGGCCAGAATTTCTTTTCGTAAATAACTCTATGCTGTGTGCGTGTGTGTGTGTGTATACATTTTTACGCGTTCAAACCGATTACATCGAACAAAGAGAACAATTGGTCATCTGTAGTAATTCAATAGGTCATCAGTTGTCAACAATTGGTGAGGTTAATTCCGTCAATGAATTCTGTGACGCAGTTTAATAGTGGAGTCATCGGTTGAAAGTCGAACAATAGAAAAAACATAGACACATGTGTGTGTGTGTGTGTGTGTGTGTAGGCCTACAGAATGCTAAAATTATTGGAGTCTTTGTACCGTCTGATGGATACAGAAAAGGTGCAATAGAAAAATGTACATGATGAGGAAACGTAAGAAAATCAATATACCTTTGAAAGATGTATATACGACCAATATTGGAATATTGTGCAGTCTTACGTCGGAAGAAAAGAATTACATCGAAAGAATACAACGTAGTGTTTGCCAATCTTTTTTAGGATATGATTTCGTTTCATATTCGAGTGCATGTGAAGTATGCAATTTAGCCACTTTAAAGGATAAAAATTTGCTAAATCTTTAACAAAAAATTTAAAAAGTCATAGTAATGATAGTAAACCTTCAATCGATACATGATATTTGTGTCTTCCCCCCCCCCCCCCCCTCTCTCTCTCTCCTTTTCTCTTCTAATCTCCCCTATCTCTCTCTTATGATTACTGTTATCTGAAACATGTAAACAAATTTTAAAAAAGGTAAGGCTGCTATTAGTGAAAGGAGGGAACCAACATTGACATGAATGTTTCAAAACGTATTCGTACGCAATTTTTCACATCACCGATCCTATATTTCTTCAGTTTCTGATATAATTAAATTGTCTAGAAGTTGATCTGTTATGATTTAACATTTTCCCCTTCCACAAGTTACAAAATACAAATTAGAGCAACATACATGATCTCATATTTTTACTAAGTTTATTTCATCACTTAAAACATTGTCATTTCGTGATAATTCATCTTTGAAGACGGAAGACTCTTCTTACTGACAAGGTTTCTTTTGAGAAATGTGAAAAAATATGCTCTTCATAACTATGATAATATTTTGTGTGGCTAGTTGTTCATGTGGGCGAACGTATCTTACATTACTTTTTTAAAGTAACATTACCATTTTTCATAGATAGAAACATATATCAACGATTTTTTGTAATTTTAAGAAAATATATGGTACAATAAATATATTATAGACACTGATTTGTTCAAATAAATTTATATAGGTTCAGCCAAATAGAATAAGTTCTAGTCAACAAGAAATGAACATAACATATATGCTCCCTCAATATCGAATGTTATTGCTATTATGACTCACCAATTCCACCGAAATATTTGTTTTGACTCAATGGCAACTTTTAAGATGCATGGTGTGGACAAACCATGCCCTCTTTATTCTTCCTCCTGTATCTTGGACAAAATATGCATTATAATGTAAAATCAAAGATTAAGTCTATTTTGTAAAGTAGTGTCAATTTGTAAACACATTTTTAGGCATTTTACTCCAAGTGTTAAAGATCGTATGCTCGATCTGTAATGAAAAACACAAGTCAGAAAAAATTGGAACCAATTTTTTTCTGACTAGTGTTTTTCTTTTACTAGTGTCAATTTGTTTAACATTTAGGGTAAGCCAATCGTGTAACAGAGGATTCCACATGAAAATTATATTTTCTGGCATTACCAAAACTGAACCTTGTCATTAACATATAAATACCCCTTATTTTTTTTTTCCATTTCCACGTGAGACCACTTAAACCGAGTATCGATTAGGGGGTTACAATTAGGAGGTGGAGGTGACAGAAACTGATACCGAATTCCAAGTGTGATCACCGTTCTCAGATGTCCTTGAAACAAATATAAATACAATAAAGAGAAAATGCTTTCTGCATTCACTGCTATATATTCATTCTTAAAGATATGTATTTTATTACAGAGAAGAATATCATTACGGGATGACACAAATTAATTTTCGTCTAAATTTGAAGCCAGATGTATACAGTATCTTTAGACATTTAAGTAGTGTTTAATCAAAGTATGTAATGTTTTCCTCCATTATACGACGTATTAAAGTCAAACTTCTGAAGTGTTAACTGATTAAGATATTTCCTACTATAATGTTTCACAGTTTGTTAATTTATTTGTCTATAAATTGTCTATGACATTTAACATTATAGATTTACTGAAATTAACTCTCTCTCTCTCTCTTAATCTACGTTTAAAGAGATATCATATATAGACTATGATGAATGTAAAGTAAGATACTGAATTGATTTCACTTTTCTTTTAGTAGCCTATATTTATACTTTTACGTATATATTAACAGCTATACGTGATTATTTTTTTTAAGTAAATACAGTACTTGCATATGTACACATGTCTACCTGTCGTTTGTGTTAACGCTTTTTTTTTCGAAGTTGAAACAGAAAGCTTAACTGTCATTTCTTTTTTCCTTTTCATTATTGGCATTATTTCATTTGTAATTATTGAAAGTGTGATATTTTAAACGGTTATGCTTTTCTTAACATGAAACATTTGATCATAATTACATTGATGATATAAAAGGTCATATCTCAGATATATTAAAGAAATGATTATGCATACGCAAACTCATGCATAATACATGTGCACGAGTTACTCCACAGTGAATGGGCACTTTTACAGTACATTGTGCCCCGGGCACAGATGTGATGGAATAATAATCTAGAATAGTTATATCTACCAACAATGTGAAGTTTAATTACATATCATGTATAAATCTCTGATTATACATGTATTGACTATTTCGATCTTTAACTAAATTACTGCCTAACCATAAAGGAAGAAGTTGGCTTTTCCTATTTTTAGGATAACGTTTCAGTGAAAATTGAGTGCAGATATCTACAATGAGACTACATTTCAGAAGACCATATCAAGACTGTAGTGTATACATGTGACAATATTCATATAATGTAAAATATAGATTAAAAATACACACAAAGTGGTTCAATGAAATAATAATTTTTCTGTGAACCTTTTTAATCAGGAAAAGAAAAGAGTTTGGTAATGTATGTGCATACCATTCCGGAATTACTTCAAAACGTAATCATTATATCACTCGGCACCTGATCATGGACCAAACATGATTAATAAAAAAAAAGAGATAACTGAACAGATACAAACATAGTTAAAAACTAATCATACTGATTATCAGTTAATCCTTGTTTTTTTATTTATTAATTCAGCCAAGGAGACTTTGTAACAATATTACATAATCGCTCACACAACCACCACAGTTCAATAGGATACAAAGGTATAAACGAACAAACACACACGCACACGCAATAAAGGACCCATAGTTATTCAGGTATTAACGTTATAGGCAAAAACAAAAATATATATTACACAAAGATCACTTCCTGTAATTTTCATCATTCTTGCTATCATGAGACCAATGTATTTTTTTTCGAAGCTCAGGTGCTCATAGGCTTTTGTTGCTGTCGATTCTTCTTTGATTTCGATTTCAAGTCAATCTCTGCGTACTCTGTTTCAGGTTTGTTGGGTACCTGTATAATGGAATCAGCAGTGAAAAGGTTGAAAATATAATCAATTTACCTTTATCTCTTTAGATTTGTAAATAAAAATGTTAATAAAACAAAATCCAAAGAGAATATAAATATATATATATATATATATATATATATATATACACTCAACAAAAAAAAACTAAGTCCCCCCTAGCATTTTTTCATATATCTCATAAAATATTTTGCCGATTTTGATCTCGCAAACGGTAATGGATGCCGAATTTTCTTACGCACAATACAAATGGTAAATGGTAAATTACGTTTTCATCATCCAAAATGTATTTTCTGATACAATGTGGAAAAAAAAGTTGCACTTAAAGTTTCTTATGGCATATTGGGTAGATTTTGTATACGAGTAAGCATCTTCACTGAAGATGACCCGACACACAGATCTGTTATGTAATTTCGTACTACTGCTGCATTGTTATTAGTGGAACAATTTTTCAAAGGCATGCATTTTTCTGAAACAATAAGCCTTTCAATACGAAATTGTTGGGGATTGGAGAGGCCGAAGTCATGTCCTGTTTTTATCTTTATTGGAGTTGGCCTAATTCATGTGTGGCTATGTTGGATCATTCCTATAATGACAAAGTCATGTATAGACTTGTTTCATTTATTTATTTACATGTATTTTTAGATAAAAGGGAATGACAGCATTAATACAGAATAGTTAAAACAGGTAGATATCCATTAATAATAACAATAATATTCAGCTTTTATATAGCGCCTAATACATCGGAGATGTCTCTAAGCGCTTTACAGATATATTATTACCCTGGTCATCGGATTCTGGCATGCCCGCACACAATGTATGCACATTCTCCGCTCCCTGGGGAGTATTCCAGCCAGTCGCCTGTTAAGCGCACACATGCTAAGCAAAGGACATTAACTTTCGCCATCCTACCGGTACCCATTTAACACCTGGGTGGAGAGTGGCAAATGTAGATTAACGTCTTGCCAAAGGACGCTAGTGCTGCGGTGGGATTCGAACCCCGGACCTCGTGGTTCACAGTCCAGGGACTTATCCACTGATCCACAACACCTGCTGCTTGTATGTATATATATATATATATATATATATATATATATATATATATATATATATATAAACACCTATCGGGTACATTAGGAGGACAGTTTTTGTTCTTTTTCTTTGTCCAACTGTCGACTTAATGTACCAACTGTCGACCTAATGTAGGGGTCTCTATTATGACGAAATAAACTGTATTGTCAACTGTCGACCTAATGTACCCGTTAGTCAAATATATTTATATATATATATATATATATATATATATATATGTATATATATATATAACGGCCTATAAGGGCCTATGGAAAACAAAAAGGAAAACGTCCGAGTTTAAAGGACTTTTATTTACATGTTTACTACTCATATATATATATATATATATATATGTGAAAGAAATTGCGAGAATAACGTTGCGTAGCTCAATCAAAGTTCCCCAGAGCTGTCCTCCCTTTTTATATATATATATATGGAGAGAGGGGGATGCATCTTTTTCAATGTGCTAGCTTGGCTAATAATGAATTACCTTAGAGTGTGTAATTTGTGTTCGGCCTTCTTCTCTCCTGTCCTCAGGTTTGGTTACCACAGCATATTCAACCTTAAAGGAAGGAACAAGATATATAACGCTATATGAAAGGTTTACAAAATAACGACATGGAGATGACAAAGATAACAATGACAGTCGTTATATTTTGATACTAAAGAGTGTCAAACTATTACAAGCAACTTGCAGTCTGCAGTGTGTAACTAATAAAAACGAAATCACAGGTTCTGTTTACGCCGTTATTTTTTAAATTATATTTCAAATTTCTGAACTGAGCAGCAATCATAAATCGACATTCTTTTTTTTATCAATTATTGGGAAATTGTATATTATCATTAATTTCTTCTTCTATTTGGCTCAATTACGTTGCTTTTAATAAATATTTTACCATTCCAGAAGTTGTAACTTTATGTACATGCGGAACTGCTTCTTCAATTTTGGCTTGGTTGATGAACTGATAGCCCACATCGATATGGATCATCTAAAAATTAATGTCGTTTAAATATAACAGTAAAGTTGTCAAGAAAACTTGTATATTAATGGAAATTTTATTTAGTATAAATTGACACTTTTGAACATAAAAAGAAAAATCTTTAAATTAAAATATAAGGAATCTTTTACCTTGGAATAAGGAAGGAGCAATGATTTAAAGTGGTCTCTATTTCCTTTGTATAATACTGCATGAATAGGTAGAGTTTAATTCATTCATTAAAACACTCAATATGCATAATTTTTTTATAAAACGACATTGATTTTTTTTTTTAAGTTTATCATAATAATTTTCCCTAATTACAGAGTGAAAATAGACTAGACATCTATCAACTTACACCTTTCATACTGCGATGTTAAAAGTATATTAATATTGACAAGATAAATGGTGTTATAAAAAATAGTTATGTAACTATTACTCTCTTATTATTTTTTTTTAACGTAGTGCAATTAAACCTTGTGTGTGTGTTGGTAATGAAGAGGAATAATGAGGAAATATGATATTGTCCACAACACCTGGTTACTATTCACACTTCTAGATGTATCGCGCTTCTTGTTGACTGTTGCGTATTGTGCAGATTGGTTCACTAAGTCTTCCTGAAATAGAAGTACGGGCTGTTATTGATATCTATACTTCTGTATCGATTATGAAAGTATCGATCCGACAATAACTTTAATATTAATATTTTCTTCTTTGAATCTTTGAGAAATATTAAAATCGTTTCAAGGATCTTCTCAAGTGCGTGCATTAGAGGAATAACCTGAAACATTGTCTTTGTTTTCCAAGTTTTGAGTATCCTCATATCACATTAGTTGTGATTTCATAGATTAAAGGGAAGAGTCATTGGTTTGTCATGCTGGCTAATTGATTTTTACTAAGTAGATATCGAGAACCTCTCCACATTTAGTGACATTTCGCTTTGTTTTGTTCCTTTTTTCGACGGCAGCGTAGAAAACTGTCGGGTCGAGTGGTCCTTCCTGGACATGAAAGAAAAACAGACAGATATCAATATACTTCTTTAAATCAAATAATTTAAAGCTCTAATGTTTCCCCATGTTTCTAAACCGTAATAAATGCATACACTGCAAAGCAAATTAACATAAATCTTCATTTATTACATGTAACAAACAATGGAGGAAAAAGAACAAGCAGTCTCCTTTCAAACAACTAAAGTAATGAAGCAAGATGAACAGTGCATTTACAATTTGAAATACACATTTCGTTTGAAATTTACATTTACATTTGTATGGGTTTATTAATGGAGTATACTTGTAACGTGCCTCGTGTTTGAAATACAGTTGTTTAAAGTAGCTATCCAAAGAAAATCACAAATATGGCAATTAATGTATCACTAGAAACTGGGAAGCTTACAGATGGCAATCGTATAAGTTTTATGTCAACTGCGTATATGATGATTATAAAAACAACACAAATAAAAGCTCTTCTCAGCATCTGGAATATCCGAGGATTCGCCAGAAATATAGCGAAGTTTTGATATCGTCACACTAGGGACCAATCCTGCTTAAGCAGACGACGTCCTATAATGAATAAACGTAACTGCAATGCAATTATTTATCAAATTATAAAGAGTTTGGTACATTTAAACATGACCTTATTTCACACCATTCTAAAAGGGAAAGTGAACTGATTCTGATAACTAAAACCGTTTGATAGTAAATACACAGGAGAAGGGTCAATGATCAATGAAATAAACCCCACTTTCAAATTGAAAAGCCCTCCGAATAATATCACAGATTGTATTCGTTCCCTCTTGAAACGCCGAACACGCCCCGGTGCAAGCAGCTGAAAATACAATGGCGTCTTATTTTGTTTACAAGTGACTGATTCCTTTATTTTTTTAACGCTGCATTTTTCATCAAAATAATACCATACACGAAGTTAAGAGTGAGGCAAAAGACTAACATTAAGACTGACGCTAGTCAAGTAAGAGAAATAAGTGAAGAGGAGATGACAAAACAGGCACTGAAAAATGTGTAAGATGTTATGGGACATCGTCTGCTTAGACAGGACTGGTCCTTCGTGTGTCGTCACACATCTCAGCAGCGTTCAAGGAGCTCTTCAGCTGCTATATCGGGGGCTGTATTTTACCGTTTTATAATTGATAATAATCATTAATTCAAAATGTTTCCTAAGCGTTGAATTTGGATAACCTTGTATAATTTATGCCATCTATGCAATAATAATATTTATTTTTATGGAATTTTCTTGCAATGTGATCTTTAACTGGGATAAGATGTGTCATATTGGGAAAAGAATTATCAAATTATTCGTAATTCTACCGACGCATTTATGACTGTGATTTACAAGTTTTCCATTTGGAAGTACCATGCATTTTTCAAAACATCGCCAATGGAAATTGTGTTAGACACATCACTATCGCTTACCTTTCTAGTATTAGTCTTAAGTTTGGAGTGGGATCCCCCAGATGCTCCTAAGCTTTCCCCGACTGCTCCTGTTAAGGAGGGTTCTACCAAAGCCTCGTTGGATAGAGGCACAAGTATCTGTGTCGGGGCTCGAGGATCAGATGTGTGTACAGGTATAGACACCGGTATCGCACTTTGGGCCCGGACAGTATCAAGGGGTTCGTCTTCGTCTAAGTTTTCTCTAGGCGTAACCGTCAAAGCTCTTAGTTCAGGCGTTGATGTTCTGTTTCCTGTATCCAACAAATATAAAGATATCATTGAAAATATTTAATCTAATGCCTGGGGCAGTAATACAAACGTAAAGCGCTCTTGGCTCTCACATTTAACTAAAGATGCGTATACATTGAGGCATATATATATATATATATATGTATTACAAGTGGTTCAATCAAGCTGTGAATATATATCACATGTAAATAGTTTCACAGAATGCTCTGCTTGTGATAAATTATCGCCGTGCTATTTAACGATGAACAGAAGCATGCAAATGATGATGCGAAATGGTATAAGCTTGACTTGAACATTTTACTCATTCAATAAAAATAAGAGCGCAGAAGGAATCTACATTCCCCTTCCGTACAGAAAAATATATACTTACTATTTTGCCCATTCGTCTTTCGTAGTACGATGAGCTTAATACTAATCACAGCGAGTGCAAAGAATAAAGAAACTACAGCGGAATACAGCCAAATCTGCCAGGTACCCTCTACATGAACACAAGGACACATTATAGAAAATTATGCAATTTTTATTACTACATGTATGTTATATCTGATTCTGTTATTGGATGGTATGGTAAAACAAGATAGAATGAATGAAAAATGAAGAATCAAACGTTTGTCTCCTATCTTAAAAGAGAACATCAACTTATGTACATGATAATAGATAAATGCTTAACAAGTTTCACTGCTCCTAAACTCCTCCTAACTTATATATCTTTATTATTATTAAATCCTCTCTTTATGTCCTATATGTTCATTAGAGGACAATTAAAGTCATTATAAAGGTTTAAAACTATCAACATAACCCGCATAGTAATAAGGCCATATTTGGACGCATTGTCTATAATTTTCATTAACTTTCATCGATTTTGCTTTATACATAAACTATACTGATAATCATGAAAGTTGTAGTGATGATAATGATAATGATAGTAATGATGATGATGCTGATAATAATAATAATGATAACAATAGCAATAATGTAACAATGAAATGATAACGATAATGATGATGATGATGATAATAGTTATGTTCACACGTAGTACATAGCATCGATGCTATGTAAGTTTCAAAACTATTTCCAGTACGTTCAGACAGGCCATGATCGACTTGCTTTTATCACCCACTCGTGACTATTCATCGCTCACTCGCTGCCAAAACAATAATTACTGCGCCACACAGAGTGACCCGAGTATAATTGGTATGCATGGTCAAACGCGCGGAAGTTTGTGCACAGGGGTCATATCATGCGAAGCTTTTGTTTTTAATATTTTATTTGTCTTCATAAATCAACATAATAACACAATAACAATTCATTTGTAATATCGATAATACAATCAACTAGCAAATACATGTGTTATAATACTTAATTTTAAATAAACCTTGTACATGTCAAAATTGACTGAACTCCAATCTTATACCAAAATAAAACACATGCACACTATCCTCTGGTAAGCACATGTAAATCAATAGCTAAAGACCACATCATATATGTGGCCAGGCACCACAAAACCACCAAAAAGTTGCCAGATATGAATTTTTAGTTAAGGTCTGATTCTGAAAGAGCAGATTCTCAGCTTTAAAATGATATATAACTCATTAGCATTGAATGTTCATAACTCAATGTACAAAGAGAAGAATGCACAGTCCCTCATAATGTTACTTCTTAATAAGGGTTTAAAGTTTGCAGTCTTTGCAAAGAGCAAAGTGTTGTGCTAAGGTGACAAAAGGAGGATTAGAACTCAATGAAAATTTCTATGAAGGGATTATCAGATTGTCCTAAAACTTGGCAACTAATTAGACATATCCTGTTTATCATAGTGCACAAGTATCAATGCAAGTACTTACTCCGGTTAAAATTTAAAGGAAATTAAAATGAGACAAATATTCAGGGTCGTGAAAAAGAAAAGTAACACAACAAAATCCAGAGAAGACACACATAAGTGTGATAAAAAAACTGTCAAAAATACCACTTTTAGATTGGTGCCTCCAAATTTTTGGATTACTTAGAAAAAAGTATACTCTTTCAGGAAATACCCAAAACTAAAATTTGACCATGCCAACGAAAACACATTGATTGAGCTCTATCTGAAAATCACACAGTGCAAATTTGTGGTGGTTTTGTGGGGCCTGGTCACATATATAACAAAAGTAAAGATAAAATGAAGGAACCCCCCCCCCCCCCCCAAAAAAAAAAAAAAAAAAAAAAAAAACCCTTCATTACCACACAGTATACACAGTAGCCTACGTACCCCTACATCACATGAATACATACATTACATTACAGTACCAGATGAAACAGACAGAATGATAATAGAAAAAAGTAGGGAAGAGGGTACATCACATGAATACATACATTGCATTATATTATAGCACCACATGAAACACAGAATTATAATAGCAGCGAGTGAAGATAGCAGCGATTGCGCTCACATTACAAATTAGTCACAAGCGCGGTGGGTGGTCTACCGCAAAGCGTCGATGCTTTGTCGCTGGATCCTGAGATTTACTCCTGCTAAACTCGCTGCCAGAATAGTTTGGAAACCTAGCTCCAACTCGCTTCTATCTCGTGACTATCTGCGTTCAGACAGCGTTTGGTCTTAAAACTATCTGGTCATCACCAAAATAGTCTCGAAACCTAGATAGCATCGATGCTATCGCTCTACGTGTGAACGTACCTAATAATAATAACAATAGCAATAATATAACAAAAAAAGTATTAAAAACAAAAATAATGATTTTGATGATGATGATGATAATAATGATAATAATAATAATAACAAAAATAATAGCATAGGCTCAGGCCATTTCAAGTCAAATAGTGGAGGAGTAAGGATTCTGATAACGAAGAAAAATAATTATTTGAAAAGCTTTGTTTGGTTAAAGAAAATTGCAGCTCGGTGGCGGTTGGGGCAATTACGGGCGACGTTTTCTTCTTGACTGTACTATATATGTGTACCTAAGTAAGGTATTCTAGATTGGGATTCACGAGGGGCCACTGTTGGTTCCAATTTGAAAATGATAGCGGTTAGTGTTATAAAGAGATAAATCATACAAACCATTGTATATATCCGAAGCAGAGGTTGATGAATCCGTATGTTCCGTCCGAGTTATGGCGTTGTGTTGCTGAGCTCCTTCTGTAGACGTGGTGGATGTTGAATAAGAAATACCTGAATGTTGGGAGCGACAGGACGATAAAAAAATACAAATTGATAACATGAATAAATTAGTTTTTGTTTATTTGTTGTCTATATAATTTTATATTTTTAGGGAACTATGCTTGTACAAGGCCCAAGGGCTTTATTTATGTAGTTCCCCATTTCATTTTCTAATTTCGTTTATGACATATTTTGTATTTGTTTTGAATGTACTTTTTAATTGAAAATGACATAAATGAGAATTCAATTGAATTGAAACAGTTTTGTCATAACGTCATTTCAGGTGTTAATCTTATCCTCATATTATGTATTCTTTTTTTAATAGGTGCATTACAAAAATGGAAAATTGCTGTCATGCTCTTTTGTTCAAAATTTGTATCAAGATTGCCTCAGTTTCAATTTTAGTTTCAGTTTATAGTTTCATAATTCATATATTCTCAGTTTTCGATGTTTTCCCAAAATAGATGGTACAAACATACATTTTGTTGTCAGAGACTATAACAGGAGGTGAGTACCTCATATCTATTTGTTTTCATGTAGTATCACTTGAACAGACTTAGCTTAACGAACAGTGAAATATGGAGGAGCCTAAGTTGAAAGCTACGCTGGAAAGTTATGGGCTCCAAAGTTAGAGATTTGTATAGTTCTATAAAATAATTCAGTTCATTTGTTGCTGCTGATAATTATGTGAGAAAGCTTTTATTCTAGTTACGTATTCGTCTATTTCATTTATTTAAAAAATGTCTTCCTAACCCAGGGGATACCGAATACGTGATCATACCATGGTGGTAGACCTGCGTTAGCGGGCTCCTCACAAACACATGAAAATTTAACTTAATCTATGGGTAACACAAAAGTACTAAACAATCATTCGAAAGAAAGAGAGATCGATATATACGAACCTTTTATTTCAATAAAAACTGATGTCTGTAGTGGTTCAGCGTCATTATCAATCTTAGCTTTACAGGTTATATTTTCCCCCTGGTCATCGTTTGTTGGGATGAATGATAATATGGTCGATGGAACAACAAGACGTTGGTCATGCTCATCGAATTCGTAATAAGTGCCCTCAAAGACCTTCTGTCCAGTAAATATCCACTCCAGCTGGATGGTTGGTTTGATCGACGTATCGGTTTGGCATCGTATTGTCCGATTGGTCCCTTTGGTGACTTTGAAAGATCTGTTTAATTTGACATCGGTGTCATTATCCACAAGTATCAGCTTCTTAGGCGGAACTACGTATGAAAGCAAATGACAAAGCAATATTTGGCAAGATGGAAAATATTTGTACATTTTAACCAATTTCCATTATACTGACTTGATTAAATAAGGCTCTATTTGTCTATAAAATATTTTGATTTATGTCCAGTCTTGATAATCGTGTATATATTTTCATATCATAGGTGAAAAGAAGGAAAATGTGAAATTATTTCGTATTTTCATTCACATGTCCCCACATGTCCCCACAACGATAAGAGAGTATAAGAGAGCATTCCCCAAGTCATCCTCCAAAATACACATAATACCACAGCATTAATAGAAATTCATTTGATAATCATAATGAGATCACAGTACCTTTGTGCATATTGATTATAAAGCAGAATCTTGATAGATTCCTTCAAACATTTCTTCTACTTTATTATGTTTATAGTCTGATAGGTCTCTATAATCTATGTCTTTTTCTATGTATTAATTTTCATGAATATCTCCCCATTTCGTGCCGTGAGCTGCAAACTACAACCAGGAATTTGAATGTTGAATGATGTGCTTATAAGATTGGTTGAGTTTTTCTTCGTTTAGCGCATTATATAAACATTCATTGCTAAGTTTGTTTGCGAGGAAGATTTCCAATAATACCAATGAAATAGAGCACTCAAGCACCATACGTCAAAATTTCATTTAAAAAAACAAGACAAACAAAACAAAAAATGATACCTCAGTTAAAATTACGATGAAGTTGGACAATGTAAAATTTTGCAGTTCAACTGGAAATAATACACTACTAATGCTTCTTCGGGTGAATACCATAAAAACATGGCCTCGGCTCTACAAAGTGGAAATGGCAAGTTCAACAATATTTGTATCACTGATAGCCTATATATTTTTAGTTTATTCAGTCGCAGGGCTACTTTTCGGAGCAAAGACTTACCATACGTTGTTAATGTTATGTAACATTTTTTTATATCATACGCCGTTGAGATTTCACATGTGTATCTGCCTTCGTCATCAAGTGACACGTTTGGAATCTTTAAGATGCTCGAAATATTAGATGCAACAATCATTAGTTCAAGCTCTTCATACATTTTCTTGCAGTCAGTTTCATGGCACACAAAGAGTACAGTAGTATTTTTTTCCCAAATGACATAATCAAAAGCTTGTGACGGTGCTGGTAGAGTGCAGTTTAGTTCCACTTCTACTCCAGCTCTGGCAGTCTTTTTCGATTGAGTGTCAGGAGTAGACCCTGTTAAAGTGAAGGAGAAGACTAGGGATCTCTACTAAATGAAGATGAGCACATTATCCATTATGCATGTAATTATATTCATTTTATATTTTTTTTGTTCTTAAGGGAATCTACAATAACAAGCTTCTTACTAGATTCCCTCATATTTCACTCCAAATGTGTTTGTCTTATCCCAACATTAAAAAGATGGAATATTGATCTGTTTCTCAGTATGTTCACATGCATGTGTGTGTGTGTGTGTGTGTGTGTGGGCGTGTTTAGCCCTATGTCCGAGGACATTTTCGGACAGAGAAAAAAAAATAGTCAATAGTCAATAGTCCTCGAACGTCGAACAATGAATTTGTGCCTTATTCCGTCGACTGTCCGAGGACGGAGGAACAACAATAGAGGAACAGTACCTGTCCTCGGAAATAAAGCCATACAAGACACTGTGTGTGTGTGTGTGTGTGTGTGAAAAGTACTGAAAATGATTTCTTCATAACGTTGTACTAGTGCACTGGTCAATTTATAAGTTTCTATACATGTGATCTGAAATGTGAAATAAAACTAAACTGAAACTAAACTGAATTCAATGGAAGAATCTGGTTTTTAACTGAATACCTTGGCAACAATTAACTCGCATATTTTCGCATATAAGGATTATATTCAGTTGTTCAAATTGAGTTAAAATATTGTATTACTACCTAGGTTCACACGATAGTCCCAAAGTGTTAACTTTAGCTTTGTGATTTCAAACTCCGAAGTTATCTTGCAGTTATGGACCTTGCTTGTTAAAAAAATCATCTCATTACTAATAATTAAAGCCTGCCAACTGTGTGAGTCATATAAAAGATGACTTGTATTTTTTTTCTACTTACAGCAAGAGCGAAAACCGCAGCCAATACACAATAGCAGAGTTACACACCGCGTCATCGTGTTGAACACACTTGCCCAGTCTCCACCTGGCATCTCGTAATGACAAAACTTAGATGTTGAAGAGGTTATTAACTGGAAGCTTTTTCATGACAACCCTAATAACGTATAAAAGATAAGTTTGCACGTAGCACTTAGGCCTATCTAACATCGGATCAAGATGTTAAAGGGAAATTAACCTCAGCGTATGAATTAGCTTATTTTGAATGGTGTAGTATATGCCTCTTATTTGATACATGCAATTTCATGTAAAAACACAGGATATAGATATAAATCACTATTTTCCAGCCAAGTTATCGTCTGCTAGCAATAATAAGGGGGCTGCCATTACTTTATGTGTACACGAACATATTTTTCATCCCAAGTAAAATTTCCTTCATCGTTAACTTGTAATTGATTTTTAGAGGACAAATATATATTAGATAAAGTCACATATTCTGAAATGTAAGTTTAGTTTTATATATTTTTTAAAAGGTCTTAATTTGTTCATAAAAAATATACTTCATAAAAAATATACGTCAAGGACGGAGAATTGACGTCAAGGACGGAGACAATCGTAACAATACCAAAACAAAGCGAGGAATCTGCTTTACAGGATGGCTATTAGAACTCATGGGTCGTCAATTATCTAGGCCCATGGCCAATAACAATCGTAATACAATCAGAACAAAGCGACGTATCTGTTGTAAAGGTAGGCTATTATCAATGCATATGGTACCTAATGATCCGTGTCATGCACAAAATGGCAGCCTCCATGGAAAGACGTAGCAGACAATAGGTGCATCTAGAATATCACGTGGGGTTAATTGTCCTTTAATGATGGCGCTCTTATAAAGAAGTTTATTGTTGAAACTTAGGGAAGTTGGGAGGAAGGCATCCATGGGCGTCAATCCGAGTAGAGAATCTATTGTTCATGGGGGGGGGGGGGCGGCTATTGTGTCGTCCCCCCCCCCCCCCCCCCCCCATGATGAATAGAGTGACGTCACGATTACCGCCCATGAAGGCATCTATGAAAATTCACCAACGGGACTAACAATATCTTCAAATTTTAAGAGTCTCAGGTCATGAAATAAGGTGTTGGTAGAGTTCCACATTTTACATCCAACAATTTTTATTATCTTCGTTTGTAATGTAGTTATATTACTAAATTAGACGAATAGGTAATGCCCCGCACAAGAGTGCAATACGATATGGGAGAACTAAGGAACAAAACAAACTTCGAAGAACATTACTAAATTCTGGGATGACAGATTTTATTACACGAGATCTACACCGGTGCTTTACTATTCTAAAAAGTACCTACTATATCACTTATTTCTTTAGCTGCGGTAAGCTTAAAAAAAAAGACTGAGGGTAATGATCATGGAGGTAGTTGACTAATGGGGGATTAATCTGTACAATGATGGTTCTATTTCAATGAAAAAAAGTATCAAAAGAATTTGCTATTTATTTTGCATTGTCTGTAATAATCTCAAGAGATACACCACAGAATTTAATATAAAGAGTAAGCTAAGCTATCTAGAAAAAGCTCTAAAAATGTCAAGTTGAATGTTACAACCACCTCAGCCAGGTGCCAGAGAATGGAATTTGTGTACATTTCCACTACCAAAAGCCTCAAATCTTTTGCTCGTTCGCTTTACTCGCTCGAAAATTTAAAACCAAAAGTTGATAATGGGCAAAAGGTGTTATTGTCTTCGCGAAAATGTGCCCGTACACCTGTGCCGAGGCCCAATCTTTTCTAAATCATAATTTTGAAGTGGCCTAACCTAGCCTGTGATTTGCCTGTGTCTAGAAAGCTATGTTCATTTTGGAGCTGATGCGGGTTGATATGAGTATGAGTTAGAAATACCCCAATGGTTTGTCGTGAAATGAAGAAGTGACAGGTATAGGATATTGTGAAATGATGCTATTCAATGCGCTATCCTTGTAACATTTGAAAATGCTATTTTTACGAAAATAATCATAACTTTTGTGGTTTTAGCTTATATCCTTGTGCAATTCACAAAAGAAATTGAGGTGATGCTGCTACATCTTTTATTGAGATTGGTCGAGTACCTTTGAGATATTGTAAATCGAAACCTCATTACATTTGTTTAGACACCCCGTAAAAATAGTGGAATACATAGAAGGAACACGCCATAAGGTATGTCTGACCTCTGTGTCTAATCAGATTACCGCCAATTCGAGCATGGATGCTATATCTACAGAAATAAAGTATTTCTTTCTCACCTACCCATTTACAACAGAAGTGATAAAGTGGCTGGTATAGACAGGATGGCGATCCAGGGGAAAGGGGAAACACCCCCTTATATTTTAAATGAAATAAGAAATAAGTTAAAGCAAATATGGCAAAGAAAAAAGGGCTAAGGGCTACAGGTATTCTTTAGGTTCTGAAGTGCTTAGAAAATTAATTATTAAGAGGGGAATTTTCTTGCTTGGTCGATAGGCTCCCTTTCATGATAATGCATTCAGTTTGTGATTATTGCAGAATATCTTTAACATAGGACAAGATTCCAGTTTAGATATTCCAAAATAGGGCCTGATACAAAGACAGGTTCAAGGATGACAGGGGGTTCAAAATTCAATTCACACTCCCCGAACAAAATATTTTTTCAGGGAGGGTGACCTCGTACGCACAAGGGGATGTACGGACAAAATAACTATATACGTCAAGAACTAGACTTTTTAGTCCCCCCCCCCCCCTTGGTCAGTGGCGTATCTAGGGATTATGGCACCCGGGGCAAACAATGAAGTTATCCCCCCCCCCCCACCCCCGAGTGCCCAAACTTATCTACGTTATTGTGCAAGCTAGGGAGCAAAGCGACCGAGCGGCAAAAATTTCCATTTTAAACCCTCAAAATCTCAAAATCTAGGAGATTTTGCAATTGACTACCGCGAGTAAGCGGTAGAGAAGCGACAGAGCTTTGGAAAAATTTGCATTTCAAACCCTCAAAAACTAGATTTCTAGTGCATTTACCCTGCGGATATTTCTTAATTTCCCCCGTTTTTTCTCTCCTTTTCGTTTTTGCGCCCCCTCCAAGTGCGGCCTGGGGCACGTGCCCCCCCCCCCCCCCTCCCCAGATACGCCACTCCACGGGTAGGCCAACCCCGGGTCGATTAAGGAACTTAAACATTTACGTATGTTTTGGGCCATTTAGTCAACTTAGGGTAGATAACACTTCCAACTATTTATATCACAGGTGTCCCAGATGCTTTAATTTATAGGCAACCCAGAGTTCTCTTTGTTTACTCTGGGTTGACAATAAACTAAAGTGTCTGAGACAAACCTTCAAAGACCTTCCAAAAACCGCTCAGTAAGAGGTTATGGGGTCCAGTTTCTCTCCATAATTCCCTGACAAGCCAAAAAAAAAAAAAAAAAAAAGATCTTCACTCTAAAAGGGGGGGGGGGGGGAACAATTGAGAAAATGGCGGATCGTCATTTTTGGGGGAAAATGGGACCCATGTCTAAGGATCTTTTTAAAAAGGGGGACCGATGTCTAATGATCTTTCTTCAAAAAGTCACCCTTCCCAGCGGCACATCCCCGTATACCCAATATACGTGAGTACCCCGCCCCCCGGGGGTTGGTCTAACCGGGGGCCCTACCCCGGGTTGACTCTCATGTGGGTATTTTCCATTGCTGCATATATATATATATATATATATATACACTACAAAAAAAAGTAACTCCCCCTTAATCAAATTAGCGTAACTTCTTAACAAAATGGTTGCGAGCAAAATAGCTTGGCAAGATTGTTCTTACACCAATGCTTAGGTCAGACGGACATGTACGGATGTCTGCGGATGCATCCGTAAAAAAAAATAATTTCACCCGCAGAAATTGTTGAAAATCTGCGCAAAAAGCCAAAAAACCACGGTAGATACGCATGAGATACGGATGCAATACGCATGAAATACGCAAATCCTGCGGATGTTCTGCGGAAGACACCCCTTTGGCGGATGTGCCACGCTAGTGTCACTTAAATTCTGCGCAAGATGCGGACTAGATACGGATGTTCTGCGGAAGATACGGAAGTCCTGCGCACGATACGCATACGCACACGGATGTCGGCTTTCTCCTCGTCCGCAACATCCGCATATATACCGCGGCTTGTGGAGCATCACTTCAGTTGCGATTCGATCTTTGGAGAGAACACTACTACTACTACTACTACAGATTTTCAACATTCACGCTGCGGATCTGCGTATGTCTGCGGATCCTGCGGATTAGGTTACGGATGGATACGGACGTTTTACGCAAAAATACGCAAAGATACGGATCAATACGCATGATACGGAACAATACGCAAATTCTACCTAAATTCTGCGCAAAAGACCTTGCGCGGGAAATTTAAAATAATTTTGAGATTTTCAAAACTTTTTCGCGGAAGACCTCGATTCCTGCGCACTCCCACGGATTTTTACGGATGCACTTACGGATGATACGCATGATACGGATTGCTGCGGATTTCTACGGATTTTTACGGATGCACATCCGCAGACATGCGTATCGCGCGTATCTGTCCGTCTGACCATAGCATTATTGACTAACTTCCCTGTACAAATGCGATTGATCCATCGAGTCATGCAAACATTAAAGGCAAACATGCCACTTTTCAAAAGTCACAAGGGTCATTTTCTATGCTGTATTAAGAGTACATGCATAGTACCTCCTTGAATTTAACATTTCTTGCGCGATTTTTAAAGTGTGCTCACTCAAACATGACAAGATGACAACCTCTTATGATCACATAACATGTCATGATACATTTTGGGAAAAATATCTGGAGTTATTTTTTTTTTCCATAAGCTGAATGGATTTTGCAATTTCAAATTCAGGAGGGTTGATTTTTTTTTAATTGTGCTCACCCAACCATAATAATGAGAAAAGTGTCAGAATGGGTGTGAGGGGGTCAAGCGATGGATGATAAAATAACAACAACACATAAATATGCACCGGAAACCGAATTCACTAAAATCTCGTTTCACAGAATCCCCCAAATGACCCTTGTGACGTTTGAAAAGTGAGTCAACACTCCTGCTAAGATATTTTGCTCAAAACCTTCTCGTTAAAAAATTAAAGGGAGTTACTTTTTTTGTTGTGTTTATGTATGGGGATCGGTTTACCACATGGATCCGATCATGAATATGGTTGTAATACGGACTTGTACTTGTGCTGGTTATAATATTATCATCGAGGGGACTAAGGGTGCGTTCATAGTTCAATTGTGAAGCCAGAATCAGTGGTTTTAAATATACCAATGAACTGATGAAATACAGATTTAAACCGCTGTTAAACGGTAAATTTGTTTATAGGTCTTTTCTCCAGGCTAATTCCGGCTCTATACCGCCGGGGTTTTTTTCTTCTCACCGCTGTGTTTCTGCGATAAACAAATGTCCGGACACAGCCGTCTATTTAAACAGGTATCAAAATGCTGAATCTGTCCTGAAACACATACCCTTTATAGATTGAGCTCTTTTGTCTAAAGTCGATTAAAGATAGACTCGTGTAACAGGAGTTTGGATTGTTGCTCTGTTAATATTAGTTATAATAGGTACCTCAACGAGAACCTTTTGCCCCGGCCGTGCTCGATCTCTGTTTAATTAAGGACGTTGGGGTTAAAGGGGGATCAAAAACACTTGGAAGCTATGGGAGGCGTAGAATAGAGAACAATTTCTTTATAGTGACGGAGAGAGGTCCAGTTCTATGGAGAATAAAGTTGGGAATCATTTCAGTGGCGTATCTAGAAAATTCAAAATATCACCTCCAGGCCAGGGACTTAAGTTGCGACCCTGTCCAAATATCGCAGATACGCATTTAGTGAAGTTCTACAATAAAGTTTGTTAAAAAAAAAGAAGAAGAAAAAAAAAAAAGATTACGGTAAAGGGGCTATACGTAATGCACCATTGGCCACTACATTGCCTACTTGCACCCCTTTTTATGAAAGTAAAAATACTTAGGCCTACTATTTCCATCTGAATATGTTTTGTACATCAGTTGTCGCATTCTCCTATTTACATAATCTACTTCCGTATAAAACATCAATTATGATTATGTTTTTTCAATCAGTTTTAGCCCTCATAACTGTCCACAATAAGTGAAAAACTGCTTTCATCGTTGGAAAGTGTCGTTTTGAGTTAAAGTCTCCGTTTCAATCTCCCTATAATATGAAATGCCATGCCGAGCAACATATCCCATTAAAGAAATCGCTGAAAACTTCTTTTCCAGATATTCAGAAATGAAACCATTTTCTTTAAATCTCCTCCATTGTTTAGTATTGCCTGCTCCTCACCTCTCTCTGACATGTTTTATTGTTCGATTCCTCCCCCCCCCCCCCCCTTGCCTTACACATTTTCTATATAGCTGACAATTGAATTTAAAAATGATATAAAATTTACCTTCTAAAATAATTTGTTTGTAAGATGCATGCACGGCCATTTATTGACTATAGGCCTAGGGTAGAGAAGTTTGGGGCAACTCACTCCAAACCACCTAGCCATTTCCATTATTTAATATACAGTCTTCAAAAGAAATGGGGGGGGGGGGGGGGGGGCTCACGGTGAGATGACTTACTTGACAAAGCCATTACGGATTTACACATTTTTGTGTAAACTTACCGAGCACATGGGGTGCAAGTACTATCAACTTTTCCAAACGCAGCTTTAAGGCTGATCTGCGACCTATTTTCTTTCCTTGTTTTAATTTCTCAGGCCTATGCGTTTTCGTGCCCCTTGATAAAGTGTAAGCGTACCAGAGCACATGGGGTACAAAGTACTGTCGGCTTTACCAAACACAGCTATAACAGGCTGATCTGCGACCCATTTTCTTTTTTTTTCTTCTTTATTACTAAGGCTTATGCTATTTCGCACCCCTTGACGAAGAGCCATCCGTCATAGTGTGAAGAAATGCATTACAAGCCAATAAAGGACACGTAAGATTTATTTTAAAAATCTAGCTAGACAGGGATTTTTTTAGCCAGAAAGGGTGAATAGGACACTTTTATCATGGGATATGTACTTTTCCAGATTTTAGTCAACGTGGGGCATGATCCATTCATTGTTTTGTTGGGGTTTTTTTTACTTCTTTTTAATTGGAAATGGACTTAATTATCATTATAACTTTATCCTACAAAATATCGGCATGGCCTGTGAGTGTAGCCCCACCCCCTCCCCCCACACACACACTCACACACAGTCTTGCATTGCTTTATTTCCGAGGACAAGTATTGTTCCTCTATTGTTCCTCCGTCCTCGGACAGTCGACGGAATAAGGCATAAATTCATTGTTCGACGTTCGAGGACTATTGTCCGGCTTCCGAGGACCATTGTTCTCATGAATTTTTTTGTTCTCTGTCCGAAAATGTCCTCGGACATACGGCTAAACACGCCCACGCCTACATACACACCCACACTTTACAATCGCACCTAATTTCATTGCTTCCCTTCTTCAAGTCTTTTCTTCTCACTCGCCCTTCTTATTCTGGCTCTTTGAAACCGGGATTGGGGAAACAAGTCTCTTCCTGTGGTCCCCGGTGTCACTGATGACACGTAATCCCCCCACCCCCACCTCCATCTCAATCCCACCCACTCCTTCGCTACCGCGACATGTACTGCTTAGATTATTTCGTGAAAGATATAGGTCTAAGTTTTAATAGCCTACATTTACGATTATGTATTAAGTTATATAGTTTTAGGTTTAGCATTTGAGGTAGGCCTGTGCTGAGTCCAGAGTTCAATTATAGGAAATCGACCACGGAGCGATCGTTGGCGGAGCATGTGTCGTATAACCCCTTCCTGTGTTGTGGCCAATATTTATATTGACAAATATCTTCATAGACTTTTTTCTCCTATACATTCGACATAATTAGCATAAAAATAAATCTCCTGTTACATGAGTCTACACTGTAATCGATGGAAACTAGTCAGCAGCTCTATTGCCTCAACATGCAGGGAAGTAGGCATTTATCTAATTTATCTATGACGTATTCCTGTGAGTAACACTTTAGCCGTCCCACAACAGCTCAGCCAATTGCGAGCATTTCTCTTTCATGCAAATTGCGAAGCGACTGAACCTTGATCCCTAATGCTCCGCCTTGTTTGTTGTCGACTTGGAAAGCACTGAATAGAGCTCATGACAACACTATCAACATAATAATTTCATCTCCACCAATCCCCACAATAGGCCCATCTGGATAGAACATGCGCAGTATATACAAATATCGACCTTGCCATTGGCCAGACAATTTGTTTTGATTGCTGAACCACTCACCATGCGTTACAAAAGGTGCGAAATACACACAAAGGGGGGGGGGGGGGGGGGTGTGGAAACCTCGCGCCAAAACGCGTCCATAATTTCGAGTGCGTCAAGGAACTCAAACCTGAAACTCATTTAATCTGTTGTCTGTTTCGATGTGCATTGTCGCCCTCACTCCATGATCTCGTTCTGATCAATACGACTTGCATCGCTGAGATTTCACTTGGAAATGTCATTTTCAACGTTATGGGTATTCATCTATACATTGATCATTTTTCTACCAGGTAACGAACTTTTCTTTCATTTTAAATAGAAATTAATTTCAGTTCCTAAGTTCAACGTTATTATCGTTTGAACGTTAAATTGCGTTTACGTCAGGATCCCTGTAAAGTTCTTCTCACTGATAACTTCTGATTCGTCAACTGTTGGAAACTTTGTTGCATCAAGAAGAACACAAAGAAGTGCAAGACAGGAGGTCATTTTCAGGATCAGTCATTACAAATTTGTCTGTTAATGCTGGAAGAAACTTTCAACAGCTATTAAAGCAGGAGCAACAAGCTGACATCTATAGGAGGAAGCAGTGCTTTGTTTCCAAGAGACACATTGTGTTCAACGTGACATCCCACACCGAGATCCTGCTATGAGACTGGTGACTGAAAGGCCACGCCAACAGTACGGGAGTGCGACTTTTGTAAAGTCTGGCATCTCAGCGTGCAATACTTATGTAACTGCTAAGAGATTGAAGTATTGACAGTGAATGTTCATGGCAACACTTCCATCACATCCAACTACAAAAAAAAAACAATGAAATTTTTCATAAGTGTGTCGCCTGATGTTGTTGGGCAGCGTAGAAACAAGATCTTCACTGAGGATTTTACCTGTCATAGCATTCATTTAGGCTTCCATAAGACAGGCAAGAATAAAGAGCTGCTAGAAATCTGGATTGACTCAAACAACCTTCAACTTATGTATAATCCCAAGTTTCCACATTCTCTCAACAGTGGTCGATGGAGAAGGAATATAGCCCAGACTCATTTTCGTCAGTTCAAACCTAGTACCCATGAGCACCAGAATTGTTTTAGATCCAATCCCCAAGTCCCAGCATCACTTAATATGTTCACTACTACAATTTGTTCTCCAAGCAGAGATAACACGCCTGGGAAGGCTTTTAAAGATATTCATCTGTTTATTGGGGAATTTGTGCCTACGCCTGACGTCTATGAACAATTCGTGAACCGCAGTAAGAACAGAGAAAAGTTTTAAGCTGATCCGTTTTCTGCTACTTTTAGTTACGGGGAAATGACACAGGTGAGAATAAAGAGCTGTTAGAAATCTGGATGGACTCAAGCAACCTTCATCTTATTTATGATCCCAAGCTTCCACATTCTTTCAACAGTGGTCGATGGAGAAGGGAATATAAACCAGACTTCCTTTTCATCAACTCAAACCAAAGCACCCATGAGTACCAAAATTGTTCTAGATCCGATCCTCAAATCCCCGCATCACTAATGTGTTCACTACTACAATTTCTTCTCTAGCCTGAGATAATACGCCTGGAACGCTTTAAAGATAAAGTAGAGTTCTGGTCATGCCATTACATTTTGAAAGAAGCTCTCTCAAAGGAATTGAGAAAGGTTGACCACATCTACATGAGAATTGTTTTATACTGTGTTGCTTTGGAATCATCCAAATAGATAAGAAATTGACCCAATCTCACTGTAAAGCACATGTACTGCACACAGAAATGGATATATGGGATTCACAAACAAGTGGGATGAATGTTCAGCCATTTCCAGTCCTATTTCGAATATAAGAGCATTTGAAGAGCAATCCTTTTCAGGGGATGTTTCTACTATGATGTTCTTTCAAACTGACATAAAAGGAATGAGAAAGCTCAAAAATTATTTTTTACCTTTCCCAGAACACAAGATTCCCTTTAAAAGACATTATCTGTTTATTAGGGAATTTGTGCCTACGCCTGACGTCTATGAACAATTCGTGAACCGCAGTAAGAACAGAGAAACGTTTTAAGCTGATCCGTTTTCTGCTACTTTTAGTTACGGGGAAAGCACAGTAGACTACCATGACACAGGTGAGAATAAAGAGCTGTTAGAAATCTGGATGGACTCAAGCAACCTTCAACTTATTTATGATCCCAAGCTTCCACATTCTTTCAACAGTGGTCGATGGAGAAGGGAATATAAACCAGACTTCCTTTTCATCAACTCAAACCAAGCACCCATGAGTACCAAAATTGTTCTAGATCCAATCCCCAAATCCCCGCATCAATAATGTGTTCACTACTACAATTTCTTCTCCAGCCTGAGATAATACGCCTGGGAAGGCTTTAAAGATAAAGTAGAGTTCTGGTCATGCCATTACATTTTGAAAGAAGCTCTCTCAAAGGAATTGAGAAAGGTTGACCACATCTACATGAGAATTGTTTTATACTGTGTTGCTTTGGAATCATCCAAATAGATAAGACATTGACCCAATCTCACTGTAAAGCACATGTACTGCACACAGAAATGGATATATGGGATTCACACACAAGTGGGATGAATGTTCAGCATTTCCAGTCCTATTTCGAATATAAGAGCATTTGAAGAGCAATCCTTATCAGGGGATGTTTCTACTATGATGTTCTTTCAAACTGACATAAAAGGAATGAGAAAGCTCAAAAATTATTTTTTACCTTTCCCAGAACACAAGATTCCCTTTAAAAGACATTATCTGTCTATTTGGGATTTTGAGCCTACGTCAATGAACAATTCGTGAACCACGGTAAGATGATCCGTTTTCTGCTGCTTTTAGCGAATGGGAATGCACATTAGACTACCATGACACAGGCGAGAATAAAGAGCTGCTGGAAATATGGATGGACTCAAACAACCTTCCACTTATTCATGATCCCATTATGTTCACTTCTACATTTTGTTCTCCAATCTGAGATAACACGCCTGGGAAAGCGTTTTAAAGACCCTCATCTGTTTATTGGGGATTTTAAGCCTACGCCTGACGTCTATGAACGATTCATGAACCGCGGTAAGAACAGAGAAAAAGCTTTAAGCTGATCCGTTTTCTGCTGATAGTTACGGGGAAAGCACATTCTGCAGCCATCTCATCTAACCGGAGCAAGTCTTCCAAGATCTAATTGAATCTGCTGATGAACCACACAACAGGAAGAAGGCCTAGGCTACCGTTAAACACATTAATAAAGACCCAAGAAGGCTACCCCACACCACATCACCCAGGGGCACATCAGCGTCTTCTCCATGGCAAGAAAAGTAGGCTACAATATGAAACATGAATAGATTCCAGTAAAAAAAACAAAAGGAATTTCTACTTGTTTCAATATGGAAAGTGAATAGATTCCAGTAGAAAACCAAAAGGGAATTCAACCGGTTTAAATATGAAACATGAATAGATTACACTAGAAAAAAAATCAAATTCTAATATGGAAAGTGAATAGATTCCAGAAAAAAAACACAAAAGGACATTCTACCGGTTTCATTTTAAAACGTGACTAGATTCCAGTAAAAAAACAAAAGGAAATTCTACTTGTTTCAATATGGAAAGTGAATATATTCCAGTAGAAAATTAAAAGGAAATTCAACGGGTTTAAATATGAAACATGAATATATTCCACTAGAAACCCAGAAGCAAATTCAACCAGTTTAAATATGAAACATGAAAAGATTCCACTAGAAAACCAAAAAGAATTTCTACTAGTTTCAAAATGGAGAGTGAATAGATTCCAGTAAAAAAAAGAAAAGGAAATTCTAATTGTTTCAATATGGAAAGTGAATATATTCCAGTAGAAAATTAAAAGGAAATTCGACCGGTTTCAATATGAAACATTAATAGATTCCACTAGAAAACCAAAAGGAAATTCTATTTGTTTCAATATGGAAAGTGAATAGATTCCAGTAGAAAAACAAAAGGAAACTCAACCGGTTTAAATATGAAACATTAATAGATTCCACAAGAAAACCAAAAGTAAATTCTACTTGTTTCAATATGAAACATGAAAAGATTCCACTAGAAAACCAAAAAGAAATTCTACTAGTTTCAAGATGGAGAGTGAATAGATTCCAGTAAAAAAAAAAGAAAAGGAAATTCTACTTGTTTCAATATGGAAAGGGAATATATTCCAGTAGAAAATTAAAAGGAAATTCAACCGGTTTCAATATGAAACATGAATATATTCCAGTAGCAAACCAAAAGGAAATTCAACCGGTTTAAATATGAAAGATGAAAAGATTCCACTAGAAAACCAAAAGGAAATTCTACTGCTTTCAATATGGAGAGTGAATAGATTCCAGTAAAAAAACAAAAAGAATTTCTACTTGTTCCAATATGGAAAGTGAATATATTTCAGTAGAAAACCAAAAGGAAAATCAACCGGTTTAAATATGAAACATGAATAGATAACACTAGAAAACCAGAACCAAATTCTACCGGTTTAAATATGAAACATTAATAGATTCCACTAGAAAACCAAAAGGAAATTCTACTTGTTTCAATATGGAAAGTTAATATATTCCAGTAGAAAACCAAAAGGAAATTCAACCGGTTTACATATGAAACATGAATAGATTCCACTAGAAACCCACAAGTAAATTCTACTGCTTTCAATATGGAAAGTACAGTTTCCAGTAGAAAAGCAGAGGAAATTCTAATGGTTTCCATGTGAAACTTTAACAAATATCACTAGCAAACCAGAAGGAAATTCTACTGCTTTCAATATGAAAAGTGAATAGATTACAGTAGAAACCAATGGGAAAATTATTACTGATTTGTGTAAAGGAAGCTTTATGGTTTGCACAAAACCAATAGGACAAATTCTATCTGGAATCTATCTGGAAAGTGAATAGATGATAGTAAAAAACAGAGGAAAATTAATAATGGTAACAGTACCGAGACCAATAAAAACCAGTAGGAACCATTATTATGAGTTGAAACAAGTTGACCTTAAAAGGAATTAAGTTCATTAGAACTTGTACTAACATCTAACCGTGGCAACCCACATTATAATCACTATGGTTTGTCTGGAATATTTCCAACGAGTATTAGAAGTAATTTGACCTTAGATGTATTTTGAGCGTGATGGTATCATCCATATACTTGTACTTCAAGGAACGTATTTCAGTTTATGGTTAGTGTTTCCTAAATTACCGTTTAATTAGCTGTAATTGATACAAATTAATTAACTGACCTTTCTCTTTTTGGAAATGATTTGCACTACGCTAAATAATTATTAAGGAATGTACTGCAAATTCAAAGAAATCATATGAAAACACAAATATGGAAGCAACAAGTATCGAGATGAAGTGGATTCAATTGGTTTAAACTGGTAATAAATTAGTTTCCACCTGGCCAATGGGGAACTGGAAATATTTGTCGGTGGTTTTTATGCAGATCCTTTCGTGGCCAAGTCTTCCATCCTGTACAATCTGGAAAAAATAAACGGTTTTATCATAAAGTGCATTCTCTGATTGCTATACCATTAAAAGTGCAAATTTTACAGTTTCATAATGAAATTCACGAAGAAAGGATTACTTCAGAGCACAGTTTTTACCTCGTAGTTTATCTTGGTTAGTGTGCAAATTACTTTTTATTTTGAGCCCAATAATAATTATTTATATCACAGTAAATCTGAAAGTCTCTATCATTTTCTCAAAATATCATTCACAATATATGGCACCCCTAATCCGGTCAAGAACATACTTTTAAGCTCCAGGATACAGAGATTTCTAGATTTTCTGAAAAGCTTGAAGTCAAGTCTTCTGATTGGCTGAATAAGTTTTTTAAAAAAAGCCAGCGCGGTTGTTTTGAATAGAGGACCGCTTAGTGAATGTTACCCTTCAGTGGCCCAGCTGGCAACCATTTCAAAGCAGGTAGAGTATACTAGTTTCACTTGTTATACACAACTTTCTCACACCGGTGAACAACTAGTATACAAGTTTTTTTATTGATTTCTTACGGCTTGACTCAGATTTTATACTTTTCATAAAATTAATCTCACTCAACGTAATAGAGGATAGCTTTCCGAAGGGTGTCCGGATGAGCCAAATGAGCGTCACAGTACACTCTAAAAACTTAAGGTGCTGTTTTCAGCACCAGGACGGCTGAATTTAGCACTTTCTGAGGGCTTGCATAGGGACTGCACTCAGAGTGCTATTGGAATGCATACAACGTGCTATTTCAGCACTTTCACGGGAGCTGGACCGGCTCCTTAAACTGCTAAACATTCATTAAAAAAAATCGTGATTCTGGCGAGCCTCGAACCAGCGTCCGCTGATCAAGAATTGCCCGCATTACCGCTAGACTAACTCACATCGTACGATTTACAGCAGATCATATTGTTACATAGTGAATTTCCGACACCACATAGTTCATGTTATCTACTTGACTCCCATGACTAAACTGGATTGCAAGAAGCATTCGTTAGTCTATCGGTAACGTCAGCGCCTCTCAATCAGCGAACCTGATTTTTTTTGCTGATAAATTAGCACACTTGAAAGTGCTAAAACAGCATTTCAGGTGCAGTCACTATACGAGCACCGAAAAAGTAGCACTTCAGTTTTTACAGTGTAAATTGGCGTAACCCCCCCCCCCCCCGACCCTAAAAATGTCGCCGACCCTCGGTTTTTTGTTTTTTTTTTACTTTCGATATCGCGTATCGTGCCGCCTTTGCGATAGCGATCGCGATCGAAAAACCCGGAAGTGCTGCGGACAGAACTAGCTGCGTGTATTATGTACTATACTGTCGTAAAAAAAAAATCCCGACCGACCTACACTATTTTTCAGAGACCCGTTACGCCAATACAACAATTTTTTTTTTTGCCTTTCTACGGAATACATATTGCCTATAACAAACTGATGAGGACTTTTTTGACAAGGCCCTCGTGACTTGGCTATTTTTCTCGGCAGGTAAGCTAGTAGTGGCTGCATAACAAGACTAGCCGCCCAGCCCGGTGAATGCGCGATCGAGCGACGTGAGTCCGAGGGCCTTTTGGAACCTGGCCTGTATTTCTTATGTTATCCTTTGTTCCTAGCGAGGATCTGCTACCTTATAGGTAGGAGCCAATCAGCAAACGTATCTTCGCATGACGTCAGAATACATTTGGTATGCAAATTCGCCTTCATCTCGAGCTAGCGCGGCCCGTGCAAGCTCCTAGTACATCAATCATGGAAAGCAAGCCCCGCAGATACCGTTATGATTGGTCGATAATCCTCGGTAGGCGTGTTAGCATACGAATGTCAACTCGTGAATAATTCATATCGGACGATGGAAACCCAGGTTCCAAAAGGCCTCGCGACTAAAGTCGCTCGATCGCGCGTTCACCCGGGCCGTGTTGATGCTTTTCGTCGCCGGCTAGTCTCATCTCAGGCACAGCATGACGAGGAAAATAGCCAAGTCACGAGGCCTTGTCAAAAGGCTAGTTAAACATAGGCGCTACTTTGTGGAGCTGCCGGGAAAGAGATGTCGAAAGCGCAGCCATGGACAATATTCACCCCCTTTACACACACAAGAAAAAAAAAGGTGGGAAAAATGAAGAAAAATCATAAGCCTTAAGGATTATGCCCCCCAACATCCTCAGAGAAATGCATTAGAAATACAGTTTTCGAGGTTTTAAATTGCGAAAAACTTCTAAAGCTCGGTCTCTTTGCTTCCTCGCATTGCGCCTCCAATATAGCATAAACCAGCATTTGCAGATGTTCAACATTGTAAAGATATCTCAACTTTCGGTCGCCTTGCTAAATTTCTCGACTATTTCTCATGGTTCATTATTTTGCTCCCAGTTGAATAGAAAACCGTTTATCAATATACAAAGTTTGAACTTCTCTAGCTCTACCGCTAAATTGCAGTGATCAATTGCAAAACTTCCTGGGTAAAATGCGCAAGAAATTTTTTTTTTTTTTTTTTGTTAAAAATGCAAAACTTTTGCCGCTCGGTCGCTTTGCTCCCTCCTTTGTACAATAACGTAGATAGGTTTGGACGCCCGGGCATCATAATCCCCAGATACGCCACTGATACTACTACATTACCCCCGGGACATTACCTTCAAAATTTTATTGAGTTTAATTTAATTGCTTTTTAAGAAGTTTCCAATCAAAATTTTTTTTAGACAGCCCATATGATTTTCTTTATTTTTCAATGCCTATTTTGTTAACGAATGTATTGCTAGTGTTAAATTTCAAACGGATGAATTCATATATGTGGATTTTTTTAATGAAATGCAAGATGCTTTTATCTTTTTCCTTCCCTTCTAGAGGGAATATATAGTCTAGATATTGCATACGTCGAAGAACACTCAGATGGCCGAGTCCCCTGCAAGCAAGATATACCTGATGATGAGTTCCATCGAGTTAAATGGTTCAAAAGCAGAAGGGGTGATATATTTGAGAATGGTAACACTGCTTTGGTATCATGGGATGGTGCTTCACATCCCTATACTACTGACAACTATGGCATTGACACAGATTTTGCATTAGTCATATACAACACATCGATCCACGACGAAGGCATATATAGGTGTTATGTAACAAGGAATATTCCTCGAGATCCATGGCGTTACGACGTAAAGATTATTAGTTATGGTGAGTAACGTTTCCTACATACATTTAGACCTCTTTTTCTGTTGGCATGTTTAATGATTTAATTTAAATACCTTGCCATGCAATCGTATGGTATGTTATGATGACTTTAGGACGTAGAATTACAATTTCGTGACCAACTCTATGTGTCCTTCTTCCTTAGATATCGAACTTGCCCCTTGTTGAATGTCTTTCATCTTCGTTATTTATAAAAACAATGTTGCAGATAGGAAGAATGTTAGGTACAATACCTTTTGAAAGATAACTCTGTAAACTACATGTAGGGCTTATATTGCTAATCATCGAGACATTTCCGATTACTGTATATGGCCTCAAGCCACTGAAACCTATAGGTCTATTTTACTCGAATGTAACTAGGCTCATCATTTGACTTTAACGTTACCGTACAAATGACATATGTACATGTAAACTAGCTTGAAACGACCTCAGCCTGACCGAATTTTGAAATATACACTTTATTCATCCACGGGGAGCTATATATTTTCTGAACAAATTGAAACCAACTTCATGAGATTCCATTTCCTGTGGAATGAGTAACAGCGTCCCGAATGTTGAGCCCGGTGGTTTTTCTGACGAGGGCCCCGTCTCTGAGGAACGCTACTTTGCGGGGGGTGAAAATTTGATGACGACATATCGTGTAGACGCACTCGGAGCTGTATACATGACATGTCGTCACACGTCTAGCGACCCCCTGCAGTTTCCTATCTTGTTACGCAATAGGGAGGGGGCGGACCCCCAAAAAATTAACTTTTTTATTTTTTATGGATAAACGGAGACGAAAATTGATGAATACCCAGGGTAATTATATTCTTTGTTTACTAAGCTTTACGTCAATATATGGTTGTTTTGGGTCAGGCTGAGGCAAAGCGCCAAACATGAGGCTAATAACAAATCTTTAGAAAAGAAGAAAAAAGTGATATATCGTAGCAGAACATTCCTGTCTTTTGCAGGAAGGCTAAGGCCTGCTCACACATCGGCTGTACAATATGCCACCAGCCTTCGGTTGCCATGCAGTTATAATCTAAATATAAACAACGTGGTCTCTGTTCTCTGGTACAAGAGAAACAGCAATGATTCCTTCAAGAATGACGACCAACCCATAGCATCATGGACCGACAACGATAGCCATACATTAGGGAAATACAGTTTGACTGAAGACTTTTTGTTGGAGATTCAAAATGTCTCCTTTGAGAACGAAGCTGTGTACAGGTGCATTGCGGTTTCTACAGAAGAGATCAAGCCGTCTGCAATTGATACAAATGTGTCAGTTTATGGTGAGCGTACGCATACGATGAACTTTTTTTACACTGAAACCAAATGCAAGTTGATATCTGTTGATGTACAGGGATGCATACAACTCATGTTTTGTTATTCAAACATCTAAATATGTTGCATAGATTTTTGATGTTTTTTTTAAATCATTTTCTCAAACATGCTAAACTCCACCCTGAAAGTGACATGATCAGTCAATCATTAGTGAGCTAAAGGCCCCTGCAACCAAACGCAACCTAAATGCAAGTTTCTTGCTGTTGATGTGCAAGGATGCATACAACTAATATTTTGTTATTCAAACATCTAAATATGTTTTACAGATGTATATTCTTCTTTTAAATATTTTTCCAACCTCCTAAGCTCTACCTTAAAAAAAGGCTCCAGATCTCATTCCTGCATGCAATGACATCATCTGTCAATTATCAGTCAATTACACCAACATTCTACAAAGACAGTGGAATGTAACTTCCCCCAGCTCAGCACATGCTCATAATAGAATTGCTTGCTTTCAAACAATACCTCCTTATTAGCCTTATTTTCTTGGTGATGCTACAGCTGTCTGACATAGCAACTACTATGTAGGCATTGCATGGTCTATTATAATAGATGGTAATTTCTGGCAAAGCTACATACCACTGTCTCTCCTTAGCTCACTAATGATTGACAGATGATGTCACTGTAGGAATAAGATCTGGATCATTTTTTTTAAGGTGGAGCTTATCTTGGTTGAGACAATGATTTCAAAAAATATTTAAAAATCTATGAAACATATTTAGAGGTTTGAATAATAAAATATGAGTTGTATGCATCCCTGCACATCAACGGAAATCAATTTGCATTTTGGTTGGGTAAGCACTATATAGGCACCAATCCTGCAGCTGAGCTCATGAATATTCATACTAATACGGTTTATTCCGTCAAGACTAGTCGGCATGAATATTCATGAAAACGAATTGTAGCGATATAATAAAACAAGCAAGGCAATCGAGCAGCTGTTCTGTGTGGCGCAATCGGATAGTCCAGGTCTCTCTTGGTGAAAGGACCACGAGTTCGAACCTCGGCAGAGGTTTATGTTACGAAATTTTCTTTTGCTGTATTAAAATAAGGTGACTGAGTAAGAAAATACAAGTCCGAAACTTGTAGTGTCTTTCAAATTCTTCAAAAAGGGGTTTCTTATATGAATATTCATGAGCTCAGCAGGATTGAAGTCTATATAGTGCTAGCCTTTTGACAAGGCCCTCGTGACTTGGCTATTTTTCTCGGCAAGTAAGCTAGTAGTGGCTGCATAACAAGATTAGCCGCCCAGCCCGGTTAATGCGCGATCGAGCGAGGTGAGTCCGAGGGCCTTTTGGAACCTGACCTGTATTTCTTATGTTATCCTTTGTTCCTAGCGAGGATCTGCTACCTTATAGGTAGGAGCCAATCAGCAAACGTATCTTTGCATGACGTCAGCATACATTTGGTATGCAAATTCGCCTTCATCTCAAGCTAGCGCGGCCCGTGCAGGCTCCTAGTACATAAATCATGGAAAGCAAGCCCCGCAGATACCGTTGTGATTGGTCGATAATCCTCGGTAGGCGTGTTAGCATACGAATGTCAACTCGTGAATAATTCATATCGGACGATGGAAACCCAGGTTCCAAAAGGCCTCGCAACTAAAGTCGCTCGATCGCGCGTTCACCCGGGCCGTGTTGATTCTTTTCGTCGCCGGCTAGTCTCATCTCAGGCACAGCAGCATGACAAAGAAAATAGCCAAGTCACGTGGCCTTGTCAAAAGGCTAATATAGTGCTTACCTTTTGGTTGCAGGGGGGCTTAACGAGAGACAGTGGTATGTAGAGATGACCATCTGTTCTAATAGACCATACAATGCCTACATAGTGCCAGGCATGTTGTAGGTCACCAGAAAAGAATGGTCATGAGGAGGTATTGTTTGAAAGCATGCAATTCTATTGTGAGCATGTACTGAGTTGGGGGAAGTTACATTCCAGTGTCTATTGTAGAATGTTAGTGTAGCTGACTGATGATTGACAGATGATGTCATTGCAGGAATGAGATCTGGAGGGGGGGGGGGGGGGGGGGGGGGGGGGGGTAGGGACGCAACTTCATTACTTTCCCTGGGCTTCATGATACCTAGATAAGAAACTGTGTTTTTAAAAAGAATTGCTCACAGCACCCGCAGTAAAAAAAAATATAAAAAAAAAATCGTTCCCAGGGCCTACCTGCGCAAGAAAGATTTGCCCAGCACTTAAGATATTACGATCAATTTATATATACTTTCATATTTTAAAATCATTTCAGCGCTACCAAGAGAGTTTCCATTGATACAACATATCCTTCAAGCCAACGCATCTTTCATCAACTGTTCGGTGGATCACGTGTACCCACTACTATATCCTGAATTACAATTCATAAATAATCGTCAAACCTATGAAATTCGTAATGAAGACGGAACGTATAACACATCTATAAGTGGAAAAGTCCCAGATGCGTTTCACAACACTACTGTGGAATGCTCCTTCCTGCACTTTAATTACACGGGAACGTCATTATTTTACATCCCTATCGACATCTCTGATGAAGATGAGGCACCACATCCTGCAGGTCAGAGTATTATTTTTTTAGTGGATCTGTTCAACTTGAATGAATGATATTACAGGCCTCTTATAAATGTATTACCTCTTGGGTATTGTGCTGTTGTCCATATGTTTTACCAAAATGTCAAGAAAGAATTCGATGCATGCATAAAATGCCCAGGGATAAACAAAAACAATTTCAAATTTCTATAGAAATACCATAATGGATCGTAAAAACTAATACACTTTTTTGTAAATTAATAAAACATCATTCTGACTACTGAAGTACGTTATTTACTTTATTCAAAGCAGGCCTAGTTATATTAAGTTTTGTTTTTCAAAACAGACTGCTCTGCTTCTACCTGCTCTAAACAAGCTGAAAAAATCCTTGGAATAGTTCTTGGAAGTCTATTTGTTATCACTTGTCTGATTACTGTGGCTGTGTTTGTACGTGAGTATAATTGTTACCATAATCTAGAAGAAATCGACCAACATAAACATGATAGCAATGATATAGATGAATCACCATAAATTGAAAAGAAAACAGTTCAAATTGAGGGAATCAAGGTCATCTTATGAAAGCTTTAAAAGGCTGCCATATGAATGATAACCATTAAAAAGTATGTAAAAAAATAACTGCAAATAGTTATATATCAGATGTGCCAAATGTTTGCTAAAATTAATTTACACATTTGATGGTGCTTAATCATTTAAGCCTGACGAATAAAAGTGTATATGAAAACTGAATTTCGGTTTAAATATTTTTGCAGACAGCTTTCTTGATTGTCCTGAGTTTACCGTGTCTTATATTAATTGTACTGAATTCCGTATTCTTGTACCATTGCAGGGGGAAGGCACACAAAGCAACATCGACAGAAAGATGTCGAAAAGACAACCCCGGGAGATAGAGCCCATGGTCTGACCTGAAAACGAAGGCTGACAGTATACATGCCTTTATACACTGACGGGTTCCAAATTTAGTATTCATCATATTCATTGTCCATTGTGATTTAAATTTCTATTTATTTAATAACAAAAATAAAAAAAAATACGTGAAGAAAACTCAAGGCGTGTCTGTTCATAGAAAAAATCAATTTATTGGCGTTCAATATATATATATACATGTATTACTTACTGGTCATTTAAATGAATGGCACAAGAAAATTTTTATTGCACTTGATAGAATATTTCTTAATTAGGTTATTAATCTAATCAGCTAAAATTGCCGACCATTCGAGGGTTTTCATAGTGCATTCATATATGACCCAAAGCAAGGCATTTTATCTACATTACCCCTCTCCACCCAGGTGTTAAATGGGTGCCAGCATGGCCAGGGCCCTGTAACATAAAGAGATAAATCAATCTAAGTCTATGACAAACCATGTACTGCAGAGTTACAATTGATCGTATTATTGATTGTATCTCTTTATGTTACAGGCCCCAGGCAAGATGAGAGGGTGTTGTTTTACTCTCCTCGATGTCACAGATCGTGCATGGTATTGTTGAGACCATCGTACTTTGTTCTGTGGGATCGACAATGGCATTATATAGGTGACGTTGTGCACTGAGGGTTAATATTAGGTTGAGTGCAGTAACTTTATGATATTTGTTATTGAGCATGTTATAAAGAATAATATAAGAAATGATGAAGGATAATCCCAAACAAAAAAGACATGAGATAATACAAACCCGCACAAAAAACACCCCCCCCCCCCAAAAAACAAAACAAAAAGCAAAGCAAATAAAATAAACAAAATAAAAACAAAAAACAAAAAAAAAACGGCATCATAAAAAAATTACGAGTCAATGATGTTGTTTTCGTTCGTTAGTCTCATGGCGCTTTCCATCGGTGATTGGATGATTTGCGCCAGGCAGTATGAGAGGGTGTTGTTTTCCTCTCCTCGATGTCACAGATCGTGCATGGTGTCGTTGAGACCACCGTATTTTGTTCTGTACGATCGACAATGGCCTTATATAGGTGACGTTGTGCACTGAGGGTTAATATTAGGTTGAGTGCAGATACTTTATGATATTTGTTATTGAGCATGTTATTATAAAGAATAATATAGGAAATGATGGTTGGATGGATATGCAATCGCGTCGCATGCATTGAGCTTGCATTGAGATTGCACCGCAGTCTGGTGGGTGCTGCTCCTACATGGTATAATATTCACAAAGCGGACTATGATACAAATCGTACGTACGTATCATGGACCTCTATTGAACATACCCATGGCATAATTATTTCTTACGTGGGTTCCCCCGGTGAGAGCTACAGAGTCTGCACTACGTACCATGCGCCGTACGCACGCGCAATCGTCGTCTGATTCGGTCGACGGCGAGGCAAAGCACGCGGGCCAATGGGATCTGGTCGTTCAGGAGATCGTTCACCTGCTGCCAACGCGACGTCGTCGTGCAACGCAAAGGCGACGTTGCACATGCGGGCGGCCAGGCCGACCGAAGGCGGCTCGCGGCAGGCAGCGGGAAAACATTTTATAGAGTCCATCGGACCCCCACCTGCAACGCGTGCAAAGTCAATTGGGGCGGGCGCGGGATCCCCTCCGTGGCCTTGGCGAATTAATTATATTAGATGATGAAGGATAATCCCAAACAAAAAAGACATGAGATAATACAAACCCGCACAAAAAAACACCCCATCCCCCCCCCCCCCCCAAAAAAAAAAAAACAAAACAAAGCAAATAAAATAAAACAATTAAAAAGAAAAAAACCCAAAACGGCATCATAAAAACAAATTACGAGTCAATGATGTTGTTTTTGTTGGTTGGTCTGATGGCGCTTTCCATCGGTGATTGGATGATTTGGAATGATTTGCGCCAGGCAGTATGAGATGGCGTTGTTGTCCACTCCTCGATGTCACAGATCGTGCATGGTATCGTTGAGACCACCGTATTTTGTTCTGATCGACAATGGCCTTATATATAGGTGACGTTGTGCACTGAGGGTTAATATTAGGTTGAGTGCAGTTACTTTATGATATTTGTTATTGAGCATGTTATTATAAAGAATAATATAGGAAATGATGAAGGATAATCCCAAATAAAAAAGACATAAGATAATACAAACCCGCACAAAAAACCCCCCCCCCCCCCCCAAAAAAAAAAAAACAACATAAAACAAAAACAAAAACAAAACAACAAAACAAACACAAAACAAAACAAAGCAAATAAAATAAACAAAACAATAAAAAAAAAACCGCATCATAAAAAGAATTATGAGTCAATGATGTTGTTTTTGTGGTTGGGTCCCGATGGCACTTTCCATCGGTGATTGGATGATTTGCCCAAGGCGGTATGAGAGGGTGTTGTTTTCCTCTCCTCGATGTCACAGATCGTGTATGGTATCGAGACCACCGTAGTTTGTTCTGTGGGATCGACAATGGCCTTATAATTATAGGTGGCGTTGTGCACTGAGGGTTAATATTAGGTTGAGTTCAGTTACTTTATTATATTTGTTATATTTGTTACTTTATTATATTTACTTTATTATATTTGTTGTATTTGTTATATTTGTTACTTTATTATATTTGTTAATATTAGGTTGAGTGCAGTTACTTTATTATATTTGTTATATTTGTTACTTTATTATATTTGTTAATATTAGGTTGAGTGCAGTTACTTTATTATATTTGTTATTGAGCATGTAATAACATAATATCATAAAGAATAATATAGGAAATGATGAAGGAGACGAATATTAGATGGGTTCAGTCTGTTATGTTTAAAGGTTAGTTTGAAGCCCCTTTTCGTCATTACATGGGAAAGAATGATCGGCGAGTTATGGCCAATAATGTATAAATCCGCATCAGTTTAGCAGCATCAGAAACCCCTGTCATGTTGTTACCTCTTTTATAATATTTATAACAGCCTGAAATTTTCCTTATTATCATAAACTCAGTGCTGTGTACACGTAACAATAAATATTACTACATAACTATAATGTTGGTAATAAACTTACTGTAATGCTCTTTGAGCATCAAAATACGCTGTATCTCCCACTTCCTTTTATGAAAGCTACCACCTTTCCTTTTATATTTATGTTTAAACCTTTTATATTTATGTTTAAAAGAGTTAAAGGGGTACTCCGACCTGAAATTAATATGAATTGAATAAATACAGTAAAATTAAACAAACAAATCACTGAAAATTTCATCGAAATCTGATGAAAAATAATGAAGTTATGGAATGTTTAAGTTTTGCATTATTTTGGTAAAACAGTTATATGCACGTCGTCATGAACATGCAACGAGTGAGCTGATGATGTCATAGCCCCACTTTTCTTTTTTTGTATTTTATTATATGAAATTGCATTTATTCAAATCTTTTGCTCCAAGCCTATAACTAAAAGGACTGAATCCTTATTTAATGTGTAAGTTCATCATTGCTCATCATTTTTTTGTTACCAGGGAGATATGTATGAAAAAGGGAAATAATGAAGATTTCATATAATATAGTTAACAAAGGAAAGTGGGGACCTAACATCATCAGTTTACCCATTACATATTCATGATGACATGCATAGAACTGTATAATGCAAAACTTAAAAAATCAATAACTTTGTTATTTTTTATCGGATTTCGATGAAATTTTCATTGTTTTGCTTGTTTAATTTTACTCTATTAATTCAACTAATATTATTTTCAGGCCGGAGTACTCCTTTAAGGGAAGGGCAAGATTTCAGCGCACTCGGTAAGCTATTCCAAAGGGTGGGTCCAGCGTATTTGATTGTGGTTCGGGAGAACTTATATTTAAAATGTTGTAAATGAAAGTTTTCGGACTGTCTAGTATTGTATTTGGAAATTTATTTTTTACAAATAAATCATAAAATGGAGGAAGTGAATTTCGAACAAATGAATACATAAAATTTGCAGTTTGATAATTGTTGATATTATGTAAAGACAGTAACTTGATTTTTTTAATAAAGGCTGTGTACTTGATCGTAGGGAAGAATTGGGAATAGCTCTGACTGCACGTTTCTGTAAAAACAAATATTCGGTTGAACCATAGCACAGTTACCCCAAAGTATATTACAGTAATTAAAATATGGCAAAACTACTAATTGATATAAACATCAAAAGTATGTTTAATGGAATTGATTTCTTTAGTCTGTTAATTGCACCAACGGATTTAGATACTTTACAAGATATATCATTTATGTGCTCTTTCCAAGTAAGTTTATCATCTATGACAACACCCAAAAATCGTGCAGAATGAACAACAGGAATTTTATTATTTTGAATATTTTGAATATTCAACGGAAATATTCTTATATTTAGGTTGAAATATAATACAGCATGTTTAGTCAACATTCAATTTTAATTTATTGGCAAGGAACCATTCGTGTACTTTTTTTCAGTTCTAATTTAATGTAAAAGTTGAATCATTTAAGTTATCACCAGATAAAAACAAATTTGACAGTTGAGTCACTCAGATTTAACGTTAAAACTCAACTCTCCTCCACCTCTAACGTTATAGCCAATATCTAACTTCAACCTTCGTTAGTAAAATAGGGTCTAACTTTTAGAATATATATAGTACAGTAAACTTAGTCTTAGACTAGTAACAAACGTAGTTTATTCTTTACAACTTATATCTAATGTTAGAATATCTATTTAGAGTCGAGATGCTGCCTTGGAAAATAGAGAAACATGAATAACAAAGTTAGTCCAGGAACTTACCAATGGCAATACATTGTCACCAGATTATTTTTGTAGGCCAGCAGCTAGTAGTAGCAGCTAATGTCATGTTCTAAAGTAACACAGTGCCCTTCTATATTATACATCTATGATATAGGCCTAGATCTATAGATGTCAAAGTAGATCTAGCTGTAGTCTTGTTTACTTGCATTCAAATTACAAACTATTTTATCTCCGAAAATGTGCCCTTCATGTGGTCCCCGGTAAAGTGAATTGACTTTTCAATGAAACGAAACGAACAAGCTTGTTTTTGGTCTAAAAGCACTGTAGCTCTAACTGTTGTAATTTACCTCTGGATTTAGATACGGTATTTCTTATTTTTGTTTGTTTTGTTTTTGTTTTCAAAATGCCCCCTGTGCCTCATAACATGATAGATCTAGAGTTAAATATCTAATCTCTCAGGCTATAGCCCGGGTCCTTTCCTTTTGCTTTGAATCTAGTCAAATTTGCAAAGTGACGGTGTTGCGTTTGCCTCACCAATCAGGGGCAGTTGGGGGATCACGAGGTCCGGACACCCCCCCCCCCCCCCACACACACACACACATTTTTAATTTGTTTAATTTGGTTTAAATATCAGACGTAACTAAGTCATCAAACTTCCCCCCCCCCCCAAAAAAAAAAAAAAAAAAAAAAAAAAAAAAACCAAATCTGATGCTTTTTATGTTTTTGTTGTGTGTCAATTGCTTGAGCCCCTTTTTCAGAATACAAAATCATTGATCCGCTCCCACATGGACATTGCAGGTCTAACTGTTAGATAATGTAGCTATAACTTTTAGATCTGGAGTCTGCCATGATTGTTTTTCCGCCAGCCCTCAAAAAGTCGCTCAGTGGGGGCAGAGGTTTTCAGATGTTTTAATTCCTCCATAATTATCCGACAAGCCGAAAAAGGGGGGTTTATCGCCGGGTTTGCCCCTAGCAGTATTTGCCCCCCCCCCCCAATCCTATACGCTAGTGATCCAGCCATTTTGAAATGGAAGCTAAGAAGGAGCTGAATATAGAGGTGTAGTGCCTGCGTTCAGTATCTTCCCTAGGACTACACCTGTAATAGCAATACCGTAGGATAAACCGACCAACCTAACCTTAAATAGTCGTTCATTAAAGATCCAGAAAACTCCAGTAGGCTAAACATGACAAATGAATTGCCAAATGGTATGCCTTTAATTTGTGTATAAAGTATTTCATGACATTTCTTGATTAAACATCTTAAAAATGAAAGGAATAAGCAAAGTTCAGCCTTCTTGAAGATAAATTGAGCTCTACTGAGCATGTGCAGTAGCAGCAGACTACATCTCCATGGCAACTAAACCACAGTTTAACTTAGACTGGACTTAGACTCGAGTTTAACTAAACTGGACTTTCAGAAACAGAAGTGGAGTTAAACCCGACATGCAGTCTAAGTCGAGTTTAGTTAGACTCTGGTTTAAATTAGACTGGAGTTTAAGTTAAACCGGAGTTCAGAATACGGGCCAAACTGTTTAGAAATAATTAAACCTTTCAAATATCTTAGAAAATGTCCATAAAATTGATACTGGTCTAAATTTGAAACTGAATGTTTGCTTCCTTTAATTCTTGTAAATCGGAATAATTGTCGCTATTTTAGGGCCACTAGGAAAAATTCCGGTACTTAATTAAAGATTAAAAATAAAACATAATGGTATATCAATCGAACATAATTCTTTTTCAAAAACGTCGTACTTAACTTAGCATATCCAACGCTTTTGTTCTTATTGAGTTTGAATACAATATTGAGAATTTCATATATTTGCACAGGTTTTAAAAACAATGAACTCAGATAATTTCCTTGTAAAAAAATCACTGCAATGAGTAGTAGTGCCCGGTAAGTCATTAGCAATATCAGAACCTACAGAGGAAAAGAAGTTATTGAAGGAATTGACAATACTCTGCTTATCGGAAATCATTAGACCATTGCTTTCAATAAGTTCACATTGCACTTTACCTCGAGTTCTATCAAACAATCCATTAATGACTTCCCACGTGGATTTAATATTTCTTCTCACTTCATTAAAATTTCTTGAAATAAAATGTATATATGCATCCCTTCTGTAGGTGAAGGATTCGATATTTCGGTATTCGATATTTACGATAAAGTAAGTTTTTTTCTTATCGCACAACTTTTTCAATTCATGATCAAACCATAGTTTATTATTCTTTTTACGTTTAACTTTAGTTTCTCCATAAGGAAAAGATTCATTTATTAAAAGTTTCAAAGGAAGTATTTACATTTTCGTCAGCAAAGTGTCTCTCCCAATCTATGTCTCCTAGCTTATCACAAAAATTAGAAATCTTGACATTAATCAATCTTCTTTATTTGAAACCTTTTTAAAATAAAGAAGTGTATCACATTTATAACATGCATATATTGTCAAATGATCACTTACATCTGTGATGATTATACCACTACTTAAAATATTGTCTGGTCTATTTGTAAATATGTTGTCTATGAGTGATGCTGAGTGACTGGTTATCCTAGTTGGTTTGAGAATAAGAGGTACAACAGATAATGATGCTAAAATATCAGTAAATTTGTCAACATCAGCAGAAATAGAAGTATTAATCAAGTCCGAGTTATTAAAAATCGCCTGTCACTACGCATTCTTTTTGATCATCAGTTATTTTAGGTAAAGCGGATTCAAAGTGATTCAGAAATTATATACTATGTATATTTTCTCATATTTTTGTTCAATATCAATATATATTATTTTGCTCATTTATTACTTTGTACAATTATATTGAAAATTTGAGATAAATGTATTTGAATTGAAAAAAATATATATAATTGAAAATAAAGGCACTCAGAAAATGATTTTTTGGGGTTTGTTTCTCATTGCTTCTTTATGATATTTCTTCACGAACCACAGTGTTCATAGTTTGAGATCTCCAAATTTGGCATGTATGTTGCAAAGCTACAGATTGTATTTGTTTGACCTTCAAGTGTCATTACCGCCGCGCGAAGCAAGGGCGGTACTAATTTCAGTCGATTCTGTCCCGATGTTTGTTTGCTTGTTTGTTTGTTTGTTTGTTTGTTTGTTAGTGCTCTAACGTTTGAATGGTTCCATTTCAGTTCACCAAACTTTCAGCGAATCTTTATTTTAATTATTTTATAGCGCCGAAGGTACAGCCCTTTATATAGGTTTATGCACGCTTGGGCTAAAATCACTTGGTCTAATTTCCAGATGGGCTACCTTCATTCGGGCTAAACCCTTTTGATCCACTCTTCATTTGGTCCAATTTGCACTTGGTCTAATAACCAGAAGGTCTAATGACCATTTCGGCTAATTATCACTTGGTCTACTTACCATGTGGTCTAATTACCATTTCGTCTACTTTATTTTGTTGTCACTTGGTCTACTACCAGTTCGTCTAATGTCAGTTTGTCTAATTCCCAGTCAGTCTAAAACTAGATGGTCTACAAGCATTTCGTCTAAAATCCACTTGGTCTAGTATCCATTTGGTCTACGTAGCATTTATATGGTCTAATGTGCAGTTTAGTCCATTTTTCATTTAGTCTAATTGTCAGTTGGTCTAAATGCCAATTTGTCTAAACATCACTTTGTCTAATTATCACTAAGGCTAACTGCCTGTTGGGCTATGCCCTTTTCGTCTACAGGTTGTGGCCAGAGCTTTTTGAAAGGGCTAGGGGGTCCGGGAGGGGGGGGGGGGGGGGGTGCCGTCTTAACTCGACTCTATCCTGAGCTGAGGTAAAAAAAAATACCGATATCTGTTCGAAAAAAAAATGGTTTCATTTCACCAAATGTTCCTGAGAGTCTATGTTCTCTTTGCCTTTTTTCACTGTTTGCCCAGGGCGTCATAATACCTAGATACGCCACTGCCTTAAAAGAAGAAAAAGAAAGCAGTGAACAAGTATAAAAAGCGGTATTTTTGTGGGTAGCAAGAGACACTTTTTGGGTGCTTGGAAAGGTGGGGGGGGGGCATTGTGTCCCCCTCCCAACGAGCGAGTTAATTTACAATTTATAATAATAATAATAATAATAATAATAATAATACTAATACTAATACTAATACTAATACTACTACTACTTATAATAATAGTTGCATACTCTTCTTTCTTCTTTTCCTTCCTTTTTCGTTTTTCTTCTCTCTCTCTCTCTCTATTTATCTCTCTGGTCACTTGAAAAATCATAGGGGCAACCGCCCCTGCCCCCCCTCCCCCCCCCCCCCCGCCCTGTATACATCAAAACTCATGGCAGTAACATAAAGTCCTGTCTGTCTCTTTTATTGAGAGATTGTGCTTGAAATTAAACGCTTTTGTGGCATCATAGTCATGAAATCACTGTATATAATGCAAGCTTCATGCATGACCTTCAACAAGAACAAAGTATTTTTGGTCGCTCGCTTGCAAGTTAGGAGTAGAGCAGAATTGCATATTGTGCAAAGATTAGAAAATAGGCCTATATCCTTAAAACTTAATGTGTGTTAAATACAATGTAGGGGTTCAGCAACGTATCAAAACGCCATTTCCCATTCTTGTCTTCACCCTTTATAATTAAGTTTCCCCCTTTTCCCAAAAAGGTACCCAGTTCCTTGAAACCACAAGTCTGTGGGTCGTCATGCCCCTCCTATGAAAATACTCTGGCACCGCCCCTAGCTTTTATTGACTACTTGCACAAACATGTACATCGGATATCAAATAAGAAACATGGATAACAGATTATCAACCAAACAAACATCTACTTCTACTTAAGTCATGAAAGGAAGAGAAGACCTATGAATGTATTAATTACTAAAAAATAATACTAAATAATTGATTTTAATTAATTAAATAATTGATATATAAAATAAAGGGATATTGATTGATCTTGATATAAGCAGCAGCAAGCTGAATAACTCTTTTAATACACATTTACGTAGATGACTTCTTTGAAGTTTCATTTTTTTAAAGTTTCATTTCCCTGCCCTTTCTCAACTTGCTACTAAATGGCCAGAAGAATAAATAGTAATTAGGCCAAATGGTAATTAGACTATACGAAAATTAGACCAAATGATAAGTACACTAACTGGTTATTAGACGAATTGGATATTAGACCAAATGGTCATTAGACCATATGATAGTTAGACTAAATGATAAGTAGACCATATGGTATGAGCCAAAATAGGTGTAGCCCAAATGGATATTAGACTATGTGGCTTGTAGACAAAATGACTGTTAGACTATTTGGAAATAGACGAAGTGAAAATTAGCCCAAATGGGTTTTAGACTAAATGGGGTTAGCCAAACTGGGTATTAGACGAATTGGTTATTAGGCCAAATGGAAATTAGACGAAATGGTAGGTAGATAAACTGGTTGTAGACAAAATGAAGTTAGACCACGTGGAGTTCGACGAACTGATAATTAGACCAAGTGGTGGTAGACCAAGCGACGGTGTACCTTTATATACGCGTACGGTCATTGGCCTGTGCATGCAGTGTACGAAAAAGCACCGCAATCGGAGAAACTGCTGGGGCTAGCACTGTAATGTATTTTTAGTTTTATTCTTTTTTTTCTTTTATTGTTGTTTTTATAATATGTATTTCTCCCGGCTTACAGCCGAGTACAGGACTATAAAATGTTTGTAGTCGGCCGTAGTCGCAACCAGCCTTGCTCGCAACATTTTATCACTTATCTGTCATTCTGTGTTCGTGTGTAGATCTAACTGTTAGGTCTAAGGACTTAACATCTGTGCTGCTGCAGTGTAAGGTCAGCCCTATGGGTCAGCCGTCGTTCGGGTGTTGGCTATGCTGACATTGTGTAACTATACACAGCACTGACGCAACACAAATTGGATATGCGATAGCAGTTTTTTTTAGCAGCATTGAAATCTGCACAATTTTTCACGTAATGTGGCTATGCCTAGGCTATTATAGTTTGCTGCATGGATGCAGCTTCCTATTTAATTCTACAGGTGGATCTGTTTTTTCTTTATTTTTTTTTTTCTTTATTGTTTTGAAGGTGTGTATAGGCAATATTTAAGTCATACTAAACCCCTCAAAAAAAGTTCTGCAATTCAACTTTGAGCCTTGATATCTTTTTGGCGGCTTTTTAATCATTCTTGATTTTTAGATCATTGGAAAGTTCATTTATCCCCCTTCTCATCCATGCCCAAGGCCGTACGCAGCGGGGGGGGGGGGGGGGGGGCAGGGGGGGGGGGCAGTTGCCCCCCCAGAAATTTCAAAATCATACTTTTTTTTAATAGGGTTTTAGACTTTTAAATGATCCAATAATAAAAAGCGATCATCTTGCCCCCCCCCCCCCCCCCCAGGAAAAAATTTCTGCGTACGGCCTTGTCCATGCCCCATTTGTAATGGTTCTGTCATCCTTGAATGCACAGCACCCCTGAATAGAGGGCAAAGTCAAAAGTGAAAAGTTGCAAATTGAATGGCTATCTTGGCTATTGTCTATTGCTTTTGTTGCAATGTCGGGTGTGTGTGAATGATGTTGAATGGGTAACAGCGTTTGGAGGAGGCAGTGTTATGGTGTGGGGTGGCATATCTGCTCAGGGAAAGACACAGCTTATCATCGTTGATGGAAACCTGACAGCAGAGAGATACCGAGACAACATTCTTCGGCGAGAGGTCATCCCATACATGCGCAATCTTGGACCAAACGCCATCTTCAAAGATGACAACGCCCGCCCACACAGAGCAAGGATCATCACCGAATACCTGCAGGAGGAGGCAGTGACGAGGATGGAATGGCCTTCGAACAGCCCTGACTTGAACCCAATCGAGCACCTGTGGGACCAGCTTGGCCGTGCTGTACGCGCCAGAGTGACAGATCACACTACACTGGCTGAGTTGCGACAGATCCTTATCGAAGAGTGGAACCTCATCCCACAGCAACGCATCACCAGGCTGGTGACAAGCATGAGGAGGAGATGCCAGGCTGTCGTAGCTGTATTCGGATCTTCTACTCGCTACTGAACTTCTAATCCTTTGCTATTCCACATTTGATGTGCATGTTACTCAATAAAAAGTGCCAAACATTTTTTTCATTTGCAAATTTGTGTATTTGTGTCTGTTTTTGTTTCGTTAGAGAGGGGAGAGAGAGTTAAAGAACATGAGTTCACATCAAGAAAGGGGAATGTGTTTGTTGAAGTGAAAAGCAATCCAAGAGAAGATGAGTGTTTGTGCTGCTTATGTTTCTGTGATAGGGTTACATGGCTGAAAATGAGATAATTTGCTGAGGGGAGAATTTTTCCCCACCGCAGTTGTGTACTGCTAAGGTGGAAACTTGCAATATTCTACATGAAACCAAAACACAATGTTAATGTTATCACAATCAGTTGCTGATTAAAACACATTCCATCTTAAAACAAAAGAATAATTCCACTTCAAAATCACTGAAAACAATATTTGTCCACCAAACAAGGGATTACAGAAGAAACATGCACACCTAATACAAAATTAAACAAACCAAAAGGAACAAAAACAAAGAAACAGAACCTTTCATTCCAGTTAAGAACTCAGTGTGAACAATAACAATGCATTCTGCAACTTTTCACTTTTGACTTTGCCCTATATTTAGGTGCACTGCACATTCCGTGATTACATAATCAATGCAATTGCGGTATCATTGCGAAGGTGAATAAACAAGCTTTAGAATGATATCAAACTTCATGATGATCATACAGTTACTAGAAAGATATAAATGCTTAAACTTGAATTGCAGAACTTTTTTTGAGGGGTTTATTATTACTACTCTAGTTAGACCTAGATCTATAGTACAATGGCACTTATAATATTTTATTATCATCATCAATCAAATGACACATAATAATAATAATAATTAGTTTTGTTTACCCGGGGTAGCCACTTCAGTTCTAAGAACTGTTCTCCCAGTGGGCCCTGCATAACAATTACCCCATAGTCATCAGGTACAATTCAAACCTGCTCAATTATCTTGAGCACAATCTCAACTCCCCGGGGAGCATGCAAGCCAGGCTATCAGATGACGCTCACGACCAAGATTCCCATCACTCATGGGTAAAAAAAAAAGCGAGCGGATAAAATGCCTTGCCCAAGGACATAAACACCAGACATAGTAGGGTTCGAACCCGCGACCCTCAGATCCAAAGACGAGAACCCCAATCCACTACATCACAGCGCATCTGCAAGACCTTACCTGATTTAAATATTATGTCTGACTTGATTGAAACTGTTTTTGTAGAAATTTATATTCCAAACAGGAAGAATATCATTGTCGGTACTATTTACCGACCTCCTGCCTGTGATGGTAGTGCGTTTCTCAATGAATTACAAAATTTACTTGCAAATCCAGTACTTTGTAATGCACATTGCTTTCTGCTAGGTGATTATAATATAGATTTGTTGAAATGTGGTGATGAAACTTTATCTCAAGATTTTCTGGGTGTTGTGCTCTCACATTCTTTTTCCCCTGTATAACTAAACCTACACGGTCGTCTAGCAGCACGGCAACTTTAATAGACAATATATTTTGCAATACGGATGTTGTTACTCAATCTGGAATTATTCTGTCAAACATTTCTGATCATTTTCCAATCTATGTCTGTGCTCCATCTTATTTTGATAATCACTCTGACTTGCCTCAACCAAGATTTTTTTTTTTCGCAGCATTACGCGATATAAAATCTGTAGATTGAAAGAGAAACTTTTAGAAGCTGATTGGAAAGTTGTGATTCATGAATATGACGTTGATGTTGCGTATGAAAAATTTATGGATTTATTATGTAACACTTTCAATGAGTGTATTCCCCCTCAGATTATTAAAGGAGAATTACGCTAAAAAATAAAGATGATAGTGTTCAAAGATGTTATTTAATCCTACTTGTTAGACTATATGGCTTCGCGTCAAAATATACGAGATCGATACGAATCAAGATTTTCTGAGCAAAATTTACCATCTGCTAGCAATATGTATCGTCTGCTAGCAGCACATGGGGCTGCCATTTTGTTTATGTGTACAAGAAGATTTTCTTAATCCAAATGCTCAATTGCCTTTTTCAAAATTAAAAAACCCATTTGAGATTAAAAATATAGAATAGATATGTCAATTTATTTTTAAACTGAAGATTTCCTTATATATTTCTGTTGAAAATCGATATTCGCTCAATACAAATCTATTTTCTCGATACTGGACGTATGGGACGGAGCAAATTAATTCAAATTTTATGGATGCTTCTTCCCTGAGCATCTATAGCGGCAAACTATGCATTCACCTGCTTTCGGATAATGGACTTGAAAAGTCAGAATGCATGCTGCATATATTATGTTCTGCTCTGTTTGGCAAACCCAAGAAAATAGATTTTTCTTAAGCAAAACCAGACAATTTAAAAGTATCATTATAAAGATTTAATTTTTATAATACATGTAAACACCCACTTTATATTTTTCGTCACATATGGGATTTTAGGCAATGAACAAAATCAATTGAGGATTTGGATTCAAAATATCTTCCTGACTGGAACATTTCTCAATGGTTCATGTACAACTCCAAATGAGCAAGAAAATGGCAGCCCCCATGTAAATGAGTAGGAGACAATACCGGGTGTTGGAATATCTTTATTTATACCCTTTTCTGATATCTTATTAGAAAATGATTTAGGCCAATAAGTAGGAATATATTACACCTTCCAATATAAGTAAATTTGTAATCAGGGGTTAATTCTCCTTTAAGCGTAAAGATTATTCACGGCAAGCCCGGCAACCATGGGTTACTAAATCTTTGCTCAGGTGTATAAATCGGAAAAATAAACTTTACTACAGATTCCGTTCTAATCCTTCAGATGCTTCTCGCAAAAAATATGCCAAGTATAGAAATATTTTGACATCTTTGTTGCGAACTGCGAAGAATGATTATTATTGCTCTCAATTTGATTTGTCTAAAAATAATACTAAAGCCACTTGGAAGGTTATTAATAATGTGCCAAATAGGTGTAGTCAAAAGAAACAACCTACTAGAATCTTGTTAAACAATGATTGCATCGATGATAGCAAGCTGATTGCTGATGATTTTAATCATTTTTTTGCAAACATAGGACCCACTCTTTCAAAAAAAGTACCTTCCACTGAAAAGAAATGTACTTCTTTTTTGAAGGATCGTAATACTAAGTCCTTGTTTTTTTGCTCCGACTCATTCGATAGAAATAAAGCGCATTGTACAAAATCTGAAAAATAAACCCAGTACTGGCCATGATGATATTATTTATATTGTGCTAAAAAATATAGTGGATGAAATTATGATTCCTTGGCAACATATCTTTAATCTTTCTTTGGTGAATGGTGTTGTTCCAGGAAAAATGAAAGTAGCAAAAGTTGTTCCAGTTTTTTAAAAAGGAGACAAGCTTGAATTAAACAATTATCTACCAATATCTTTATTACCTTCAATATCTAAAATTCTTGAAAAACTTGTCTATATAAGAGTGGTCAAACAACTGTGAGGTATTTTCAAAATTCCAATTCGGTTTTAGAGAAAAACATTCTACAATCCATGCTATTTTGCATTTTATCCGTAAGGTTTCAACTGCCATTGAAAATCGTGAACACACTATTGGACCTTTTTCTGGACTTTTCAAAGGCTTTCGATATGGTTGACCATAATATTTTGCTATATACGTTATGCCATTATGGTATAAGAGGCAAAGCGCTTGACTGGTTCAGAAGTTATCTTCATAATAGGAAGCAATATGTAATTATCAACGGATGTGAATCAGTAACTAAAGAACTTCAATGTGGGGTACCTCAGGGATCTCTCCTTGGCCCGTTGTTGTTTATTTTTTATATAAATGACTTTCGTAATGCTCCCAGTGTGTTATCATTCATACTATTTGCTGATGATTCGAATGTATTTATTTCTAACAAAGATCCCAAGTTACTTCTGGAACGAACTAATAAGGAGCTCAGTGTTGTGCATGATTGGGTACGTGCCAATAGACTATCCCTCAATTTGGAGAAAACTCGTTGTATGTTATTTAGTAACTCAATCACATCTCTGGATGGTAATGTATTACTTAAAAACACCACAATTAAAGTGGTCGAGGAGTTAAAGTTTCTTGGTTTACTTATTGATAATAGGTTATCTTGGAAACCACAAACTGTGTATCTAAACAATTACTCTCTAGAAATGTTGGTATTATAAACAAATTGAAATATTTGTTTCCCTCTCATGTATTACTCTTGTTGTATTCCACCTTGGTTCTACCCTACATAAATTATGACATTCCAGCTTGGGGCTTGGGGCGACTGTACTAAGTCTCAGCTGGATAGACTCTCAGTTATACAAAAACGGGTGATGAGAATAATTTTGAAAAAGCCTAGACTAGCTCCGTCTAAAATATTATTCTTTGAAAATAAAGCGTTGAGACTAAACGATTTGTTTTATTACCAGTTAGGCAGTTTAATGTATCAAGCACGAATTCACGAATTGCCTCAGGTTTTACAATCAATGTTTAAAACGAATGATGGAATACATAGGCATTTCACACGACAATCTTCTTTCTTTCATTTACCACTTCTTCGTACTCAGTTTGCCCAGAAAACATTAATCTACACTGGGCCCTTCTATAGGAATCATCTTGATTCAAATCTAAAGCAAGCTACCTCTCTTAAATCTTTTAGAAGAAATCTTAAACATTATCAAATTAGCTCTTACAGTGTATAACAACTGTACAGTATTTGGTTTTCTGCCTGTGTCTAAACAGAACATACAAAATCTATCCTTCAAGACATCTTTTTAATCATACTTCATACACATACATGTATTATGTGTATAGATCTGGTTTTTCTACTACTGTATAAACCCAATAGGCTGACATTAGCTGCTAGTAAACTAGTTCATAGTATGCTTATTTTATTTTGATGTTTTAGCGATGTTTGTGTATTTGTTGTTGTTCTTTCTCCCTTTTACACACGTCTTGTCTCCTCTCTTTACTACTATATGTATACATAATTGCATAAATGTATTTAATTCTCTCTGTTATTGGGGAACCTAGTTTTAACAAGCTGTGCTTTTTATCCCATGATGCTGCTTTTTTCTATTGACTAATGTAAATTTTCCACTTTTGACTGTATGTACATGTACTTTGGAATTGTTATTGATTATGATAGATTCGAAAATTTGAACGATGTATGCTCACCAATTGTAATGTTCATGGCAGATTTCTGCAGTATTATGAAATAAATTCATTCATTCATTCATTCAATTAATTCTTATTGAATGGTAATGAGGTGGGGCACTACATCGTGCAGGCGCGGCGGTTCACTGTTGCTAAACAGTATCAATCTGGTAAACGAAGAAGCTTGATGGGAGGAATTTTAATTTTAGCATACGACCTTTAAAACTGGGAGTAAAAATGACTAAAAATTTGTTTACAAAGTATCAATGTAGTTGTTCTTATGAATACTTCACCGAAATCTCGATAGAGCATAGTGCTGTTACCCTGGTTGAATTAACACACAGACAAAACAAGTATTACATTCATTGAAACTACTACATCTAGTAGGGGCGGATCGGGGGGGGGGGGGGGGTCGGGCCCCCTCCCCGAGAAAACAAAGACACCCCAAAACGCTGATGACCTTTTTAAACATAATTTTGGTTACTTTTAGGGGGCGGTTGTGGTCCCCCCCCCCCCCCTCCTTAAAAAAAGAAATAATGGAGCAAAAAGACACCTCAAAAACCTGATCATCACTTTTGTTTCTTTTTTTTTTTTGGCGGGGGGGGGGGGGGTTAGGATATATTCAGAACATTTTTTTCTACCTTCCTTTATAGGTACTTTTTAGATATGTGGTTTTCTCCAGCATATAACGACAGGCAGCAAATGCACGATTTTTCGGTGAACACGAGGGCAAAAAACTCGTACAGAGATTGTACACTCGTGGGAAATTCGCACGGCCATCGCACAGCTATTGCACAGTTGCCGCTCGCTGCCCGTGCAGTACCCGTGATATTGAGCAGTCATCCCACGGCAAGGCCGTGCAGCCACCGTAAGACGGGCCAAACATTTGTCATGGGCTCCGTGCGATTTCTCTGCGGAGGCTGCGGAGACTGTGGGGACATTTGGTTGTTTTCTATGAAAACAATTTCAGGAGCATATTTTGTTGTGCCTTGTGTACCCTAAGGATGCGAAATGTGTTTTTAAAGAAAAGCACCGACTGGTTTTGTGCCCCCCCCCCCCCCCCACACACATGAAAAAAAATCAATTTTATCTGCCACTAATGCAAATTTTATTACGATAAAATTGAATTTGCATTCCTCAATTGAGTAAGTCTGTTGCAACCCACCACCCCCCCCCCCCCCCTCCCCCCTCCCCCTCCATAATATCAGAGCCTCCTCAATTATTAGACCCAAATACACACAAAAGACGAATGCCGTTACAATGGTGACTGTGAATATGACAACCTACATATACATGTACATTAAATGATACAAAGGAAAGAGAAGGAAAAACAATGAAGGCGTAAAACAATTGCAATGTGGGCGGAATTCTAAAAAACATGCAGTGCAGTATCTATCGAATATTTTGAAAATAAAAGTGGTTGAACTGCGAACAATGAAATAAATATATACAATGCATTTATATACATATAGTACTGAATATGCGTTTTCGTTTTCTTCTGTCTGAATTTTTTCTTTTCCACGTTTGTATCGAATTTACATGTATGAAGGAAATTCCATACATTCAATTTTTTATGCTGAGATTTCACTTGAAATATGGATCTAACATTTTAAAACTTAATATTTTGTTGGATATGTAGTATCCCAATCCACATACGTTCCATCTTTTATATATGTTGATATTGCTTTCCTCTTCTTGTATTTGAAGAGTTTTCTTGCAAAAGGCCCTAAATCCACTTTACCTACTTCTTAGTAAATTGAGATTTTTTGTTTCACACAGTTCTATGATTTCATTCAAAAAGATCTTCATGTATGTTTAAGAGACATCACCACAGGTAACAATAATCACGATTCGAAAAATCCTGCGGCCGTCAAACTTTTATATGATTTTTTATATTTATTATTTTTGGGGATTTAGGGCCTTTTTCAAGAAAAGTCTTGAATGATAATAATAATTTACACATTAAAAATCTTTCTAATGAACCCAAAATCCACCGCCCTTGTGCCCCTAACCTCTTGTGCTGCTCCATCTGCCTAAAGTGTTCAATGTGTTATAATAAACCTTGCCTGATATAGCAACATTATAAAATCAATCAAAATTTAAACTTTGAAAGATAATTGGGGTGACTTATCGAAAATCATCATCTGACTTTAAAAATAAAGCAGACTTGCTCTAGATAACTGCTTAAAATATTTGCTTTGCTAGGATAAACCTTGCCTGATATAGCAACATTTTTAAGTCGATTCCAAAGATAATTTGTATTGTTTACTGACAGTAGCCAGTCATTATCTGCCCTTAATAAAGCAGATTTGCTCAAGATAAAAGCAATATCTACTGATTCCAGAGTAGAATGCATCCACATCACATCACGTAACCAATACCATCATTATCACCCGTACAATTGACATCGTCATCACACCATTACCATCATCAGAACATTCAGCATCACACCATCATACACATGAATGAAATCAGCATCAACATCATCATAACCAACATCATCATTGTTCTTGTCATCATTATTGCCATTATCATCACCATAATAACCATTATCATCATCATCATGATCGTCATCTTCATTATGGTGATCGTAGATACCTTTATCGCCATTATCACTGCCACCACTATTATCATTATCTCTATCACTATTTCTACCATCATCACATTTATCACTGTCATCAACATCACCATCACAAACAGTGATTCTGATTTAGTTTCACTTGAACAGCTCTAGTGTGAAGATAATAAGAATAAATAAATAATTTCTTGGTACTACAAAATTTCAATATGGCACGAAAAAGAGACATGATAACGAAGCTTTTCGACCTCACTCATCAGGTTATCACGCTGGTATAACAAATTACTTGAAATCAACTATATTATACACGGTGAACCCGGACGCAACCTAGACGCCGTAATATCAGAAAAATCGCAAGGCTTGGACGAACTCCTTTTGTCTGCACAGAAGAGGTTCATGCGATTGAATGTAAGCAGCTTCCAGAAAGCGTAAATGCGCTGAGCTTCTGGCCCGGGACATAATTGAGAATTGATCTTCGGCATAGCTTTGTGCGCAAGCTGGATTGTTCAGCAAGTGGAGACCGTAAAGCCAATCAGCGCACGCAGCCCGTCTGTGCCTGCAAATCTGAAATGCACGCTAACAGACCAAAGATAGCCAAATGCGATTTGGCGATTGGTCTCCACTTGCTGAACAATCCAGCTTGCGCACAAAGCTATGCCGACGATCAATTCTCAATTATGTCCCGGGCCAGAAGCTCAGCGCATTTACGCTTTCTGGAAGCTGCTTACATTCAATCGCATGAACCTCTTCTGTGCAGACAAAAGGAGTTCGTTCAAGCTTTGCGATTGTTCTGAAATTACGGCGTCTAGGTTGCGTCCGGGTTCACCGTGTATAATATAGTTGATTTCAAGTAATTTGTTATATACCTGCGTGATAACCTGATGAGTGCAGGTCGAAAAGCTTCGTTATCATGTCTCTTTTTCGTGCCATATAATAAGAATACTTCTGGTAGTAATAACTCTTAAGAACTTTTGGGTCAATGATAAAACTAGGAACTAACATCTACATTGACTCTACGTCATTTTGTGCAAATGAACATTAACTTTCAAAAATCAGTATCTAATGAAGTGCAATGAAGCTCTACATAGAATACTGAAGATAGATTCCAGTTGTGGGAATGATTACAAAATAAATCCACAGAGATTCCAATAAAATTACATGTTAGTGCTAAAAAGTGTGGTTGTGTGGAGTCGCGTGATTGGTCATTCATGCCAAAAATCTATTCTCTTAGCTAATCAGGATGCAGGATAGATGAATGGATATAGGGCTTTTTGCAAGAAAAGTGTTTTGGATTTAGGGCCTTTTGAAAGAAAACAATTTTCATCTCATTTTTTAACAAACTTCCTGAAACTTTTAGAAGTTGAAATATAGCCAGTTTGATGCACGTGGTGAATGTCTATTAAGGCATATACAAAAGTGCCATATGACAAGGTTAGAGATTTAGGGCCTTTTGCAAGTAAGCTCTTCATTTATAACGTGGTTTTCCCCAGCTAGCCTAAAATGGTCTAAGCAGCTGGGATTTCCACATACATAAAAGGGGCGTCGGATGTTTACATTGATTGGACTCGTTTCCTGTCTGCTCAAAGTTTGCAATGCCACTGCAAACCCAGAGACACGAACATACATGAAAATGTTTTCTTTGTATGTGAAATACATTTTACTCTATGGTATTTAACATCTAAAGGGTGTTTTCTTCTTTATAATTATAATACTATTTGGTCATGAAATGCGGGAGAAAAGGAGACTCTCGAATGCTCACGGGGAAAGACAAATACATGTATGAAAATTTTATCTGCAGCTGTGCCTCTTCCAAACCAATGTTCATGAAAATATACCACTGCAAAGCATTTCATTCTATAGATTTCACACTCTTCAAATTTAATAACACCATTCAATGTAGAATTCACAGCAGCGGCTTAAGGGCTATATTTTGTGTATTTATCTACTACATTTGTTCATGAATTTGATTAGCTGCCACAGAGTTGAAACTTTCAATTTCACATCTCCTTCTATTAAAGTACATGTAAATATACATTGATGTATGCCCATGAAACTCAAATACATGTAAATACTAAGCTGTTGACCTGCTGTAATGACCATTCCTGGGACATTTTTATGATCGTTCAAAAACGTGTCATTAAAACTGTCTTATCAATTACCTTGAAAATCCTTTCTTTTTCTTCATGTGACAAAATGGAGATGTTTACAGACTAAATGTAACTACTACAACTATCTTCAGAGTCTTTGCAAACTTTTATGGTACATTTAACTTTGCATAAGTCGAATCTCTTGGGACCACAAAAAAATAGTTCGACTTAAGCAAAATTTGAATTAGGAAATGTAAATAACAATGGTTTGCATAAGTTTGGTCACACATTAATTGACTTCCAGAAAGTTTGACTTACGCGACTTTGAGTTATGCAGTGTTACCTTACTTTGTTTATTCATTTTCAACTAAAAATAGCTGTTACTATATTAGTAGCGGTTGTTGACAACTTTCAAGGTTATATCTACATGCACAAACTTGACCAAATTTTGAACAACAAAAGGCACGTGCAAAATATTGGACAAAAGGAGAACTCAAATGAGTTACAGTTTGATTAGTCATGTAGAATAAAGATTTTTTTCAAAAGGGAGTAATATACTGGGCGTTTCCAAAAAAGGAAAAACCCAACTTTGAAAAATTCATGCAGAACTCTAAATTTATACCGACAATGAAATTCATACCATATGAAAGAGTAATCAGTATCTAGTTGGTCCACTTTCTTGTAAAAACAATGTATGATGTTAAGGAGATGTCTTTGTGTAACGGCCCAGGTGCTCCAATTCTCATGGTGGATGATTTTCTTTTTCAACTTTATGTTGAAATTTATTCACCTATGAATCAGGATTTTTACTTTGTAAAACCTTTTTCCGATAGGAATCGTTTTGGTAAATTTTAACAAGGTTGCATGCCAAGGAACCAGTGCAAACCAGAAGGATTGCAAGATCACAAAAGCAATGCAAATCAAAGACAAAAAGCATAAAGAAGGAAAATCTGAAACTCATGCATGTGCTTGAACATTTGACTTTGCTGATTTTCAAAAATGCCAGCTTTTTGTTGCCTGAAGCACTCAAGACAACGAACATGTTCTCTGTGCTCCACGAAGATCATACTTCTTCTTGGTTAAAGTTTATGACTAAGAACTTGTTCTATGCTTTGTGAAATTCATAGGACTCTTTGTTAAGACGTAAAATTTTATCATTGTCAGATTTGCTTACTAACGAATGGCCATGAAGAGCAGCAAAGCTGGTTAACAAAGCCATTCAACCCAAACCACGCCTATTGTGTTTAACAAGAAAGTGAACCAACTAGAATTTTGCGCAAATTTTTAAAAACAATAGTGTCCATTGATGTGTGACCCTGGAAAACTACCACTTGATAGCAAATTAATTACCCTATCACGTGATATGAAAATTAAACGCAGCTGGATATAAAGTCTATTTACAGGAAGTGTTCAGTTGAGATGACTTGAAAAGACAAGGCCACAGCTTAGTATCACTTCATTATTTCACCATAAAGGGCTTTATTTGCACATACCATTAATTATGATATGTCTCCTACATGTACATAGTGTTCCTGTCATACATTTAAACTCAAGGAATATCAGAAAGAAAGTGGTGAACATCTACTTACAAAGAAAAAAATATGACATCATGAACATACTACAACCTGAAACTTTAAATTTACTTTGTTCTATTTTCTCCTTGAATAAATTAGCAAGATACAAAAAGAGACAGTGGAAATTTCACGTTTCTGAGCAAAAACCTTTCCAGTATTGTATTTTTGCAATTTCGTCTGATTCTATGGAGACCTTTTGTTTTGAAAAACACTAATATTAATATAAATTATATAACTAACACTTTAATGTACGGTAGGTATCAGCAGTGATTATGAGTAGACAGAAATAACAAAAAAAGCAAGTGTTCACACATGTTCATGATAATATTCTTCAGATGAAGTGACAGGTTTTTTTCAAGGATTTATGCAACACAAACAGGACTCAAGCAAACAAAAACTGTGAATATACCATTGGTATTGAACACCTTCAATGATGCCAGATGTTTGTTTGCTCTACAAACTACCCAAAAGGGCAGAGCATATTCTAATACGCCAGTGTTCATTAAACACATACGCCCTTTAGCAGCAGTGGTCTATGTTTTGAACCCTAGTACAGTGGAACCTCATTATAACAAACTACTTGGGACCAAGGAAATTACCTCTTTATATTGAAACCTTGTTATATCAAGGCTAAAAAACAATAGAATACAAAGAAGTGGGACCTGAAAAATTACCTTGTAATAATGAGAGTCTGTTATGACAGTGTTCTTAACGAGGTTCCACTGTACAATCAGGGTTACTGTAACACCAGTAACTTTAACATGCCTTAAAATTTCATAAATAATGCAAGTGGTCAAAATCACAATATTAAATTACACCACTTTTTTGTGCAAATCATGAAAGTTTCTTGACACAAAAAATGCCATTCTTAACAAATCACTACATGTTCAGGTCACCCAAATTTCTGGATTTTTAAGCAATCGCCAAGGGGTTAATACGCTAACAGATGACAAAATATCATTTTCTGAATCATACATTTTCCATGGGATTTCAAGCTGTCTATTCAGTCTGTAAGATGATACTATTGTTCATACTTCAGGAGGCACTATGAAATAACAAGGAAGAGATATCATTATAAACATCAAATAAAACATTGAAATGTGGTTATGGGGATAGCTTTAGTCATGAACATTCTTCCTCATTTTGTATTCAAGAGAGAACTTCCCATTTTAAACATGTACTTATAGTAAACAAAAAAAATGACATGAGGAGTATGTTTCAAGTACATTGATCACTGTGAGTTTAAGACATAGGCTACAGGAACCGGGGGACTCCTGTATTAAGCATATGAGAGTGAAAGAAACCAGTAGTCAAGCTGTTAAGATAGAGACCCGAATTGTTTATATTAATTGTGGGTGTACAGGTGTTTGTGTATAACATAAATGGCCTCAAACATAAATTATGAGGGCCAATTGTGACCAGGCACCACAAAACCACCAAAAAGTGTGATTTTCAGTAAGAGCTCAAACAATGTGTTATTAGTGTACATGGTCAAATTTCATGGTCAGGTATTTCCTGAAAGGGTATGCTTTTTTCTAAGTAACCTAAAAATCTGGAGGCACCAAAGTGGTATTTTTGACAGTTTTTTTTATTAGACTTTATGTGCATCTTCACTGGATTTTGTTTAGGACCCTGAATACTGGTTTCATTTCGACATCCCATAACTTTTAAACACTATGATGAAAAGGATATGAATTATTAGTATGCAAAGTTTTTCGACAATCTGATAATCCCTTCATAGAAATTTTCAGTGAGATCTAATCCTCGTTTGTCACCTTAATTAGCACAACACCTTTCAAGTCAAAGAGTGATTCAATAGACTGCAAACTTTAAACCCTTATTTCTCAGAAGTAACATTCTGAGGGACTATGCATTCTACTCTTTATACAGTGAGTTAGGAACATCCAATGCTAACGAGTTATATATCATTTTAAAGCAGTGAATCTGCTCTTTCAGAATCAGCCCTTAATTAAAACTTCATATATGGCGACTTTTTGGTGGTTTTGTGGTACCTGGTCACAATTATGTTAATAAATTGCCCTGCCTAATTTACAAAGGAAATATTTTTCTCATAGATAATGCACATAGTTACTATGTAGGTAGCATTGCAAAATGAAATATAGTGACCAAAATGATAAGTCCGGAACACAAAATACATGATCGCACTCAGGCGCCTGGTGGTGCTGTGAGCCAAAAATGTCTGACAAGCAAAAAAAAAAAAAAAAAAAAAAAAGGGTCCTCAGCATGTTAAGTCCAAAAATCTCTGACAAGCAAAAAATAGGTCCTCAGCGTTTTAGGGTCTCTTTTTAAGTACTTTGTAAAGAAAAACAAATTGCAGCGGGTGCTGCGCACCCCTTGATTTTTTCCAGGGGATGCTGCAGCACCCCCCCCCCCCGCACCCCCGACTCCCAGGCCCCTGATCGCCATCCATTTTGCTAAGCTACCTTATTATGTTAACATATCAGTCAAGTTTCATTCCAGTGCCTTAATTTCTTCATTACCTCGGCCCCGTTTCATAAAACTTGTAATCAATAAAAAGTTACAATCGTTGTTATAAGCTACTGAAATCCTTGAATCTGATTGGCTGAGAGCAAATTTGTCATAAAAGTGAGGCTTTTGTTATAGATAACAAGCTTTATAAAACGGGGCCCTGATCTGTCAATGTCATAAACACAAAGAGAAATCTCATAAAAGATGAGTTTAGCCATCACCCATTGCCTAAGAGAAGCAGGTGGTCCCTTTATTAAGTATAAAATTATGGGAATGAGAGAATACAGTAGTCAACAGAATAATATACATGTAATAATACTAGGGTTGCCCGGGATTTGAAATGTAACAAATACCAAAGTCCACACCACGCCAGGGAACGAATGACGCGCTTCATCATGTTCATTGTTTGGTTTTCAATATGTCTAGACTTCATGCATCATTGGTTCCCAATGTTAAACTATAAGTGGACTTTAGCCCTTTGCCGATGGAAACCTGGTGATCCCTGTATTAAACCAATTGGAATATGAGAATTTCAGTAATCAACATGTTAAGAAAGAAATCTATTCCAATGCAGCTTAGTAAATTGCAACCGAGTCTCACACTTAAAGGGAGCGACAAGTCGCAATCTATGGGCGGTTTTACAGTTGGCTGCTCCTTTCTCTGGATCAAAGTTCAAAGCGACTTCAATTTATCGCACGCAGCTAATAAAAGTTCGCACATTGACCCAAATTTGAGTAAACAAGATCCCGCGTTCTTTATTCCAGTATTTGAATCTCATTGGTCGGTTACGTATGTAGGGATTCCAGTTAACGATCACGCGAGGAATTCGGCAATAACATTCCTTCGGTAACGCACGATTGGACCTGATTGTATCCGAATTTCCCCGAGTCAGGCCAACTGGTCAGGCCCATGGATTACGGCTTGCCACTCCCTTTAAATAGACGAATAGAGTCATAGTACCAATCACCGTTAATATGACACTCTTGGTCAATTTAAGGGATATTTATAATGGCGCCATCTACGTTTGCAATCGTGGCCGAGTTACCCAAGAAAGCCGAATCTATCATAAATATTTGTGTCCATTTTTGCATTAAAAGTATGTCTTGTTTTTCAAGGTTATTTAATGGAAATGGGTAAAACAGTGGTGTTATCGTGAAATAAATCTCCCCACATTCACTCCTCAGAGTTTCGGTTTATTCCGTACAATGCTTTAGTAACTTCATTCCACCTCAACTCTGCCGAAACCAATATCACGGTTACAAACGTAGATGGCGCCAATATAAATGTCCCTTAAATTGCCCAAGAGTGTCATATTAACGGTGATTGGTACTATGACCATATTCGTCTATTTAAGTGTGAGACTGGGTCGGTAAATTTAGTGGTACGAAATAATGCATCCTGAACGCAATTATAATAATAGTTAAGTGATGCTGGTGAATTATCTGAATGGAAGGTTGGGTAATATTAGGCCTAATCAAGGTAGGACATGTATTGACCAGCTCCACATCGTAACAAAGTGGGTTCTAAAATGTACCTCTGATGTGATAAAAGTATGATATGCACCAGTTTACATTTTGTGTTCGGGACCCGTTATTTCATGCCACTAGATTACACTAAGCTAACTTAAAGAGAACGTTAAGTTCTGGTAAAGGTGTCAAATAATGTCAGGGCATTTTCATCCCTTTTATTTTTGTTTAATTGGAGGAAAATCATAACAGAAATGACCCCTGAAAAGGATTGCTCTTCAAATATCATCATATTTGAGATATGACGAGAAATAGCTGAGCGTTCGGGTCCATCATTCAGGAATGCATTGGGAAACCCCTCTGTTTAATAGTAGGTATAGCACACTAAAATCTGAACTACTATGGGGGTGTGCAAAACTGGTCTCCTTTCAAAGAGCATGACAAAATATGAAATTTGGCAAAAATATCATCAAGATTGGATGAACGGTTCTCGAGATATAATTCTGGAAAGTTTCGAAAATAATCCCGAAAACCTGCCACAAATTGCCATTTTTGGCCAAAGATGTGTTTTTTCAAACTTTTGCACACCCACAAAATCCAAATTACTCACGTAAAACAACTGCAAATTACAGAATCAAGACAGCTCTCATTGGTTTATCAAATGTTTATAACAGTAGGTATGTCACTGATCTCAGATTTGTACAATAGATCCATGAAAATGCAGTTTTGTTCAAAATTTAGACCCGCAACTTAGTAAATTGGCAAGACATGACTAAGTCAGCTAATTAAATATGCGTGAAATGAATATTCCACTTCTAAAAGTAGCACATGCCTGAAATTTGGTATGGTCATTAAGTCTCCCAAGTTGTATCCAAATATTTACTTTTAATGTGATTATCACAGCTCTTACTCCACAAATTTTTAAACTCTAATTTGACCGTAATTTTAAAGCAATTTTCGTGTTATACTGCAAACATTTATAAATAATTTTCTTTATACAAAAGTATAGATTAGCAAAAGTTCATCAAACTTACCAGGACATTCTTCGTTTGTGATAAGGAGGTCGATTTCTTGTGCCGTCCATCCACACAGATCGTGTAGTCTTGACGTGTGGTGACCCATCTTCTTAATGAAGGGACACAAATTCAGTCAAGTCATTGTATTAAAAAAAATAGATAACAAGAAACTATAGATTGCAAAGGTTTTTTTCAAAGTGATGGAGCTCAATCAAGTGTCAAAATCAGTGTTTACGTTGCGTGTGCTGCACTGTGCGGCAGGCGTAGGAAGATTTGGGGCCGAAACTCGGAATCGTAACAGACTTTTCATTTACAGCAGGTCACCTCTTGTTTATAGCCATCTAAGGCCTGATTATTTTCCAGACATTCCTATCTGATAAGGATATACTTGGGAGCTCGGAGGTATTGTAGAAAACAGCTTTGACATAATCATCTTTATTGTAATAAGGTATATCATAACCTTTCATGCATCAAAATTGGCTGAAAATGGTTAAGCTATAGAAATAAAAAAGTGGTTATTCATCGAAGTATATCACATGGATCGACAGCTAACGTTCCACCAAAATGTGAGCTGACGCGAGCGGCTCTCCCCCAGCTGATAAACTCAAACGCAAGCTAACGACTGACATTAAAATGGTTACGATAATTGTCATTAAACCTTGCTATTTGATGTAGATATTAATTTGGTGTTTTCATATGTTAGTCGGACACATATTTTCAACTTTGAACGAAAGAAATTGACCCACCAGAACAATGGCAGATCTACATAGGGGGAAATCCGGCCCGTGCCCCCCCCCCCCCCCTTTGAAACTCAACTGGCATACCTTAAGTACACAATGAAAAAATAAATGCGCACTTAATTGTGTACTTTTCCGGCTCTGTGCCCCCTCTTTTACAAAATCCTGGATCCGCCCATGCACCAGAACCAGTTACGTGAATTATTTTGTGCACCGAGGCTTCCAGATTCCAGGGATGTGAGACGGAATTTTCTGAGTTTGGGATTGTAGACGGTTCAATTTACGGAAAAAAGTACCTCAACCCAAAAAAATTGCAACAAAAGGTTTTCGACGGTTTCGGTAGTGTTTGATGTCGGGAATAACATACTAAAAATCTAAGAAAATCGGACCTTCGAAAAATGGTTATTTTTTACATGGCGTCCAAGATGGCCGCCACTAGAGCTATACATACGGAGAGTTGCCACACTGGAGGTCGCTTCCGATTGGTCAGTCATTTCATGGAGCTTCAAATTGTTCCCTCCCATAGAGAATGTATATGAAAGGGAAATATTGGGAACTCCATGATCCGCCATGCTTTAAACAAAGACCGCTTACACATATAGGCTAATTATGCGCGTGTCATAACCGTCTCTTTCAACGCGCTCTGGCCGTCAGCACCTAAAAATAGCTATAAATCATGACATATACATCCTAGAAATGTAAGTTTGGTAGTTTTACCTAGGTTTTGGGGGTCGGATAATCCATTCAGACCACTTACAATGTGTTATGGGGCTCAGGAAATCTGAAAATCCAAAGTGGCGTCCAAAAATGGTCGCCAATTTCCAAAAAAATGACCTGAAGTGAGGGATTTGGAGTATAGACTGAGGTAATATTCAACATTAAAACAATTAAATACTCAGGATATCTATTGATACGCATAAAAGTATTTAAAAAAATGCACGGGTAGCCTTACATTCTTGACGGTACCTAATTAAATGGCCACCATTTTAGCATCTGCAATTGTTATTGATAAAAAATGTTATGAAATGGGGCCCTGGAGAGCAATTGTTACATTAACCTTATCAGTGAGAGACCCTCGGAATGGGCATAAAATTGCAAAAGTCTATTTCAACTGCGACAGAGTTTGAATGGAGGGTTTTCCTAATGGAGTAAAACCAATGGATAGCCAAGTTTTGCACAGCCATGTATGACCCTCTGCGCCTGAGTAAACGGGTGACCTCGGCATGGCGTGTTGAGCGAGATAAACTAAATTTGGAGTCCCTTTCAGATGTTTAAACTAAATCCAACGATAATTGTGGATGGAACATTAAAAATATCTCACATTTGTATTTTATATAAGGGGAACAATATGAGATTATATTTAACTCGTTTCATTCCGATTTTCTCTTTGCTACAACTACTTTAATTTAATTTGATATATAATTTCTTGGATTTTATAACAGTCTTGTATGAAAAAATCTGAACTTAAAAAAAGGTGTTTACTTTTCTTTTTTGCTTAGTGTATATTTACCTTTCCTTTCCCCCTTGTGGAACATCTATCCATCTCTTTATCGCTTCTTTCACACCTGATGACTTTTTTCCACTCTCTCACTTTGTCCCATCTGCCGCTTACTAGCTGATCCACTTTATATTGATTAATACCAATGTATCTTACCAACTTTGTATCCATTGTTAGCAAATAAAAAAGCAAATATTGTAACTGCTTATTTTTATTTTTGTTTGAAATTCATCATTCGTAAATTAACACACTCCAGTGCAAATATCCTGATACATGTATTTTAAAAATAATATATAAATGACTACTTTGCGAAATGTAACAGGTGTAACAGGTGTAACTAGCTGTGCATTTCAAATTATATAATCTACACAGAGGCTTTGTTATGAATATTTAAGTCCTGATAAATAATATTTCACATTTATCCACAAACATAAATGTGTCTACCATTGATGTCAGTAATGTCCAATCGTCAATTTTTACATCAAATGTTTAGCCTTCTAAGTTCAAGGTTCAAAATCATAGTCTCTAAAGCTTTCCATCCCATTACGTTGAGGTCATGACTTTGGAGTTTAAACAAATCACCATTTTTTCAGAGTGATAGCCTGTATTAACTTCGTTAAATACATGTAATAATAGTACATGGCAAGTTGAAAGGTTACTTAAAATTTTCTGTAGAATCTTATTTGTTGTGTTGTATGCCATATTTTTGGGTGCTGAATGTCAATTTACTTGTTGCCATTTTTCTAAATGACGTCTTAGGCCGTTGCCATGGTAACGAATTAGTTTCTAAAAAAATTAATATATATCTAATTAAACAGCATACAAATATAATGTAAGTGATGAAGTGTATCAATTTGAAGCTACCAGTTCGATTGTTATCAAAATCTTAGTTTTCAAATGTCATGGTTACGCTCAAAAAGGACCGTTGCTATGGTAACGAATATTTCAGAAAATAGCATATATTTCTGAAATAAAAAACATAGAAACATAATAGAAGTGCTTAAATTTATCTATTTCAAGCCAAAAACCTTGATTTCAATCAAAATCTTGCCATGCAAAGTCATATTTGCACTGCATGGTAGAAATTTATTTTAAGAAAAATATACGAAGAAGCTTGATGGGAAGAATTTTTTAATTTGTAATCAATTTTTTAGGCATTTTGCTCCCAGTGTTAAAGATCGTATACTCGATCTGTAATGACATTTTTCTGACTTGTGTTTTTCATTACAGATCGAGCATACGATCTTTAACACTGGGAGTAAAATGCCTAAAAATTTGTTTAAAAATTGAGAAAAATATAGCATTTCTGTATAAAAAAAAAAAAAAAAATCACGCTTATTCAAAAGAACAACACCGGTGCCTTTGTCGGGTTTACAAATATGAATGTCTTTGTTAAACGTAAGACCACGCGCAGCCGTATTAACCCGTCATATGGAAATCGGACATGTCGTTAGGTATGCCACAATACGAGTGCGCGAGATCAGCCAAACGCGCCTTGGCTGAAGCTGCGTCATCCTTGCAAGTAGGATTGTGCCGCATTAGCTGTGAATAGAGGAGTTCAAATTCCGCAAACACCTCTTCACGGCTAATGTGAGGTTTGGGTATGCCAAAATTCAGGCCCGTAGCCAGTTGGGGGTCGGAGGGGTTGGACGACCCCCCCCCCCCCCCCCCCCCCCCTTCTTGGGCTGAGGTCCGCTTTTTCATTAAAAAAAACCATACACACAACTTTAATCGGACCCCCTAGCAAGGACCTGCCTTCGGCATGTCCTTGCTAACGTCGCTAATGTTCAGTGCCGCAATCACTGCGACTCTGCTATTGGTCAGCACTTGCTGAATAGTCGGGCTTATTCCAAGGCGTATAATCCTGCTCAGTTCACTATTGTTGCCCGAGCACGCAGCTCTCAGCATCTTTGCTTCTTAGAGGCGTTGTTCATTCAGTCGAGAGATCAGCTATCTAGTCGACAAAAGGAGTTTGTACAGGCTCTTCGATTATTTTAGCGTGCCCGGATCATATCCGGGTCGCTGTACACTCCCTTCCTTGACTTTTGTATTCTCTCATTCCTGTGTTGTGACCCGATGAGTGCAGGTCGAAAAACTTCGTCACTATGAATTTGTTAAATTTTGTCTTTATATTTGCATAGATTATAAAATTTCATGAAAAAAATTTACTACTTATCTTGCGCAAAAAATCAGAGTTTTCTACTCTTATAGCGCGTTTTCTGGTGACTTTTGCCAACATTTCCGTCCTAGACTTGTTTTAATATCTGTTTAGGGTCGGTTTATGTTCCTCACGTATTTATTTTGGTGATATTTGAGCTTAAATTCATACCTCAATTTTCACCTCTTTGGTATAGTAGCCCCGTGCATTCCGCTTTGGCGTATTGCCGGGTACTCAGTCCTGTTACGTTCCGTTGGTGTTTCGTGTGTGTAGCTGTTGTGTGCATATACCCTTACGAGAGTGTTCTTTTGTTCGTTGTGCGTGAAGGGAATTTTCAATACACTAGCGGATCCAGGTGGGGGGCCGAATCGGCCGCCCCCCCCCCCCCTATTGGCGGCGAAAAAAAAAGAATAAAAAGAAGAAGAAGAAAGGAGGAAGGAAAGAAGAAGAAAGGAAGAAGGAAAGAAGGAGAAAAAGGGGAAAGAAAATAAGGAAAAAAGATAAGGATGAAAAGAAAATTTGTTTGTCTCCCTAACCCTGGAGAGGGCATTAACTTGTAAGACCGCTAAGCGGTCAGCTAATGATGTTACTGGATCTTGCCGACCCCCGACCACCTTTGGGGTGCCTAGCGAGATTTCACCCAGTGATACTGGCTTCCCCCGACACCCGACCACCGTCGGCGTGTCTGGGGGAATTACAGCCGGTATCACAAATCCGCACCCTGCTAAGAAGACCTCCTCTTCGAGCAGGCTCTCGCAGCGGAAGACTGCTGGTTCCCATCAGCCACTGACCAACGTCAGTGCTCCAAGTGCTTTTTCCAGCAGTGCTGCAATGCAGCAGCCCGTCCGTCCCCCGGCAGTCAATCGGGGCTCTGGTCGGGGAAGCACAGTCCCTGGTTTTGCGGCCGAATTACTCCCTCCCACTGGGGAGCCTGGCCCAGACAATTTGGGTAGTGGGTCATTTATACTGCAGCCAAACACTTCCTGTGCTTAAAAACGGCCTTCTACTACGGTGGCTCACACCCCCGCTTAGAAGCTTAAATCCAAGAAGGGTAAATCCAAGGATAAACCCAAGTCGGGTAAGAAGACTTAGCCCTCTCTACCCCCGACCCTCTCATTCTGAATTGCTAAGATTAATGAGACTCTTTGCCGTCGTGCGTGATGGTTCTACATAGATCTGATCGAGCCGATTCCAAACGGCGCTATCAGAATATGCCTGCCTCCAATGTCCGCGCTTATTCAGCAGCACATCTCCTCAGAGATCGCCACGCTACTGGAAAAGAGCGCCATAGTAAGGGTGAGAGATCATTCTCATCTATGCCCCCCCCCCCCCCTCCAATTTTGTCATTCCCAAGCGCTCGGCAAGTTTACGAATGATTCTTAACATAAGGATCAACAGGGTTATACCTCTAGTGCTTTTTGCATGGCAATCTATTGTCCCCTTGATCATGCGGGACGACCTCGCGCTCTCCCTCGATCTCAAAGACGCGTACTTCACATTCCAATTCACTCTCTGTCGAGAATTTTGCTGATCCATCAGGTCCTGAGGAAGTGAAGGCGGACGGGGCTTGGCTCTTATTGATAGCCCCACATTCGCCAGCGAGACCTGCTGAGTCTCCTGGCCGGCCAGCCGTTTCCCCTTCCTCTCAGGAAGGATTTGTTAATTCAACCCCTATTGGGGATTGTTCAACGCCCAGTGGTCCTCCACTTGACTGCCTGGCCGTTGTTGGGGATGACGCCAGAAACTCGTGGCTCTCCGAAGGGGCCTCCCAGTTGGTGATGAGAAGCCGTAGAGACTCCACTAGAGATCTCTACAACTCTCGTCTACAGGCTTTCTTTTCTTGTTGCGAGAATCAGGGTGTCTCGCCTCGTGAAGCCCCATTGGTGTTATTGCCGATTTTCTGATCTCCCTTTTCGATAAGGGGAGATCGATTCAACCATACGTGGCTATCGTTCGGCTATTGCCGCCATCCACGTTTGGTTTTCCTCATAGTTCGGGAGTCTCCAACTCCCATCTTTTGGCTAAGCTGACTCGCTCTTTTTTTGCAGCGTCAATCAACTCGTAGCCTGACTCCATCCTAGAGTCTACCCAAGGTCCTTGAGGTGATTGCGAAGCCACCTATTGAACCGTTAGGTAAAGCGTCCCTTCACCATTTGGCGGTCAAGACGCTGTTTTTAGTCGCTTTTGCTTCCGCACAGAGGAGGAAATACTCTCCATGCTCTGTGTATCACGGGTCACATCTGTTGGGAGAACCGTGATGTGCGACTTATACCCAAGCCCTCCTTTATTGCCAAAATCAGACTGCTTCCACTGGACCAGTTGAGATTTGTCTTAGACCACTGTCGGACCATTCCTCAGTACAGGAGGACTAGGTCTGGTGTCCGGTGAGGGCCTTGAATTGGTATTTAGATAGAACTAAGACTCTTCGTAAGAACTTTTTGTCATCACTCGAGAGCCTTTTTCCCCCGCTTCCAGAGAATCCATCTCTAGATGGATAGTCGAAGCGATCCAAGATACCAGGGGGTTCCCCTAGTGGATATTTTGAGGGCAGCCTAGTGGCGCTACTCCTCTTCCTTCACATCTTTTGTATCTTAAAGATGTTCTGACAGTTGAAGAGTCTTTCTCTAACAAGACGTTGCAGTTGGGTTCCTGTTAACCTTCCTCTTAGGACATGCCCCCCCCCCCCCTGTTGAATCTGTGCTGATCAAGGAAAATAGGTAGGTACATTGATTTATTGTAGTAAATCAGTAAAATCAGAAGTGATTTTATTATTTGCTAGATAAATCTATGTACCTACCTATTTTGCTAGACCAGCACAGATTCAACTGGGGGCATGTCCCAAGAGGAAGGTTAACAGGAACCACCCTCCTACCCCACTCCTTGCCCAGCAACATGTCAAGACTTGTCTGAGGCTGCTAGTAAAGAGGAGGATTGTGTGCGCGCGTCATGCATACGTGCAGAGAGGAAGGCGGGGCCCTAAGGGGTATATGCACTGTCGTGACATTAATTACTCGAATGGCTTGCTTAGTCGGAAGACTAGCAAAATAGGTAGGTACATAGATTAATCTAGAAAATAATAAAATCAGTTCTGATTTTACTGATTTACATAAAAATAACGATAGATTTGTTTTTTACGCGATTCTCGCGGTCCATGCAAATTTTCGCTGTGATCAGCCATGACTGTTAACTTAAAAACCTACATCTAGATTTTAAAATGTCACAGCCTGGAAAACAAATATGTGTACTCTATCTTTCTTAAAATGTCGGTTTCAAACTTGCTCTTTACCATAACGACCAAGTTATACATTAATATGACCTTGGCTGACAAAGATTTTAATAAAAATCAAACTTTCATCATAAAATGAAACACTTAGATACTTCTGTTATGTTTCTACATTGTTCCATTACAAATACATAATTTCCTGAATATTCAGACGTTACCATGGCAACGGCCAATTTAGAGCATGACCATGTCCTGGGATAATTCAGATGTTAATTGCTGCCTAATTTGTAGGTGGATAATATCTGCCAGAGATCGTTGCCATAGTAAAAAAAAAAATAACTTCATAAAATAAAATTTGAGTAAACAACGTAAAGGTATAACATTGATATCTATATTTCTTAATTACGTTATTATTCAAATCAGTTGGAAATACCGACCAATCGAGGGTTTCATGCTACATTCATTTCTCCTGTCCTCTGTTATAGTTATTACGTGTACTGTAATGATCATCATTAGAGCTATCTTGAATTCTATCACAATAAGTCATAGCTGTGATCAGTTTATTTAACTTCGATTCAATATTTTCATTCATTCTTCGTAAATAAAAAAATACTTTAAAAACAGAGCAACATGCACTTGAAATCAATACAAAGCAAATATTCAATAACAATATGAGGGGTTAACACAAAAAAGGCAAAAAGCCTGATAATACACAGTAAAAAATATTTTAAACAACTATTCAAAATTTTTAAAGAACGCTGTTTAAGCCGGTCACTCTAACAACTGTTGTTTAAAATTGTTATACAACCAAAGTTGCTTAAACTTGAAACAGCCTGTTGTTTAAAATTTTAAACAATTTTAACAACAGCTTAAACAACCTCGTTGTTTAAATTAAGTTGTTTAAAAACACCCAGTTGTTTAAAACTATTTCCACAACTATTGTTTAAAAATTTGTTGTTTAAAAAAGTTGTTTAAAACATCTAGGTTTTTTAATGGCCCAGTCACAATGTCGGCGATCTGTCGGGGATTAGTTTTGGCCGGGGGTCGTCGTAGAAAATAAAGAATCCTTGAACAATCCTAGCAATAATCCTAATAAAAGTGGAGCAGTCACATTGTCTGAGATTTTTTCAAGGATTTTGACCCGGTTTTGTCGAAAAATCGTGGGATTAGCCTCCGATCGCCTCCGATTGCATCGGAGGGGATCGGAGACGATATCTGCGAGCGTCTTTTCTTTTAAATTTTTTTCCCCCTGGGTATATGTGGGGGAAAAGGAGGGTTTCTTGACCTCGGTCGTCTCAAACTTTTAGCGTTCCGGTCGGAGGCGCCCTTATATACACGGCGATTTACTACGATTCCACCGTACGATTCGTCGGAGACGATCACAGAAAGCGTACGAATCGTCGCAGGGCGCCTCCGATTCAGTCGGAGGGCGCCGGAGACTACTCGCAGACATTGAATCTCAATTTCCAATCCCACACAGAATCTTGCGACTAGTCTCAGATTATTCGGAGGACGCCTCCGATTAATCGGAGGGCATCGTAGGTCATCGGAGATTATGTCTGGGATGCCCAAAATGGGTGAAAAATCTTGCGAGCAATCTTAAAATTTTAAGTTCAAAGTTGGGGACCGCGACGGGTGTGGCGATGCCTAAAAAATCTGCGACAAGCCGCAGACGTCCGGAGAGCGGCTCCGACGGGTGCAAAATCGTGAGATCTGTCTCAAGATTTTGTTAAAATTTCCCGGGTTTTACCCATCGCCGACGCATCGCAACTGATTTGTGACTGGCCCATAAAGTAAGTTGTTTAAAACTTTTTACACAACTATTGTTTATAAAATACATTCAAAGTTGTTGTTCAAATTAATTGTTTAAAACACTATACAGATATGATTTATTTAGACTAAATGTAATCTGATGGAGTTATACTCAAGACATATTTGTGCTGCCGTGACATCTACATGATATCTAGATCTAGACTAGCCTTTTGACAAGGCCCTCGTGACTAAGCTAGTAGTGTCTGCATAACAAGACTAGCCGCCCAGCCCGGTGAATGCGCGATCGAGCGACGTGAGTCGCGAGAGCCTTTTGGAACCTGGCCTATATTTCTTATGCTATCCTTTGTTACTAGCGAGGATCTGCTACCTTATAGGTAGGAGCCAATCAGCGAACGTATCTTCGCATGACGTCAGCATAAATTTGGTATGCAAATTAGCCTTCATCTAAAGCTAGCTCGCTCGGCACCCGGCGCCGCGTCCCGTGCAAGCTACATCAATCATAGCAAGCCTCGCAGATACCGTTGTGATTGGTCGATAATCCTCGGTAGGCGTGTTAGCATACGAATGTCAACTCCTGAATCATTCATATCGCACGATGGAAACCAAGGTTCCAAAAGGCCTCACGACTAAAGTCGCTCGATCGCGCGTTCACCCGGGCCGTGTTGATTCTTTTCGTCGCCGGCTAGTCTCATCTCAGGCACAGCACGACGAGGAAAAAAGTCACGAGGCCTTGTCAAAAGGCTAGATCTAGACCACGTCCACAAAATAAATTATGATGTAGACCTGGAACTTTGCAGCGCAGCGCAGTTTAAATTAGTTGCACACATACAGTATAGGACCGGACCCACGGGCGCACTCACTGTGTGTGCAACATGAACTGCGCTGCGCTGGAAGGGCGACTTGCAAAGTTGCAGCTAGGTCTAAATCATAATTAATTCTGTGACTGTGGCTTAGATCTAGACATCGTATAGATGTCATGACAGCACAAATATGTCTTGAGTATAAACTCGATCAGATTACATTATATTTAGTCTAAATGCTTACCTCTGAATGTATCAATCAGGTCTGGCATTTTTGAACTTCTGCAACATTGCAACCACAAATGCATTCGCCATGATGAAGCCGGTGTAGCGGCACATACGGTTCTCCGGCAGATACCGTATGCGCCGGCAGATATCGTTCTACCTCGGAACCATATCTGCCGGATAAGGTGTATTGTATATTGGCAGATTTGTACGAGACACTCTCGAGCCTAAATAATAGACCTGTCTAAGTGATTCAAATTTATGGATGTTTCTTTCCTAGGGACCTAATAACGAGGTATTCCATTAACCTGTTATTAATGAATTAACTACAATCCAGTTTGCATACATTATTTGTTGCTATGTCTAGGTACGGTATCTGCCGGGGTTGGAACATGATATATAGTTTCCAATTATGCATGCGCGTCAGCTCCAATACTTTTACGTACATTCTCGCTCTAGAAAATAGATGATATTTCGTTATTTTAATTTTATTATAAACGACTGATGTGGAAGACTAGTTAACGCACCCTTTCGCGACAAGCGGGAGGCTTTTCTCGAAAGGGTGCGTTGAACGCTCCCCACCGCGCCGCGCCGCACCGCACCCTTTCGAGATAAGTCTCTCATAAGTACCCAACCCGACATTGTAATGATTTCCATCTACCTCTACTGAGAACCCTTCAAGCTCAAAACACGTGTATTTATATACAGCCCCCAAATTTTGGAACTATCTTCATAATGAAATTCATTTAATTCATTTAAGAGGAAATTGAAATTGTTCCTTACACTTCCTTACAATACAAATTAATATCACTGCATTGTCAAATCATGTCTTGCCTTCTTTAACGCATTTATCCTTCCCGTCACGTCTTTCTTTACGCTCTATAATCTTACTATACTTATGCTCAGTACCCCTCGGCCGTAATATGGCAAAAGGGTGTATCTGGGTAAAATGTGGGTTTTATAGATTTTTCCATTTGGGGGGTCTTTGAGGTCGAAATTTTCATTTAGCCAACTCTCAGATGTGGTAGAATTTTCGTTTCTGAGATAATAGGAGCTATCTTGAATCGTTTTCACATTTTGGTTGTAAATTTGATGGCAAACGGGTGTATCTATAGATACAGCCCTCAGAATATTGAGTAACGCTGATGATTTAATGGCAGAAAGGTGTATCTTAAGATACAGCCCTTCGCCAAATTAACCAACAGATATATTTCGTACACTTAATATGGCAAAAGGGTGTATCTATAGATAGGATTTGTATGGTGTATCTGCAGATACACCCTTTTGCCATAAAAAGACTAAGCCGCCATTTGTCAGGTTTTGTTGGCGGAAGGGTGTATCTAGAAAAAACTGACTCTAATCCTGGTGATAATTAATTTCAAAAAATAAAACATATACAAAAATAATTTAAGGTATAAAGCAAAAAATAAGACAAACTCCATCATCGAACATCCATTCTTGTGACTTCCACATCAAATCCAAATACCCAAACTTTAAAGCCATTTTTCTCAATTTTTTTTATTCCGCTGCGGAGCTCAGATACACCCTTTTGCCATATTACGGCCGCCCTGTAGTGTGCACACCATGCTCTCTCTCTCTCTCTCTCTCCCTCTCTCCTTCCCTCTCTCTTTACTTTTCACATATGCAGCAACATTTTCTATCCTTGTATTCTCTCTTCCCTTGCTTTATTTCCTGTTGTCTTTATTATTATTATTATTATTATTATTTATTATTACGCGTTTTTTTTAGTATGCGTTTTGTTTTATCTGTCAGTTTTCACTGTCTCTTTTGACCTTTCCAATGTTCACTATACAATACATGTATACGTGTCGTAACAAGTTTTCAAACTACAGATTAATTGTATTATTATTTTGCCCCTTTTTACAATACAATACAATACAATAAGCATTTAGTACGCCCTTCCCGTAAGGCTCGGAGCGTTTTCTGTGTATATATATATAGAAGGCATTTTTAGTGGCATTTTTAGTGGGATTCAATTTCTTGCTCTGCTCCTGTCCCTCGACGTGTCGTCACTCGGACGTTGATTCGCCTACTGCAGACTTCTGATCCTCTTGCAAGCTGGTGCTATTACTCAAGGTTGCTTTACTTTGTGTGCAGTCTGTCGCCCGATCCTTGTTTCAACTTGTCGACTGTTCTCCTTTCAATTTGCAATCATGTCACCTCTCACTGCAGATCGTTCCTGAGTGCAATTAGAACTTCACAATTTCTCTGATTGTCGGCTGCGTACTGGAATTAACTCAGTCTCATTGAGGCATCGTAGTTACAAAAGATTCGATTAATTCATGTCTCAAAAATGAATGTCGAACAAGCTAAATTCATCATTTCGGTTGTTTTGTTGACTTTTCCCCCAACACAGCTCGAAGAAAAGAGGTTCCTCTGAAAACTCTCCAATTTCCATGGATATAACTTTATTGTAGAGGGATCTTCCCGTGTCCAGAAATCACAGAAATTAAATAAATGGGAGGGGGGAGAAAGGGGTGGCAGATGCTCGGGGTCCAGGGATGGAAGTGCAAGTGGGAAAAAGGATTGTGGAGTTTTTATATCAAATTAGCAAACACCTAAGCTGCCTACCTCGCATCTCGAGCCCAGCAGATCTCTTATTATTTTTATTTACTTTTACATCCCATAATACTTATTGCTGTCCCACCAGCTCTCAGTCTCTCCCTTTTGACAGACAGGGCAAAAACTCTTTGATGATGGTAATGGTGTGATGACGATGGCAATTATACGGGTGATAATGATGGTATTGGTTAATACGTGATGTGATGTTGATTATTGATTATGATGATGCATTCTGCTCTGGATACAGTAGATATTGCTTTTATTTTGAGCAAATCTGCTTTATTAAGGGCAGATAATGACTGGCTACTGTCAGTAGACAATACAAATTATCTTTGGAATCGACTTAAAAATGTTGCTATATCAGGCAATGTTTATCCAGGCAAAGCAAATATTTTATGCAGTTATCTAGAGCAAGTCTGCTTTATTTTTAAGGTCAGATGATGATTTTCGATAAGTCACCCCAATTGTCTTTCGAAGTTTAAATTTTGATTGATTTTATAATGTTGCTATATCAGGCAAGGTTTATTATAACCCATTGAACATAGGCAGGTGGAGCAGCACAAGAGGTTAGGTGAACAAGGGCGGTGGATTTTTGGTTCATTAGAAAGATTTTTAATGTGTAAATGACTATTATCATTCAAGACTTTTCTTGCAAAAGGCCCTAAATCCCACTTTTCTTGCAAAAGGCCCTAAATCCAAAAAAAAAAATAATAAATATAAAAAATCATATAAAATATTTGACGGCCGCAGGATTTTTAAAATTGTGATTATTGTTACTTGTGGTGATGTCTCTTAAACATACATGAAGATCTTCTTGAATGAAATCATAGAACTGTGTGAAACAAAAAATCTCAATTTACTAAGAAGTAGGTAAAGTGGATTTAGGGCCTTTTGCAAGAAAACTCTTCATTTCGAGGGGTCCACATTTTTACAAGCTCTGCTTTTCAGTGGATCCCTCATTAAAAAAATGAAAACAAATATACTGGATATTTATGTATACTTTCTGTTTTATAACTTTAAGCCATGTAAAATATATTACATTATTGAATATTGTATGGTGTATTTGATTTCTTTTCTTGTCAAAATTAATCTTCTGTTGGAAATGTAAATAAAACTGAACTGAACAAAAGAATGTAAGAGACAAAAATACAAAGTTTAATGCAGATTAGGGGAGTATTTTTAAATTTATTTTTGCTGTGGCCATTTAAAATATTGTATTATTATTCCTTGACACTAGTAAAAAAATCATAACAGTCTACAAATTATGTGAATGCAAACCACTATACACATAAACGTACATTGCATTCTTTAGTTTCGATGTAATATCTTACAGCACAGTTTAAATGGACAAATAACAGCCTGTACATCATTCCAACTAAAATCTGTCAGTCTTCACTGTCTCTCTTGACCTTTCCAATGTTCACTATACTATACCGTATCCGGACACCTACCCCCAGGACAACCACCCCCTAGGACAACTACCTCCTAGGGCAACCACCCCCTAGGACGACTACCCCCTCCCCAGGACAATTACCCTCTAGGGTGATTACCCCCGACTAACTACCCCCTAGGGCAACCACCCCCTAGGACAACTACCCCCGGACAACTACCCCCAGATAACTACCCCCTAGGACAACCACCCCCTAGGACAACTACCCCCAAGAAAACTACCCCCCAGACAACTACCCCCTAGGACAACTACCCCCGGACAACTACCCGCTAGACAACTACCCCCGGACAGTTCCCCCATGACAATTACCGCCCGGTCATCTACCCCAGACAACTACCCTCTAGGACAACCACCCTCTAGGACAACCACCACTCCTCGAACAACTATCCACTCCCCTCCCGACAACTACCCCCTAGGACAACCACCCTCTAGGACAATTACCCCCAGACGCGTATTTTTTTTTCTGTCAGGATTTGCGCCACTGACAAGGGCAGTATTTGAGCGTCAAGAAGCCCCGTTTTGGAGACTTTGAGAGAGAGACTACAACTTGAAGACTTGTATTTTCTCTCAGTTTCACCTTACTTTATTTCAGCAAAAATTTTGTCAATGATAATTTCCTATAGCCGAGACTCCAACTTGTGATTCCTTCATGACGAGCACAACCTGAATCCGAATGCGCCACACAAGGAACTTCGAGAATGGTTCGCTCATTTTATTATATGCCTACAATTTGTTTTTCATGAATATTCATGCCGACTAGTCTTGACGGAATAAACCCTATTGTCACCCCTCTTGACGTTCAAATACTGCCCTCTCTCGTCGGGTGGCTCAAGTCCTGACAGAAAAATATAGCCCCCAAGACAACTACCCCCTAGGGCAACCACCCTCTAGGACAACTAACCACCCCCGGACAACTACCCCAGGACACCCACCCTCTAGGAAAAGTAGCCCAAATTGGACTTAACATCACATTCAACAGGATTGTGCTCGTTCGCTACGCTCGCTCGCCAAAATAGAATTAACATGGCCTTTAGCAAAACTTCTGCCCCGACCTGCAACAATAAAGCCCAGATAGTGTACCAAATTTTATTAAAAGAGAAGTGTTTGTTTTCGCTCATGCTTGCTCGCTTAATTGTTCCTACTCCAACTTCCAACAATAAAACTTAGTTTATCACATTAAAAAACAACAACAAAACTAGTATATATATATATTATCATTTAAAACAAATTGTTTGTTTTTGTTTGTTGTTTGTTGTTGTTTTTTTTGGGGGGGGGGGGTTTGGGGGGGGGGGGGGGGTGTGCTCGCTTGCTACGCTCGCTGGCCGAAATGGAAGTACCACTAAAAGCACATTGAATACGATTGAATACTCGTACTCTTAATTGTAAAATATTGCCTTAGTTTTCCCATGTGCAACTCTCTATTGGATGTTTTGTATGGTCAACGATTAAGGGGGCGGGAAGGAAAAGAAATATTCCAGCTGTTTGTCACACCACCCCCCCCCCCTCCCCCACCCCTCTCCCTCACGCACTCTACAATTATGCAACTCGTTACAAAGCTACCAGCCAATCGAGTATTAAAGGAAACTAGCATTGTGGTTGGTCGATTTTAAAAAAAGTATGGGGTATACAATCATGCAATCGGAAATTTATGCCTTTTCACCATTAAAGGAGAATGAAACTCAACATACATTAGGTGATAATCATGTGGAAAATTGTCAGCCTATTCAAAATATCTTGAAAATACTCTGATTTGATTACTCAGTAAGGAGAACAGTCTCTCTAATGTTTGCAGATATCTTGCAAGATATTATCCCATGGGGGCTGCCATTTGGAAAAACTGTGATGTCATTGCGGTACATGTCCATTTACCTGTACACAATGGATAAGATGTTGCATAATGAATAGCTATTGTACAACTAAAGCCACCCATGCAAAATGGCAGCCATCTTGGTACCCCCATTGTCTCGCACAGGTGATATCTAAGAGCAGTTGTAGGTCTTTGTCACTTCTTTGAAGAAATGACAAATGACAAACACAAATAGGTTATATGACAGGATAAAAGTGTCTTCATTTGAATGTACATGACTACAAAAATGGTTTATTATGAGAAAATCCAGTGTCATGCATTCCACAGCTGATCTTGAGTGTCATGGTAGCTAGTGTATAGGTCAGTGGGTATCTCACAAATAGAACTGCTCTGACATTACTTTGTAAAGAAAATGGCAGCCCCCATGGGATAATGTCAAGCAAGGAAACTGCAACTTTTGGAGACACTGTTCTCCTTCTTAAATAATCAAATAGGAGTAATTTCAAGATATTTGTAATAGGCTGACAGTTATCTACATGATTATAGGCTAATGTTTCTTGCCTTTTATTCACCTTTAAGAAATTTTGGAATACTAGCATAATGACTTTTGAAACATTTATTCCATCAAAAACGCTATCATAATCACGGAGAGAATAATCAGATCCTCACACTTTTCAGACACTTAGGATTATTATGAAACAACACAATTTTGGCACGCTCATTTCATTGGCATTTGGGGCCCCCAATTTTTGGAGGAAAAAAAATTGGGCAAAGTTCTGGCAGAATTTTCAATAAATTTGGGCAAAATTCGACAAAATCCTGTATTAAAATACCTGTCACTAAGAAAAAAAAATGGAAAATGAATTGAAAAAGAAAGAAAAGCATGTATACACAAGACATAATTTCCAGGAATTAATCTTTTTTGTATGATTCACTTTCTGTATTATTTCAGTAACTATTATTATTAAGAGGAATCAAAAGACATATTTGTTGGTATTGTAATAATCTTTGATAGCTCTAAAGCGCATATAGCAGTTTTAATTGATTATGCGCTATACAAGTGACATTTATAATTATCAATTGGGGCCATAGATTCTGTCTGAATTTTACTTCCAGAAGATCTTACTGTGGGAGAGCAGCCTTTTGTACCCTTCCCAATTGTTACTTAATATTGAATATATCATAGAAATTCTCAGAACGTTACCTTTGAAAAAAAATCACAGAATTTTCCGCCCAAATTTGATGGAAAAATTCAACTGTACAATACACCATCAAACACCGAGTTTAAACACCCAACTTTTAAAACAAAATGTAATACCAGGGGAAATCTTCAACCCCCCCTCCCACGGTGCTCATGGGTATAGACACATTTAACTCACGTGGTGAGGTGAATTTTTTGATTATAATGCACCATCATCCTATTTATAATCAGCTTTCCAAAATGTTCTTACCGTGGGAGGTAGATACCCCCTCCTCTGGATACTCATGATTCTTGGTCAACCCGACCCCCCCCCCCCCCCAACGTCCTCCCCTGGCCGAAATCAGTTTAAATGCCATCGAGTACCTGGGAGTTGTAACTGTTTGGGGGGATAGTTGACCTACATGCCATGGGTGAGAGTATGTTGGTTGTTGTCCGATTAATAATTACCCTAAGTCGTTAATGTCCCGGTGGTAGTTACCTTAGGTGGTATTTGTCAAGAAGATGTCCTAAAGAGTGGATGCCCTAAGGGGTAGTTGTCTGGGGGTAGTTGTCCGGGGGCATGTTTTCGTTTTACACCGTAGCGTAGGCGATTTCGCGAAAAAAAAACATACAAGTGCTCTGGTGAAAGAGTCTAAGTCGTCAGCGCACATCCCTGTTGTAACTACACTATGCACTACACATATTATTGTGCACGATACAACCAGCCTGCATGGGAAGTTGGTAGAAAGGGGAAAAGTGAAATACATTTAAAAAGAGCAGCTAGAGATAGATGGAAGGAAAAACAAAGAAATACATAGGGAAGGAGAATAGGACAGATGGAAGGTAAAACAAAGAAATGTATATGGAAGGAGAATAGGATGGATGGAAGGAAAAACAAAGAAATACATGAGGATCTATCCTCTTTTCTTTCCATATGTATTTCTTTGTATTTCCTTAATCTATCCTCTTCTCTTTCCTTATGTATTTCTTTGTTTTTCCTTAATTTATCCTCTTCTGTTTCCTTATGTATTTCTTTATTTTTCCTTACATCTATCCTCTTCTCTTTCCTTATTTCTTTGTTTTTCCTCTTCTTTATCCTCTCCCCATTCCTTATATATTTGTTTGTTTTTCAATCCATCCATCCTCTTCTCTTTCCTTCCACCCATCCTCTTCTCATTCCTTATGTATTTCTTAAGTTTTTCCTTCCATCTATCCTCCCATCCTTAATTATGTATTTTTTCGTTTTTCCTCTTCTATATCCTTTCCACTGTATTTCTTTGTTTATCCTTCCATCTATCCTATTCTCTTTCCTCATGTATTTCTTTTTTTTCCCTTCCATCTACAGTGGAAACTCAGTATAAAGAGGTCTGATATAACAATATTCCTGATATGACAAGGTAATATTCCGGACCAAGCTCTTAATAATCTCTTGTTTTTTAATCCTGATATAACGAGATTCATCCTATAACAAGGTAATTTCGATGGTCCCAATGACCTTTGTTATACTGAGTTTCCACTGTATTTCTAGCTTCTCTTTTCTTATGTATTCCCCCTTCTCATTTTCCCCCTTTCTCAGCTTCCCAGACTGGCTGTATGATCGTGCACAACTTACATAGAGTAGTTACAACAAGGATGGGCGCTGACGACTTAGACTCTTTCACCAAAGCACTTGCATGATTTTTTTTTCGCGAAATTGCCTACGCTACGGTGTAAAACGAAAACACGCGTCCGGCGTGGGGGGGGGGGGGGTGGAGTAGTTTCCTGGCGGTATTTTCCTGGGGGTAGTTGTCTTGGAGTAGTTGTCTGGGGGTGGTTGTTCTAGAGGGTAGTTGTCCTAGAGGGTACTTGTCCTGGAGGGTAGTTGTCCTGGAGGGTACTTGTCCGGGGGGTAGTTGTCCTAGAGGGTGGTTATCCTAGGGGTGGTTATCCGAGGTGTGGTTGTCCAGGGGGATAGGTGTCCTAGAACCATACTATACATGTATACGTGTCGTAACATGTTTTCAAATTACAGATTAATTGTATTATTATTCTGCCACTTTTTGGTTTTCTGTCAATATATTTACATGTTTCAAAAGTTATGTTTGTCATTATTTTGAGGGATCCACATTTTTACAAGCTCTGCTTTTCTCATTAAAAAAAAATGAAAACAAATATACTGGATATTTATGTATACTTTCTGTTTTATAACTTTAAGCCATGTATAATATATTTTATATTATTGAATATTGTATGGTGTATTTGATTTCTTTTCTTGTCAAAATTACTGTTCTGTTGGAAATGTAAATAAAACTGAACGGAACAAAAGAATGTAAGAGACAAAAATACAAAGTTTAATGGAGATTAGGAGAGTATTTTTTTTTTATTTATTTTTTTTTATTTATTTTTTATTTTTTTGCTGTGGTCATTTAGAATATTGTATTATTATTCCTTGACACTAGTAAAAAAAAAATCATAACAGTCTACAAATTTCAATATGGCACGAAAAAGAGACATGATAACGAAGCTTTTCGACCTGCACTCATCAGGTTATCAGGCAGGTATATATCAAATTACTTGAAATCGACTATATTATACACGATGAACCCGGACGCAACCCAGATGTTGTAATTTGAGAACAATCGCAAAGCTTGGACGAACTCCTTTTGTCTGCCGCGCCCTCAGGATTTGCTCTGAGAGCAAATAAGCTCCCGAAATCGCGAAAATCAAAACTATTCTCCTTGACAATGGTTACCCTGAGCATGTTATATCTCGCACCATAACACGGACGCTGGAGGCACAATCCAAATCTGACACCAGATTTGGACCTGCCAAATGCCCCGTGTATCTCAAACTACCCTGGAGGGGTAAAGTATCTGACAAAAACGCCAGTCAGATCAAACACGCAGTGTCACGTTGCTATTACACGGTTTCGACACGCATTGTGTTTTCTACACACAGGATGCTACCGTCAACTAGCAAGGATGTACTACCCACCCCCACTTGAGTAATGTTATTTACCAATTTCAATGCCGGTGCGATGCCAGGTACGTGGGCCGTACTTCTCAGCGGTTGGCTGGTCGCATTAAACAACACGTCCCCTCGACTATTCGGAACCGTACAACCAATCAGCGCACGCAGCCCGTCCGTGCCTGCAAATCTGAAATGCCCGCTAACAGACAAAAAAAACCAAATGCGATTCAGCGATTGATCTCCACTTGCTGAACAATCCAGCTTGCGCACAAAGCTATGCCGACGATCAATTCTCAATTATGTCCCGGGCCAGAAGCGCAGCGCATTTACGTTTTCTGGAAGCCGCCTACATTCAATCGCACGAACCCCTTCTGTGCAGACAAAAGGAGTTCGTCCAAGCTTTGCGATTGTTCTGAAATTACAACGTCTGGGTTGCGTCCGGGTTCTTCGAGTATAATATAGTTGATTTCAAGTAATTTGTTATATACCTGCGTGATAACCTGATGAGTGCAGGTCGAAAAGCTTCGTTATCATGTCTCTTTTTCGTGCCATATTGAAATTTTGTAGTACCAAGAAATTATTTGAGTCTACAAATTATGTGTATGCAAACCACTTTACACATAACTTTGAAATGCATTTTGAAATAAGTACATTGCATTCTTTAGTTTCTATGTAATATCTTACAGCACAATTTAAATGGACAAATAACAGCCTGTACATCATTCCAACTAAGAAATTCCATCCACAAACTAGCGCAGATGCAAAAGGGGGTCACACCCCCCCCCCCCCCATCCCTATATCATTTAGAACGTTATACCTAATAAGCATACAGTTCCCATTTTAAAAAAAAATTGGTTAAAATTTAACCGAGCAGTTTCAGAATGTTAATTATCTCTTTGGAATATGGAATAAGTAAATCTACGACAACATCGGATATTGCTAATATATATTTTAGATCAGCTGCATAGGGATATAAGTGTATTAGCAGATCAACTGTATTATAAAAGAACACGAGGAAAAACAGTGTTCAAACATCTTAATGAAAACTTTTCAAAGGATAACCTTACCTAAGGTACAAATCATGCCTTCTATCACTCTATCTCTCTCTACCTCTATCATCCTCTTCCCTCATCTTTTCAACATTTATTTGCATTATGTAGATCTTTCAGGCGTACCTAACACATGTTCCTTGCTCCATGGGATATATATACATATTTATCTTTACATACATTTATCTCTACAATAATGGTAAAATGTGAGGGAAAAGGACAATAGTTTATGAAGCAGGCACTTATAAATGTATCTAATTAACATCTGGAGAAGATGATTAAAAGTGAAATTCTTCACAAAGGAAGGTTTGTGAAAATGTACCAGTAGATTGATCTTACCATTGAAATTTTCTAGATTGTGTGATGTAATTTAGTGTTCTTCGTTTCCTTTAATTTCGTTAAGATTATCATAGGTGCATAACTGATTAATGCAAGATTATTCACAATGCAGTATTTATTTTCTGAAATCAATGTACAGCTTAAATGTTTAGTTTATAACTGCAAAATGAAAGAGTTATTCATGACGCTTTTACTCTCTAGCACAATTAGAAATTATGCACGCTTGCTGTACAGTGCAAACGATTTTCAAATGACACTTTACCATTATATTCCTACAACATTAAATAACCATGGTAAAATTGAATATACATAAACACTCCGGACTAATTCCCACATCTCCTGATGTTATGATGCGATGTTAGCATACGATGACGGAGTGATTTCTATTGTTATAATGGAAATTCAGGGCTGGCTAGAGTGTTTACATTGTCGTCAGTGCTATGGAGTTCTAACCATTATCATTGAGTGAATTTAATAGAAGAAATTTTCTTTTATTCAACAATATATTCATATTTCTCTATTTTTGTACCATCGTGGTACAAGGTTCATTTTGTTGTTTATTTGTTCTTGCTTTGCAACATAAGATTAGTCTCGGTTCAGGTTTACACTTACCTGATATCAACACTTTACAATAAATTCCTAAAAAGGATTGCACATGACAGGTATATCCCATCATGTCAATCAAGAACATGCATACACAATGTATGGATTTGGCATGTTACTATAAAGTGCATTTGAGTTGCAATGACTTGCAAAGGTTGCTGGTTATGCTTTAAAGAGGTTGGGTTAAATTATACTCAACATCGGTTAAAATTGGAACATGCATAATTTTTTAAAAATAAAACATTACCCATTATTGGACAAAATGTACAGAAAATTAGGCAAAATATACCCAACATCAGGTAAAACTTTATACCTAATAAACAGGCATGTTCCCATTTTACAAATCTTTGGTAAAATATAACTGAGCAGTTTCAGATTGTTATTACTTCTTTGGAATATGGGATAAGTTAATCTACGAAAATATCGCAGATTGCTAATGTATTTTTTAGATCAGCTGCATAGGGATTTATATTAGCAGGTCAAACTGTATATAATTAGAAGAATATAAGGGAAAAGTATGTTCAAGCATCTTAATCAAACAATTTTCAAACAATAACCCTTACCTAATGTATGAATTCTTCCCTTTATCACTATTTCTCTCTCTACCTCTGTCATCCTCTTTCCTCATCTCTTCCACATCTCTTTGCATTATGTAAATCTTTCAGGCTTACCTAACACATGCTTCTTGCTTCATGTGATACCGTTGATCTATACACATATTTATCTTTGCATACATTATCTAAATGAATGTAAAATGTGAGGGAGAAGGACAATATTTTGTGAGGCAGGCACGTGTAAATGTATGTTATCGGGAAAGTATAAGCTGTCAATACCCATTCATGTAACCACTTTACTACACACATTTTTCTCATTCTTGTTTCTTGCACCCGTTTTCTTGAGAGATTATCTTATTTTAGATACGTCCAATTTTCTATGTAACTACTTGGTATTGACATTGATTAAGAATTACTGGTTACTCACACGTAAAATATTGGTTAAAAAAATCGGGAATATATATATCGGATGAACTGTACCAATGTCGAATGAACTGAACCAGTTGTACAACTTCGCGCGGCGATTCTACTTTGTAATAATTAGTCAGGCAATTACTGGTTGGTCAAAGATTACCAGACGGTTTTGAGGAAATTTACCCAACCTGTTACTACGGAGTAAACAAAATACTTTAACGCTGAATAAAATTGGTTATTGAGAAGTAAATAACTCTTCATAAATAGTTATTTTACTGAGTAAATTAATATTGGTCAAATCCTGTCCAACAATTGTGATATTTTTTTCCAAATCATGTAGTTATTCAATGGGGGAAAACTGGACAAAATGAAGTAAGGTAACTTTTATCGAACGAAATTTTTCTTGGCGATTTTCTCCTAGTACTGGGTAAAAAAAAAACATTGAGAGAATATACATCGGATGAACTGAACCAATGGTTTGTTAAAATCTAGGCCTACCAGATATTTTGCAAACAAAATTATGAAAATTCATTAATTTCTAGTTGCATTTGGTTTGCAGTGGCCTGATTTACTTACTGACATCAAACGCAATACAAATTCGGAGGGGTGTAAAAGATATTCTAATTGACACTCATAAACGGATAGGATTAGTTAAGATAGGATATGTTAGGATCAGATAAGTTAGGTTACGATAATAGACAGTTAGATGGACAAATATTTATGGATATTCGGAATAAAACTGTGTACCATATACAACCTATCACACAGCAGTAGCGTGTGTCACCCCCTTGTGGGCCGTTGGAGACAAATTGAATAAATTTATTTATGACATTATATCACCCGACGGATTAATTCAATACCTTTGACTTGATAGTCCCCATATTGGGATAGTTTGAACCTGATCACTCAGGGCACTCCGGTGGTCTAGTGGTTATGACACTGGTCTAGTAATCCAGAGGTCGCGGGTTCGAATCCCGCCCGGTTCCGCCTGTGATTTTTTTCACAGCACCCGGGCAACCTATCACACAGCAGTAGCGTGTGTCACCCCCTTGTGGGCCGTTGGAGACAAATTGAATAAATTTATTTATGACATATACATTCTTTTAAGAGAGGAAAAAATGGGCGATCGAACTTGCCAAAATACATAGCAGTTATTACCTAAATCATTTCGGTAATCATTTGGCAATGAGAAAAAAGTGGAAAGGCCCGCACCAAGGCAAAGTCTCACTCGTCCCGGGCCGGTCTCCAGTTTCCAGTGGGACGTGTTCATCGGTTTCTCCGCAAGGGTAATTATGCACAGAGGGTCGACGGCGGAGCCCCTGCTTTTTGTTAAGCAATTTATGGTTTTCTAGCAGCTAGCAACACCACCTAGCATTTCAATTACCTCATATTATTTGGTTATCTTTCAACCAAAATGGAGAGGAATTATTTTACCCAGTGCTGGTTATGTCATTTTTATGTATTACATTATCTACCTGTTGCCTGATGCATTTTCTCCTATGGTTAGAAGTGAAATTGTTCACAACAGAATATACATGAGTGGATCTTTCAAATTAAATTTTCTAGATTGTGTGATGTGACTTAGTAAATGTTCTTTGTTGTTTGGTTTAATCTCGTTAGTATGAACATAGGTGCATAACTGATTCATGCAGGAAATATAATCACAATTCATTATTTCTTTACTGAAATCAATTAACAGCTTATAAGTTTAGTTTACAATTGCCCCAAAATGGCTATTCATGTTCAAATCAATTTGCACGTCACCCCACAGCTGTTTATTATTTTGGTATTGTGAAGTGGATTTGCATAACAATGTTTTGCTGCAAAGCTGCACAGGCTTTTTATTGATTACATTTTGTTACGACTTCTATGTAAGGAACTGATAATTCGTATAAATATTTCATATAAGGTGAAATTTTGTGGGGATACGATTGGTAATAATACCATAGTAAGTTTCCTGAAATGAAAGAGCTAAATATCCTAGCTCAAGGCAAGGAAATGGAAATCATAAATGAGAAAATTAATCATATAAGAAACACATGCACACATGAGCTAGATGAGATAGTCATGGACGGACATTCGACAAACTTGGAAAGTTAGAAGGCCTGTATATAAAAAGTAATGAAATTAAATGAAAAGAGAGCTGTGTTATGTTTAACTCTGAATGGTATCGCGATTCTGTAACAGAGTTACTATTCTTTGATATAACAAGCCAATTTCCACGCAACACCTTTAGGCCGATGGAATTCAAGTGATAAAACTATTTTTTCTGCTGGTATTGTAAACGATGAAATGAATCAGGTTGAGCTCGATACCACTGTTGTTCTAACACTTATCAAATGATTTTTTTGTAAAAATTATCAAGTGTGTAATTCTTTTATACTCATTTCTGTGTGCAGCTAGTAATGTTCACTTTATTCATTGTCAGCAAGATTTCAAATCTTCAAAGTACACAATTATTTTTATGTATTACATAATCTACGTGCTGCCTGATGCATTTTCTCCGATCTGGAGAGGATGATTAGAAGTGAAATTGTTCCCAACTCAATATTTATGAAAATGTACAATTACCTTGATCTTTCCAATGAAATTTTTATAAATTCCTATATCTAGCTTAGTAAATGTCCCTCGTTATTTTATTTAATCTCGTTAGAATGAACATAAGTGCATAACTGATTTATGCAGGAAATCCAATCAAAATGCATAATTTCTTTTCTGAAATGATTGTACAGCTTAATTTTTTTAATTTATAACTGCAAAATAAAATAGTTGTTCTTTGCGCTTTTACTGTTTTCCTCTCTAACACATTTAGATATTAGGCACGTTTACTGCAAACAATTTTCAAATGAAACTTTACTATTATATTCCTACAACATTAAACAACCATGCTAAAATTGAATATACATAAACACTCCGGACTAACTCCCACATCTCCTGATGTTATGAAACTTCACACAACGGTAAAAGATTACTCATCATTGTGATCTCTAATGGCAACAAATAGAATGATGATGATAGAATCTACTAACCTGAGATATATCTTTAATTAAACCCGGGTTACCGACATATTTGGCATGTTTATATCGAACAATTTCCCACCGAATTTACCAAAATATTATATTAGTTTCACTTGTCGGCGATTATAATGCCTCTAATATCTTTGAATTATCCAAAGACAGTTTTTACTCGTGAGTTCATAGCTTTATCAACGACGTCTACATCTCCTACATCTTGCTATTACAAACATTGATACAAATATCCTAATATATAAAACAGCTTTTATAATTAGGTATATTTCACAAACACCGGTATGTTCAATTCAATCTTCATATCACCTCACCGCCTTTTTTTTGTGCTATGTAATTTGGGCCTTGGTAAATGGCAGTACTTTTAAGACGAGGTTCTTTTTTATTTCAACTGGAAAAGAAAGAGAAGAAAGGAAATAGTAGTGGCATATCTCATCTTTGTTAGCATACAATTATGGAGTGATGTATATTGTTATAATGGAAGTTCGGGGCTGGCTACAGAGTTTACACTGTAAAAAATAACTGGAGTTTAACAAGTTTCTTTTTCTTAAATAGCAATTTTCCTACCATTTCTCAAGAAAAATACCGTATTAACAGAAAAACGGCCAAAACTTGTAATTTTACAAGTCAACAAACCTGTTAATCTACAGTTATTTTTTACAGTGTACATTGTCGTCAGGGCTCTGGAGTTCTAACCATTATATTCCCAATTTAACAATAGAAGGAATTTTATTTTATTCCGCAGTAGATTCTTCTTTTCTATGTTTGTATTATGGTACAAAGATCATTTTGTTGTTGTTTTGCAACACAAGATTAGTCTCAGTTCAGGTTTACACCTAACTGATTTCAAAACTTTACAACAGGTTTCTAAAACGGTTAATTCCATCATGTAACATTCAGACACATTGTATTGATTTTGCATGTTACTATGAAGTGTTTTTGCATTAGAATGATTTTCAAAGGTTGTTGGTTACTTATAAAAAGGCTTGATTAAATTTTACCCAACATTGGGTCAATGGGAACATGCATATTTCTTGAATAAACTATTACCCAATATTCCATAAAATGTTAAAAAATGTAAATTTCACCCAATATCACGTAAAACTTTATACCTAATAAACAGGCATGTTCCCATTTTACAAATCTTGGTAAGATTTTACGGATCAGTTTCAGATTGTTATTACCTCTTTGGAATATGGAATAAGTTAATCTACGACAACATCGGAGATTGCTAATATATATTTTAGATCAGCTGCACAGGGATATATATATCAGCAGGTCAACTGCATATATTAGAAGAACACGAGGAAAGGGAGTGCTCAAGCATCTTCATCAAAACTTTTCAAAGAATAACCCTAACCTAATGTACGAAGTCTTCCTTTTTATCACTCTTTCTCTCTCTACTTCTCTCATGCTTTTTCGTCATCTTTTCAACATCTCTTCGCATTATGCAAATCTTTCAGGCGTACCTAACACATGTTCCTTGCCTCACTACACTATGCACATCTATACCTTTACATACATTATCGAAATAAATGGTAAAAAGTGAGGGATAATGACAATATTTTATGAAGCAGGCACGTATAAGTGTATCTTATCGAGAAAGTATAAGTTTTCAATACATTTTAATTCAACCACTTTATTACCCATATTTTCTCAGTCTCGTTTCTTGACACACGATTGTTGAGAGATAATCTTTTAGATGCTTCCATTTTTCTATGTAACTTTTTAATATTTACATTGATTAATAATCTATGGTTTCTCACACGTAGAATATTGGGCAAATTAAGTTATGTTTCTACTGGATGGTTAAAAATTGCCTAATTTTAAGATGTATCTTAACCAGTTCAGCTTAAACACATCGGACTAATTCCCAATATCTCCTGATGTTATGAAACTTCACAAGGGGAAGAGATGAGCCATCATTGTGATCTTTAATTGCAACACATGGAAAGGTGATAATCTACTAACCTGAGATATATCTTTAATCAACCCAGATTTTACCAAAATTTTTGGCAGGTTTATACCGAACATTTTCCAGGCCCCTGGGAGCCGGGGGTGCTGGTGATGCTCGCAGCACCCCTTAGGAGGATGAGGATGCTGGGAGCTGTAGCTAAAAAGAAGTTAAAAAGAGACCCGAAAACGCTGCGGACCTTTCTTTTTTTCTTTTTTTTTTTTGCTTGTCATTGATTTTCGACTTAAAAACAGACCCTAAAAAATTCAATGCCTCTTATATCTTCAAAAATTACCCAAACACAATTCTGACTACTGAGTTCATAGCTCTATCAACATCGTCTACATCTTGCTATTACAAACATTGATACAAAAGTCCTCATATATGAAATACATTTTTATAGTTAGGTATATTCCACAAACTGCCTTTTTTTTTGCGCTATGGAATCTACGCTTTTGAAAATGCCAGTACTTTTAAGACGAGGTACTTTTCAATTCAACTGGATCCCCCCCCCAAAAAAAGGGGGGGGGGGGGGAAGGTGAAAAGGGGAAATAGTGTTGGCATATCTAATCTATATTAGCATACGATGACTCAGTGATTTCTATTGTTATAATGGAAATTCAGGGCTGGCTACAGAGTTTACATTGTCGTCAGGGTTCTGGAGATCTAACCATTATATTATCATTTAGAGAATTTAACAATAGAAGAAATTTTCTTTTATTCCACAATAGATTCACGTTTCTCTATTTTTGTATTATGGTACAAAGTTCATTTTGTTCTTGCTTTGCAACATAAGATTAGTCTCAGTTCAGGTTTACACCTACCTGATTTCAAAACTTTACAATAAGTTTCTAAAACGGGTTGCACATGACAGGTAAATTCCATCACGTCAATCGAGAACGTTCAGACATATTGTATGGATTTGGCATGTTACTATGAAGTGTTTTTCATTGGAATGATTTTCAAATGTTGCTGGTTACACTCTAAAAAGGCTTGATTAAATTTTACTCAACATTGGGTAAATCGGAACATGCATATTATTTTGTTGAATAAACTATTACCCAATATTCGATAAATGTAAAAAAATAACATTATACCGAATAAACAGGCATGTTCCCATTTTAAAATTCTTGGTAAGATTTTACGAAACAGTTTCAGATTGTTATTACCTCTTGGGAATATGGAATAAGTTAATCTACGACAACATCGAAGATTGCTAAGATACAATTATTTTAGATCACCTGCACAGGGATATACATTAGCAGGTCAACTGTATATATTAGAAGGACACGAGGAAAAGGAGTGTTCAAGCATCTTAATCAAAACTTTTCAAAAAATAACACTAAGCTAATGTACGAAGTCTTCCTTTTATCACTCTTTCTCTCTCTAACTCTGTCATCCTTTTCCCTCATCTTTTCAACATCTCTTTGCATTATGTAAATCTTTCAGGCGTACCTAACACATGTTCCTTGCTTCATTGGTTACCTTTCATCTATATATATATATATATATATCTTTACATAAGTATCTTATCAAGAAAGTAAAAATGTTCAATACATTTTAATTTAACCACTTTATTACACATATTTTCTCAGTCTCGTTTCTTGACACACGATTGTTGAGAGATAATCTTTTAGATGCTTCCAATTAGATACGTCCAATTTTCTATTTAACTTTTTAATATTGACATTGATTAATATTTTCTGGTTTCTCACACGTAGAATATTGGGCAAATTAAGTTATGTTTCTACTGGTTCGTTAAAAATTGCCTAATGCTAGGATGCATCTTAACCAGTTCCGCTTACAAGAGGTTGATTAATTTGTGGCCATTAACTTTAAATGGAGGGTAAATTGAGGATAAATATTGACAAATATTATTTGTCTGTACAGCGTTGGGAACTTTTTACCCAACCTTGCACAATTTTGTCCGATTCTACTTTACAATAATTAGTCGGGCAATTATTGGTTGGTATATGCCACAAACACCAGTGTGTTCAAATCAATTTGCACGTATTCCCACGGCTGTTTATTATTCTTGGTATTGTGAAGCGGATTTGCATAACAATGTTTTGCTGCACAGCTGCAAAGGCTTTTTATTGATTATACTTTGTTACGACTTCTATGTAAGGAACTGGTAATTCGTATATATTTCATATAAGGTGAAATATTGTTGGGATACGATTGGTAATGTATCATACTGTAGTAAGTTTGCTGAAATGAAAGGGGTAAATATCTTAGCTCAAGGCAACGAAATAGGAATCAGAAATGAGAAAATTCTGTTTAATGATATAATAAACACGTGTACACAGGAGCTAGATGAGATAGGCATGGACGGACATTCGACAAACTTGGACAGTTAGAAGGCCTGTATATAAAAATAATGAAATTAAATGAAAAGAGAGCTGTGTTATGTTTAACTCTGAAGGGTATCACGATTCTGTAACAAAGTGACTATTCTTTGATATAATAAGCCAATTTCCACGCAACACCTTTAGGCCGATGGAATTCAAGTGATAAAACTAATTTTTCTGCTGGTATTGTAAACGATGTAATTTGATTTGATTTGATTTGATTTATTTATTTCTGCTTGATTTCTCAATTCATCAAATAATGGAATGCATACGTTATACAAATTATGCGATATACAATACAATGGAACATCATGACATTAATATATCTTAAACTACAAGGCTAACAGTAGGATTATAGAAAGAGAAATCAAACAAGAGGGTTTTCATAATAAGCCAAGGTTTGACAGCATGAAAGCCCTTTGAGATAAACTATAATGATAAAATAATGAGAGAGAGAAAGGGAAGAGGATACAGAGAGAAATAGGGATGAAGAGAGGAGGATAAAGTGAGGCAATTGTACCTTTCCAAATATTTTAAATAACAACTGTATTAACAATAGAGAGTTAATCATCCGGTTTGAGAGGCAGACATGATATTAAAATAATAGCAAGTGGTAAACTCGTTTTGTAAACTAATATCATATCTGCCTCCCAAAGAGGTGAAAATGTGCCAAGTCATGGGTTCTATTTACATAATTATACAAGGTATTATGGGTGTACTACAAAATCATTATTGTTGGGAATATTGCTTAATTAGGTGGTTTTTTTGCTGCTCGCTTGAAAGAGTACATTAAAGTCATGTTTTTTTATTTCGGGAGTAAGGGAATTAAATACATCAGGGCCAGAGTGCCTAATAGAATTATGTGCAAGAGCAGTCCTGGGGTTAAATAAATGCACATTTTTTGATTGTCTGGTGGGATATGCGTGAATCTGTGTGTTCGATTGAAATAATGTTGCAATTACTGGGGGTAAAAGGTTGGAGTTATACTTAAACATGAATAGAGCTTTTTAATCAGGTAGAGCTCGATACCACTGTTATTCTAAGACTTATCAAATGATTTTTTTGTAACAATTATCAAGTGAGGAAATATAAATATGTATACCAAAGTGGTGTTAAATTAACACTAGCTTTTGAAGTGTAGAGTGGCTGAAAGCTGATAAAACCCCGTTGCCCTAGTTATCTACAAAAATTAGAATCCATACAATGACGAATGTCAAAGACGGAAAAGATGCTTACACTTCACCGATCATGCAAAGTATAAGCACTTTAACATTCCCCCAGGTGTGATTTTATTTACTACAAAGCCATGCTCTACCCCAACCAAGATGTACATCATGAAAAGTTACCAGATAGAAAACTCTACCAATTACATGACATTGCTACGTCCGTAAAACATTATTAATTCTAAAATGAAATCCTATTTTTCCATGAACGTGTAGGTGTGACTATGAACACATATTGCCTTTTGGGGGACTCAGTTGGCAGTGGCGGATACAGGATTGTCTTACACTGGGTAGGAAGAAATCGTTCACAAGCAGAAAATCATCAATAACAACAACGACAACACACATACATACAAACAAACTGAAAGGGTAATAATATCTTTTTCACTCCAAGTTCTTTGATAAAGGGAGGGGTTTATCATTTTTTTTTTCAGGTGCCCTCTTTGGTTTAAAGTTGCTTAAAAGTTGCTTTAAGAGGGCACATATTCTGTTCTTACTTTATTCGAACTAAGAATCGCTAAATTGACCCCCCCCCCCCCCCAGAGGAAGAATAAAAAAGAAAACAACAAAACAATGTGTGGGAACAAGAAGAGCCACCACGCACTGCATGCATATGACTCAGCTAGTACTTTTAACGTAAGTTGTGACAAATAGCGGGAGGTGAACACACTTTTCCCTAAAATATATGGCACATAGTGAATTCAATACTCATGATTTATCGCGTTAGTTAATCGCAATGTCAATTTCATGTTGGCGGTGTATAATCATAAAGCTTGTTTTTCACTTGAGGAATTTCGGCAAGTGTTTTCTTTTAGCCCTGTGTTTAATAGCAATGAATGTTCCACTAACTTAGATGGTTTGAGAAGGGTAATCATGTAACAGGTTTGTACGATCCTAGGTTTCTTTTATCCCAAATCTGCATTGCCTTAGCTTTTTCACGTAACGTTGAGTTGGGAGTGTCAATAATTAGTTAAACTATGATCTAATAGTCCTTTACAGTACCTCCCTGCAATATCTATGACAGTTTCACACTATAATATGAAGGGAAAAATGAAAGGATTTGAGAAATGTCTACGCTGATTTCTTTTATTGTTTTCTTTAACTCTTTCAGTGCCGATGTCACATATATGTGACTGATAGACTTGTCATTTTCATTCACCAATTGCTCGACCACAGGAAATGTACATGGGGGTCAATGTATATCACAATTTTGAGCATAAATCGAGCATTCTAATTATATGATCATAATTACTACAGGCATTTTAAGAGAAAATTGCAGATTTTAAAAAAGATATTACATCACAATTTTGGGGAAATAATAGATTGTTGATGAAGTGCAGACATTTAAAATGTAAGCATTGATCACATTTTGGTAAAATTTTGAAGAGAGTTAAAGTATGACAAGTGACTTCTAATACATTCAAGCACTGTAAATTTAATAGTCATAATACTGGAAATGGTCTAGCGCCCCCATCTGTACATAACGATTAGTGCGCAATGATCAGAACAGTTTTAATTCCAGCAGACTGAATTAGAATGAAATCAATGTAGACAATTTATGGATTTACTTCATCTCAAATAATGTGGAACAGTTTTACAATAATCAAAATACAAGTAAGGTGTGCCTAGTGTTACTGCTACTACTGCTGATACGGGGCCGCTCGCTATTCATAAGGACCGCTATTCGTAGAAAACCGCTATTCATTTAACACGAGTTATGAATAACGGTCCTTATGAATATTTATGCATAGTGGTCCTTATGAATAGCGACGTAATTTTTCTATGGTTTGCTCGCTATGTAGAAGGACCGCTATTCATACAAAACCGATATTCATTTAGTCACGCGTTATGGATAGCGGTTCTTATGAATAAGTGGTCCTTGTGAATAGCGAGGTTACCCCGCTTCTGCTACTTCTGCTGCTACTTCTAATACTACAACTGATAATGATTAGAACAATGATGACACTACCCATAATGATGATATTAATAACAATAATAATGGTGATAATAATGATAATGATGATGATGATGATATAATAATAATAATAATAATAATAAATAGTAATAATAATAATAATAAATAATAGCACTAACAAAGATAAATTACATGAAACTTAATACCAAAAGTATAAGAATAAGTGGTTAAATAATAACTCGTCATTTAGATATTTGGTTCTTGCTATTTGTACCATATTTCCACCGTAAAAGATAAATGCTAGTTTTCTGACATAGATCTAGTCTTCGCCTCATGTATAATGCATAACTTTTACAAGATCATTGTACAATAATAATAATGTTTTTTTACTTAATGACCTGCGAATGCCATTTTTATCTGCCTATACCTAATTTCAAGTACGTCGATGATCTTTCGTTGGTGCAATGTCGTAAAATACTGGATGTTTAGGAATGACAATCTATACTTTATTCGCAGGAATACTGGTTACATTCAAAGAGTATGTCACTCAGTCCTTCAAAGTATCTTACTCTTCAGGTTACATTCATTAAAAATAATCCTCGGCCAGAATTTCTTTTCGTAAATAACTCTATGTTGTGTGTGCGTGTGTTTGTGTGTACATGTTTTAGCATTCAAACCGATGACATCGAATAAAGAGAACAATTGGTCATCGGTAGTAATTCAATAGGTCATCGGTTGTCAAAAATTGGGGAGGTTTATTCCGTCAATGAATTTTGTGACGCAATTCAATAGTGGAGTCGTCGGTTGAAATTCGAACAATAGAAAACATCGATACGTGTGTGTGTGTAGGCCTACAGAGTGCTAAAATTATTGGAGTCTTTGTTCAGTCTGATGGATACAGAAATGGTGCAATAGAAAAATGCATATGGTGAGGAAACGTAAGAAAATCAATATACCTTTGAAAGATGTATATACGACCAATATTTGAATATTGTGCTCCAGTATTTCATAGCAGTCTTACGTCGGAAGAAAAGAATTACATCGAAAGAATACAACGTAGTGTTTGCCAATTTTCGTTTCATATTCGAGTGCATGTGAAGTATGCAATTTAGCCACTCTAAAGGATAAAAATTTGCTAAATCTTTAGCAAAAAATGAAAAAGTCATAGTAATGATAGTAAACCTTCAATCGACACACGATATTTGTGTCTCTCCCTCTCTTTCTCTTTTATGATTACTGTTATCTGAAACATGTAAACAATTTTTAAAAAAAAAGGTAAGGCTGCTATTAATGAAAGGAAGGAACCAACATTGACACGAATGTTTCAAAACGTATTCGTATGCAATTTTTCACATCACCGACCCTATATTTCTTCAGTTTCTGATATAATTTAAATTGTCTAAAGTTGATCATTGTCATTTCGTGATAATACATCTTTGAAGAAGGAAGACACGTCTTACTGACAAGGTTTTTTTTTGAGAAATGTTAAAAAAATGTGCTCTTGATAACTATGCTAAAAAAAAATTATATTTTGTGTAGCTAGCTGTTCATGTGGGCGAACGTCTTTTACATTATATTTGTAAAGCAACATTACCTTTTTTCATAGATAGAAACATATCAACGATATTCTCTGGCATTACCAGAACTGAACCTTGTCATTAACATATAAATACCCCTTCAATTTATTTTGTTTTCTTCCATTTCCACGTGAGACCACTTAAACCGAGTATCGATTAGGGGTTACAATTAGGAGGTGGAGGTGACAGAAACTGATACCGAATTCCAAGTGTGATCACCGTTCTCAGATGTCCTTGAAACAAATATAGATACAATAAAGAGAAAATGTTTTCTGTATTCACTGCTATATATTTATTCTTAAAGCTATGTTTTTTATTACCAAAAAAAATAGCAATACGGGATGACACAAATTAATTTTCGTCTAAATTTGAAGCCAGATGTACAGTATCTTTCAAGTAGTGTTTAATCAAAGTATGTAATGATTTCCTCCATTATACGACGTTTTAAAGTCAAACTTCTGAAGTGGTAATTGATAAAGATATTTCCTACTAGAATATGTTTCACAGTTTGTTGTAGATTAATTAATTTGTCTATAGATTGTCTATGACATTTAACATTATAGATTTACTGGAATTAACGCTCTCTCTTAATCTACGTTTAAAGAGATATCATATAAAGACTATGATGAATGTAAAGTAAGATACTGAAATTGATTTCACTTTTCTTTTAGTAGGCTATATTTATACGTGTACGTATATATTAGCAGCTATACGTGATTATTTTTGTTTTAAGTAAATACTTGCATATGTACACATCTCTACCTTTCGTGTGTGTTAACGCTTTTTTTTTTCGAAGTTGAAACAAAAAGCTTAACTGTCATTTCTTGTTTCCTTTTCATTACTGACATTATTTCATTTGTGATTATTCAAAGTGTGATATTCTAAACGGTTATGCTATTCTTAACATAAAACATTTGATCATAATTACATTGATGATATAAAAGGTCATATCTCAGATATATTAAAGAAATTGAATATGCATACGCAAACTGATGCATAATACATGTACACGAGTTACTTCATAGAGAAAGGGCACTTTTACAGTACATTGTACCCTGGACACAGATGTGATGGAATAATATTCTAGAATAGTTAAATCTACCCACAATGTGAAGTTTAATTAAATATAAATATAAATCTCTGATTATATTGACTATTTCGATCTTTAACCAAATTACTGCCTAACCATAAAGAAAAAAGTTGGCTTTTCCTATTTTTAGGATAATGTTTCAGTGAAAATCGAGTGCAGATCTCTACAATGAGACTACAATTCAGAAGACCATATCAAGACTGTAGTGTATGTGACAATATTCATATAATGTAAAATATAGATTAAAAATACACACAAAGTGGTTCAATGAAATAATAATTTTTTTGTGAATCATTTTAATCAGGAAAAAGAAAAGAGTTTGGTAATGAATGTGGATACCATTCCGGAATTACTTCAAAACGCAATCATTATATGAATCGGCAACTGATCATGGACCAAACGTGATTAAGCAAATAAAGGGATAACTGAACAGATACAAAAATAGTTAAAAACTAATCATACTAAATTATCAGTTAATACTTTTTTTTTAATTAATTCAGGCAAAGAGACTTTGTAACAATATTACATAATCGCTCACACAACAACCGCAGTTCAGTACGATACAAACAAAGGAATAAACCAAAAAAACAAACACGCACACGCAATAAAGGACCCATAGTTATTCAGGAATTAATGTTATAGGCAAAAACCCTCCCCTACAAAAAAAAATAAAAAATAAAACGGAAATTAAAACAATATTACAAAAATATAAATTACACAAAGATCACTTCCTGTAATTTTCATCATTCTTTCTATCATGAGACCAATGTATTTTTTTTTCGAAGCTCAGGTTTTCATAGGCTTTTGTTGCTGTCGATTCTTCTTTGATTTCGATTTCAAGTCAATCTCTGCGTACTCTGTTTCAGGTTTGTTGGGTACCTGTATAATGGAATCAGCAGTGAAAAGGTTGAAAATATAATCAAATTACCTTTATCTCTTTAGATTTGTAAATAAAAATGTTAATAATACAAAATCCAAGGAGAATATAAATATATATATACATATATATTATATAGGAGTGTAAGGATGCTCAACTTATACATGACCGACGGTGTTCCAGATATAGATATGCGTAAACAGAAGAAAAGTCTAGGAGCTTAATTGATGTAATACGATATATGATATATGACATAGTATGTCATATATGATCGCTACGATGTATTGGTTTTTGTTTTTGTTTTATGACTTATCTTCAGATCCTGAAGAAGGCCTAAATAGCCGAAAGCTCGATTAAAACGTGTATGTATACCAGCTACGTCTTTGTACAGTTCCTAGACTTTTCTTCTGTTTACGCATATATATATATATATATATATATATACACTCAACAACAAAAATAAGTCCCCCCTAGCATTTTTTCATATATCTCATAAAATATTTTGCCGATTTTGATCTCGCAAACGGTAATGGATGTCGAATTTTCTTACGCACAATATAAATGGTAAATGGTTGCCATAGAATTACGTTTTCATCATCCAAAATGTATTTCCTGATACAATGTGGAAAAAAAAGTTGCACTTAAAGTTTCCTATGGCATATTGGGTAGATTTTGTATAAGAGTAACCATCTTCATTGAAGATGACCCGACACACAGATCTGTTATGTAATTTCGTACTACTGCAGCTGCATTGTTATTAGTGGAACAATTTTTCAAAGGTATGCATTTTTCTGAAACAAGAAGTCTTTCAATTGAAATTGTTGGGGATTAGAGTGGCCGAAGTCATGTCCTGTTTTTATCTTTATTGGAGTTGGCCTAATAATTCATGTGTATTGTGGCTATGTTGGATCATGCCGCGCCAATAAATCTTAGAAAGAGGGAGAGCTACTAACAGCCTTACTCGAAGCTGGAGTGTCCATTAAAGAGGTGGCGAGGAGGCTTGGCGTAACGCCACGGGCTATTCGGCTGGAAACTCAGGGCGATCAGTTTCTGGAGGAAAATGACATTGAGCGTATGGAATGGCCTGCAAGATCCCCCGACTTCAACCCCATCGCGAACCTCTGGGATAACAGCAAGCGGAAAGCAAACAAGAAAGTGAAGGACGGTACCTCTTTGGAGGAATTCCAGCGCATTTTGCAGAGAGCTGGGCCAACCTGGATCATCTTCGCATACAAACTTTGATCAACAGTATGCTGAAGAGGTGTCGCGAGGTGATCGAAGCAGATGGTGGACTTATCAATTATTTAACACTTCATTCATTTTCGTGCTTATTAAAAGTAAACCATAGAGTGACATGCACTAAATGGCGCTTGAAAGTTCAAAAACATGCGTGATTCTCTTGTTATTCAAGTGCAAGATTTTTTTTTTTCACATTTTTTTAATAAAATGCATGATTTCACACCAACAGTGCCATCGATTGGCAGACACATACCATTCGTTTTTCGCGTAAGAAAATTCCATATTCATTACCTTTGAATGATTAAAATCGGTAAAATACTAGTTGACATATATGAAAAAATGCTTGGAGGACTTACTTTTTTGGTTGAGTGTATATATATATTTGTACCTGGGTCCTGTCAAAGTGCAGGCACCGAAAAAGGCCGCCAAGAAAGCCACCCAGGCGTGACACCGATCCATTGCAGCAAGCAGGGTGTTACGTAATTAGCCAGGTGCTTGACTGTCAAGTAAGGGGATTGTTTGTTTTTTTTTCTTTTTACACTACTTTACATGTGCATAACAATGTAGTGAGCTGATTCAGACAAGGATTAGGAGCCACTTACTTGGGGGTTAAAAAGAGACTGAAGGGGAAATGTATATTAAATGACGGTCGAAGTATCGGCAACCATTATCTTTCTATTTATATACAGGATTGCGGTTAGCGACCGTTTACTTTGGATTCCCTGGGGATAGCTGCCCACTTGTGTGTTAGGGCAAATCGTCTTTTCCTTCGCTCTTTTTAATGAACAGATCCTTTTTCCGGCCTATAAGAATAAATTGTAGGGTGGAAACTATAAGGAGGAAGGAAAATTGTTTTAAAGCTACCCATTGAAGCGACTTTAGGAGGATCGGTTTTAGGGTTGTTTGCCAGCTTAGTTGGACAGCACTGGCGGTCTCTGTTGCACGGTGCTGTGTGGGGCTGGGGTGGGGGTTTAATGTAGGGGTGACGAGCACTTTGTTTGGGATTACGGGGGATACTACAATGGAGGAAAGGGTTAACAATTTTCAAATTAATCAACAGTTAAAGTTTTTGGAACAACTCAGTAAGAAATTTATAAATACTATTTTTTTAAGTACTCCAGTTACACTAGAAAACATAAGTCTGATAAAGGAATTGTTAGCAAATCTAAACCTCGCTCTCCCTATAAGTAGCTTAACGTTTTTCTACAGAATAAGTGGTGAAATTAACCTCTTATGCTTTCCTTATGGGTAGGTGTTTAAGCTGTAACTTCGTTTCCTTAAATGTTAGAGGAATTAGAGATTGCGCTAAAAGGGGGAGAATATTTTCATGGTGCAAAGAGAAAGGGGATGTAATTTTTTTACAAGAGACATATAGTACAAAAGATATAGAGGACAGATGGAGTTCTATGTGGGATGGGTCATGTTACTATAGTCATGGATCGAACCACAGCAGAGGAGCCCTTATTTTGATTAAGACTTCACTTGACTTTAAACTTATAAACATAAAAAAAGATGATAATGGACGATACATACTGATTGATTGTGAAATCCAAGGGAATAGAATGGTCTTGTGCAATGTATATTTTCCGACTAGGGACAAAGAAAATCAACAAATAGAATTGTTAAAAGAATTGCATAAAAATTTAAATAGAATTAATAGCTCTAATAATCCTGTTCTAATGGGAGGTGATTTTAATATGATTATGAACTCTGAATTAGACTACAACGGAACAGTTAGACAGAATTTTCATTACAGGTTTAGTAAAGAAGTAGAAAACTTCATGGAAAAGTTACATTTAATAGACATTTGGAGGGAAAGAAATCCATTGAAAAAGCAATATACTTTCACCAAAAATAATCCGTTCATGCAAAGCAGATTGGATCATTGGCTAATATCAGAAGATTTAGTAAGTTTCGTTATTAGGTGCAATATCGTACAGTCTATAGCTCCTGATCATTCAGCAATATTTTTGTTTTTGTACGATAAAACTGAAAAGGAAATGGACAAAAAGTATGGATCATATTGGAAATTTAATAATAGTCTTTGTGGTAATGTTGAATATGTTAATAAGATGAAAATGGAAATACTTCGATTAAAAGAGGAATTAAGGAAAGAAATTAAAGATAGAAGGGTCGTATGGGATTATTTGAAAATGAAAATAATGTCTTTTACGAAAACCTTTTCTAAAAAATTGGCGAAAGAAAAAAGAATGAAAAGAGAATCTCTTGAAAAGGAATTAGAAGATTTAGAACGTACTTTAGTTAATAGTGTAGATGAAGAAATAATTAATAATAAAATAGAAAAGAAAAGGAAAGAACTCGTAGACAGTTATGATTATATTAATGAAGGAATTAAAATTCGATCTCGTGCGTCGTGGTACGAAAGTGGAGAAACAGATACAAGGTACTTTAATCAGTTATTACAGTCTAATAAAAAGAAAAGCACTATAAAAAAATTGGTGAATGTTAACGGAGAAATTACGGAAAATAATAAAGAAATTTTAAATCAAATAAAATCATTTTATACCCATCTTTATTCTAGGGAACACACGGAACAGGTCAAGAATGAAAAGAGAATCTCTTGAAAAGGAATTAGAAGATTTAGAACGTACTTTAGTTAATAGTGTAGATGAAGAAATAATTAAAAAAATAGAAAAGAAAAGGAAAGAACTCGTAGACAGTTATGATTATATTAATGAAGAAATTAAAATTCGTTCTCGTGCGTCGTGGTACGAAAGTGGAGAAACAGATACAAGGTACTTTAATCAGTTATTACAGTCTAATAAAAAGAAAAGCACTATAAAAAAATTGGTGAATGTTAACGGAGAAATTACGGAAAATAATAAAGAAATTTTAAATCAAATAAAATCATTTTATACCCATCTTTATTCTAGGGAACACACGGAACAGGTCAAGGATATTTTCAAACATTTACCAACGTTAACAACTGAAAATATTGAAAGTTGTGAAGGAGATATACTAGAAGCGGAGTGTTTTTCGGTATTAAAAGAAATGAAACAAAATAAATCACCCGGTAATGATGGTTTAACAGTTGAATTTTATTACACATTTTGGTTTCAAATAAAGGACGTAATGATAGGAGCATTTAGTGATGCCTATGCTTCTGGGGAACTTTCTGCATCACAAAAACAAGCCATTATTATCTTATTAGCTAAAGAAGGGAAAGATCCACATTATGTAAAAAATTATAGACCCATATCCTTACTGAACATAGATTATAAGATCGTTTCTAAAGTTTTGGCTAAACGAATTAAAGATGTGTTGGATAGCGTGATACTATCAGATCAAATAGGGTTTATTAAAGGTAGGAATATAGGAGAAGCGATCAGAATAATAGACGATATGTTGTTTCATACGGTACATAATAATATTCCTGGGTATATGATGGCAATTGACTTTGAAAAAGCTTTTGATTCCATATCCCACAATTTTTTACATCAAACATTAGTTTCGTTCGGTTTTGGTCAGCAATTTCGTAAGTGGGTCAAAATATTATATACAAATACCCAAAGCTGTATTTTTAACGGAGGGGATTCGACAAGTTATTTTAAAATAGAAAGAGGAGTAAGACAAGGGGACCCTCTTTCGCCCTATCTTTTTGTTTTATGTATAAGTATTGGCACATAATATAAGATATAACAATGACATTAAAGGAATTTCCTTCAGGAAAGGAAGAAATGAAGCAGGTTATGTATGCCGACGATATGACTATATTTGTTCGAGATATGAACTCAGTCAAAATTGTAATACAAATTTTAGAAGATTTCAAAAAAGTATCAGGACTTAAAGTTAATAACGAGAAGACGAAGGTGTTATTATTAGGTTCCTCTCAAAGAAAATCATATGATATTTCTTTTGGTCAAAAAGTAGATTTTGTGAAGATTCTCGGTGTATTTTTTTCTTTAAATGTGGAAGTAAAGGAAAGGTTAAACTATAAAGAAATATTAAGTAAAATAAAGAAATTGTTGAACTGGTGGAGGCAAAGAGATTTAACATTAATGGGCAAAATACAGTTATTAAAGCAGTTTATTTTTTCAAAATTTATATATGTGGCATCTCTCACACCAATCCCAGGATGGGTTTACGAGGAACTTGATGAGTTAGCTTTTGCATTTTTGTGGGGTGGGGGAAATAAAATTAACAAAAGTAATATGTATTTAGATTACCACCTTGGTGGCTTGAAAATGATGAACTTTCAATGGTTGATAAAGGCACAGAGGGTTATGTGGATTAAAAGACTAAAAGAAAATAATGCAATGAAATGGAAACAATATTTCAAATATGCTACAAAACATCTTGGGGGAGAATTTATATTTTCTTGCGATTACTTGCTTGGATTGTTGAAGGTATCATTGCCGCAATTTTATATGAATTTATTGGAAGTATGGATAGATACAAGGGATTTTCGATTTAAATCAGAAACATTTAAAGGGAACGAGATATTTTTGAACAATAAATTTATACGAGTTGAAGGAAAATGCATATTTGACCAAAAGTTATATGAAAAAAATATTTATAGATTGAAACATATCATGGATTGTGATGGAAACTTAAGATCTTTTTCATACTTCCAAAGACAGGGGTTAAATTTTATTGATTTTCAATTGATAGAGACAATTTATAAAACGATTCCAGTAAGCTGGAAACGAAACATGAATATGAATAATAATGATACTTCTCTTCGAGAAGAAATATCGTTTATATCCGGAAAAAGAGTTATATCGATAAATGATATTGTATCTAAAAAAATATATGCTAATTTTATGAATTGCAACATGGTAATACCACATATTTTTGAAAGGCTAAAGGACAAATACAATTTTTCTTTTAAAAAGATTGAAAACATTTTTATAAGACCAAGGCAGTGTACTTTGAACAGCCGATTAAGGGAGTTTCAATTTAAAATGTTGCATGGGATTGCTTACACAAATCACCACTTGTTCCGCTTTAAAATCTTGCAAAATAATCTTTGTTGTTATTGCAAACAAGAAGAAGAAACATATCGTCATCTATTTTTTGAATGTGAACATGCTTCTTTGGTTTGGAATGATTGCAACGAGATGTTTGACTTTTTATCTATTGGTAATTTAAGCTGGGAAGAAATATTTGGCGGAATAGAATTAGAAGATGAGGGAAAGGAACGGTTGGTTAATCATTTTTTAATCTTTGTAAAATTTTCAATCTTTAAAGGAAGAGAAAGGGGTTCGCCAATAACTATAGATGAAATTAAAAGAAATTTTAAAGAAGAAGAATGGGAAGAAAACAAGCTGGCAGTGGCGAGAGGCAAAATTTCTCTCCATTTAAGGAAATGGGAAAATCTAAATTGAATAAATAATAGGGAGAGCGAGGTAGAGGTAAAGGTTGAGCAAGAGCCAAATATATTCTTTTTTCTCTCTTTTTCCGGTATAAAGAAATAGGAAATCATATCCCTTCCATGTGTATGAGGCAAAATTAGGAAGCGTGCTCTCCCCGAGGGGAGGGGGGGGGGGGGGGGGGAGGGGAGCGGGGGGGGGGGAGGGGAGGGGTCAGGGTCAGGGGAGGAGGGCAGGGGAGGGGAGGGTAGACTCACCTCACAGCACCTGGTTTTGTTTGTTTTTTTATTTTTCTTTTTCGCTCTTACCCTTTAACACATTACGTTATTTCAATTTGTATAATACAAATCATATTTTTTCTTCTTTGTCATGTTAAAATTTCTTTAACGATGTATAATTATATCATTACGTTAAGATATTCAAATAATATGTACAATTTGTTTAATGAGATTTGCTATGTATGTATTAGATTTGAGAGAAAACAATAAAAACATTAATTAAGGTTGCTTTACACCGGGGAGGGGGTGGGGAGGGGTAGAACAGCACCTGATTTTATCTTTTCGGTTTTCTCTCTTATCCCTTAAGACATTACGTTATTTCAATATTTATGTGTAAGATACAAGGAATATTTTCTTCATTATTTTCAGATTCTTTCAATGTTTGATGTATAATTGTATAATTTTGTTAAAATATTTGTTCAAATAATTTGTACAATTTTTTAAAGGAAAATTGCATTGTATGTATTTGAGAAAAAACAATAAAAAAAAAATATCTAAAAAAAAAAAAAAAAAAATGCAGATGCGCAAGCCGAGTCGAGTCACCAGTCTACCTGAAGACCGCGTTGGGCGTGAAACCGACGGTAGCGGACAGGACCCAGGTACAAATATTATGCTCTGCTAACTACACCTATGTGAATATATATATATATATATGTCCAAGTAGTAAAATAGGACAGTAAAAAAACTGGTGAAAGACATGATAGTCCCAAAAATAGATACAAAAATTGCCTTCATCCCCCCCCCCCCCCTTCTCTCTCTCTATCTCTCTAACGCTCCCTTCCTCGGTCGTTCTTTCTCTGCCATACTGGTTTAGTTGTTGCGCAATCTTCCTTGATAACTTCTTACAACTTTCTACGATACATCGAAACTTCGCAAGGTTAGCTCTTCAACAACCCCTATGGCCATAAGCCTATAATGACAAAGTCATGTGTAGACTTGTTTCATTTATTTATTTATTTTTAGATAAAAGGGAATGCCAGCATTAATAAAGTATAGTTAAAACAGGTAGATATCAATTAAGCTGCTTGTATATATATATATGTATATATTTTTTTTCTATACGTTCTCCCATCTACATTTCTTTACAACTATGTATATATATATATGTATATTTTACTAAAGGGTACATTAGGTCGACACCTAACAATGCGGTTTATTCCGTCATAATAGCGACCCCTACATTAGGTAGACAGTTGGTACATTAGGTCGACAGTTGTCTATAGAAATGAGACAAAAACTGTCCTCCTAATGTACCCATTAGGGGTATATACTGGGTACAATGTCATTAGGAGGACAGTTTTTGTCTAATTTCTATAGACAACTGTCGACCTAATGACACCAACTGTCTACCTAATGTAGGTGTCGACCTAATGTACCCTTTAGTAAAATATGTATACCTACCTATATATATATATATATATATATATATATATATGAGTAGTAAACATGTAAATAAAAGTCCATTAAACTCAGACGTTTTCATTTTTGTTTTCCATAGGCCCTAATCAGGAAATGAGGATATGTATATATATATATATATATATATATAGTGGAAGAAATTTCCCAAGAGCAAAACACTGGCAGTCACTCATAGTTGTGGAATGGAATACAGCGAAAGAAATGGACTATGAAATGGCCGTAGCTTCTATACTTCTCTTTTATTCAATCAAGCTTTCGATCTAAAGATCTTCATCAGGACGACTGTGTAAACAAAATACATAAGTACAATATGATGGCTGAAATAAAAAATATATAAAATAAAGTTTAACTCTTGATTACTTATAATTTGGTTATCATTAATGTTAAAATTAAATCGTGATGAACTACTTCTCGTTCTCTACTGTTAAACACATTATTCTAGTAAAACTGCTACTACCCGGCACGTATGTGATATATCTTTATAATAACTATCAGCACCATAATTGCTTATTACATATTTAAAATCAGCATAAAAGTGTGACAACAATTCATTTATATATGTGTATGTGTTCAAACTGAGAGTATAGAGTAATTAATAAGTATAGACAATGAGAACAAAAAATTACCATGTATAGAGGTTCAGAGTATTAAGAACTTCATCCCGTCTTTGATGAAATCAACGGGTTTTCCATGAATCTATAGAGAAGTATTAACAAATTGTGTTTAATAAATTATATGATATATATGTATGTTATTATAGATAACATTTCAGTTAGGTAAGTGCATGTTCTGAATTAAGTCAATGTGTGTAGAGTAACTAGGACATCAGAAAAAGGTCTACGATATACGTTAGTATACTATCACATCGATTTATAATCGTTATAGTATGTCATAAAACATAATTATGTATAATGAAAAAATATATATATATATATAAATATAGTATAATTCAATACAGGTGAAGTATACCATCAATATAATGTAGTAAAGCATATGGTACGTACGTTGCGTGGGTTATATACGAATGTACGTGAACTTCTTATGTAAACTATATCAGTATCAGTTGTTCGTTTCTGAGTTCTGAGTTGTTACAACTCAAAACAAATCAGGACAATATAATAAGGACACATACAGCAGATAATGATCGATACATATAAGAAAATAGAGCAAAGAAATAGTACAAAATAATACCTGTAAACTTGTCTTGCTTGTGTGGGAATGTGGCGTCATGCTGAGTGTATGGATTGAGTAAACGGGTGTGAGGGTGAAAGGTTATTGGTCAGCATGAATGCCTTCCGGGTGGGGAGTGTGTAACTTTCCGATCCAAAAGGATTCTCTATGGAGGATGGTTTGACGGGATTTGTTGTGAATAGATTCAATGCCCATTATGAGTACGTCGTTGATGGAGTGATTTGGTTGGTTGAAATGGATTGTGTATGGGAGGACCTTGTAGTTGCATGAGTTGAAGTTACGGATTTCTGAGCGGGTGTTGCTAAATCTAGTATAGAGGGAGGTTTCTGTTTTGCCCACATATTGTTGTTTGCATTTTCTGCATGTGATTAGATAAATTACCCATGATGATTTACAGTCTAGTCTTGTGGTTACAGGGAATTCTTCGCCAGTTACTGAGCTAGAAAACTTCATTCCCTCTATTACATGTGTGTGAAGAATACATCTTTTTGCAGGGCATTTATAAAAGCCGGTCTGTTCTGTGTTTTCATGACGTTGTTTTTGTTTGGGGTCTCCGGAGAAGACTAAGATGTCACGGAGTGTGCGTGCACGTCTGTATGCTACTATTGGGGGGGGGGGGGGGGGGGGGGGTCGGTCGGGAAAACTTTCTTGAGATCTTCTGATTGGTGTAGAGTTTGATGGTGATTAGACAGGATTTTACGGATGTTATGTGTGTCGGGACCATACGTGGTTACTAAAGGGATGCGTTCTGATTTAGGGCGTTCTTTTTTCTTGAGGAGAGTTTCCCGGGGGACCTGGCGGGCACGGTCGATTCCATGTTTGGCGAGTTCGGGGTCATAGTTTGAATTTTCGAGATAGGTCTGTAAGCAGTGGTGTAGTGGAGCGTATACGCTTGTATACGCCGTATACTTAAAACAGAAATTGGACTTTTTCGGGTATACGCGCGTATACTTAAAAAAAATTATCAGGTTTTAAAATTAAAATATATATATATATATATAGGAAAAAAAGAAGAATTGTATGAAATTTATGAAAAATCGTCGAAATTCATACTCTGTTCCACAGAATTAATTTGTGTTGGCGATCCATATACTCGACAAACGTTTGACAAATCAAACGTACGTATTGCAGTATGATTGCGTATTATTTTTCACGTACATCCGATCCGTATCCGGCCGGGCACGCGGCGCGCGTGTGATGTGCATGTGGCGGACGCGACGGCGTGTGGTGTGCCCAGCCCGAGGCCACTGGCCGGCGCGGCTATTCTATAGCCGCTAGGCCATCATCATGGCTCATGCGCCGTACAAAATATACAATGTACAACAAGGAGGCGGAGCTGATTTCGTGCAGTGGCCAGGTCCCAGGACCAACTAAGGAATTTCAGCCTTTGAAGTTTGAGGAAAATTGTGGGTGCAACATCCCTATGCATAGGTCCTATATTTTTGTTGCATAAGCACTTAGAATTGCAGAACTTTTTGAGGGATTTATTTCAAAGAAAAATTCTAAACAAATATATTGTGTTCATATGTTGTTTCTCTGCAGTTTTCCTCAGTAAAATATCCAAATACTTTTGGATGTGCGTGTATAATCAGGGCAATGTGAACGTTACATTGTATGAACTTCAAATCTATACTCATCTTTGCACTTCTAAAACGAATTCAGGTCTCAAAAAGCACAACTCAGTTGTAGTTAATTGTTAAACAGTTCGTTGTGTTTAATTACCAAAACTGCACTGTTTGCACATCAAAAAAAAAAGTTTTAAAAAATGTTATTAACATTGGGTATGTATCTTCATGAATATTTTGCTCAAGCTCCCAACAAAATGTATGAAATGAGTAAAGATGTTGTGCACTTGTACGTTTGGAAGTGACAGTGTGTTTTATAAAAATCTGTATTAACAATTAAATAATTACCTCATACACTTTACGATAGCACAACCTTTACAGGTGAGAATTTGCAGAAACTAGAACTAGAAAATCATTATTATGACAGCGGTTTGATAATATTTGGATTAGTTTGTGCATTTTAGACATATGGTTGATGCAATGATTGGTCTGAAAATACGACTCACTTACCCTCACTAATGCTTGATGCCTTTTGCAAAAACTAAGATTTAATTATATTTTGATGTGATTTTTTTTATTGTGAAAAAGATGCCTTTGAAATCGTGTTTATAATCAGGGCACTGTGAATGTTACACTGTCTAAACTACAAACTTACTACTTGCATTCACTTCTACAACTAATGCATAACTAATAACAACCACTGGCGTAGACAGGGGGGAAATGGGGGCCATGCCCCCCCCCCCCCCCCTATTCAGCCACTAAAAAAAAAAGCGAGAGCGAAAAAGCGGGAGAAGTGAGAGAGTTTTCGCGCTTCGCGCGGGAAGGGGGTAATAACTCTCCTCTCCCTGCACCAACCCCTGTCACATACAGTGCAGTATTGCGTCCTAATAGCTGAAAAGCATTCCGCCTAAAAAGGTGCTAAAACTCCTCCTTCCTGCACCCACCCCTATTACATACCGTGCAATATTGCTACAAATAATTGAAAAGCAGTCGCTTCGTCGAACTATAACTTTCCGCCTTTGTTTGCTACAAGCCGTTTTCTTTCTCTTAAATTTGCTAAAATATCAGAGCTTTCGCGCTTCGCGCGGGAAGGGGGACCCCCCCCCTCCCTCCCTGCGCCCATCCCTGTTGCAGTGCAGTATTACGCCCAAATAACTGAAAAGCAGTCCGGACGTCGAAATAACTTAAAAAGGTGCTAAAAAAGGTGCTACGAGCCGTTATCTTTCTCTCAAATTTGCTATAAAACGTCAGAGCTTTCGCGCTCCGAGCGGGAAGGGGAAATTACCCCCTTCCTGAACCCACCCATGTTACATACAATGCTGTATTGCGTCCAAATAACTGTAAAGCAGTCCTGACCTCGAAATATCTTTTCCCCTAAAAAAAGGGGGTGCTACGAGCAGTTATCTTTCTCTCAAGCACCAATTTCGCACTCTTCGCGTGCTCACAACCGCCCCCTAAAATGACATCCTGGCTGTGCGGTTGGATCCTTCACGTCTGGCCCCCACCAGTGGGTGTCGATCCCGGGAGGGGGGGGGGGCGGTAGGGGTATATATCCCCAAAAAAATATGAGGTGGGGTAATGGCCTGTTAATGCGAAAATTTTCGAAAGCTCGGTCGCTTTATTCCCTCGCATAATTATTATCTTTCAGGATCTCGTAATTTCGCGCCCCCAGTAGGCCTATATTGTTCTTAAATAGCTTAAAGGATTCAAAATTTGAAAAAATAAAGATGTAATTGCTTTGCTCGATATATCATGTATGTGTCATATGACTCCTGCTAAATATTGCGCCCCCGATGTAAGATAAATAAAGTGTATAAAACAGCATTTGCAAAGGTTCAACTTTTGAAAGAAATCTCAACTTCAGGTACCCTTGCAGAATTTCTCGACTCTTTCTCAAGCCTTTCAGGGCTTTCGTTAGTTTTGCTCCCGATTGTAGAAGTGAGCGATTAGAAAACCGCTTATCAATGCATAAAATTCGAGCTTCTCTACCGCTCAATTGCAAATTTTCCTGGGTAAAATGCACAAGAAATTGCGTTTTTTTAGGGTTAAAAATTGAAAAATTTGCCGCTCGGTCGCTTTGCTCCCTCGCTGACGTAGATAGGTTTTAGGGGGGTGCATGTGAGTGTGTGTGTGAGGATGTTTTTTTTTTTTTTTGTTCTCTTGTGAGCAGATTACCATTTGTGAGAGGAGTGTGTCTGAGTGTGTGTTGTGTGTATATGGGTGGGGTGGGGTGGAGAAGGGGGGAGTAAGTTTAAGTGCAGAAAGTCTGAATTCTTTTTAATTTATTTCCCCCCTTTTAGTTTTAGGATTTCAAGTTCCTCCAGCTTCTTTCTTAGTTTCGCTTTGTTTTGTTATTAAAATATTTTGAATATAATTATTGTTAGGGATATTGCTTATATTGTTACATGTACATTATGTTATGTTTACTTGGAGTTATGACGTGCTTTATAACTTGTGCATGTATTTGGTTTTATATCTACTATTATGTTATGTTGTACATGTATATATGAGAACTTCAATTTGGAGGAATAAACAAAAACACTTATAAAAAAAAGTGGGTGTGAGGGTGAGTGTGTGTGTTTTCTTGTCAGGTCACGGGGGGGGGGGGGGGGTATTGTGTTTGTGAATCACCACCACAGCACGGTGCATCGCCTCGTCGTAACTTGGTGCTCTGAGGATTGAGCTATCAGTATAAGGGAGTATACCCAAAAAAATATTTACCACTACAACACTGTTTGTAAGTTGTTGAGGTGGTGGTCAGTTGTGTTATCTTGTGAGCAGTTTCGTTTTATACGGAGTGCCTGGCTGTATGGGATGCTGCGGAAAATGTGGGGTGGATGGCAAGAGTTGGGGCGGAGAAATGTGTGAGAATCCGTTTCTTTGCTGTATAGGTTAGTTTGAAGGGTATTTTGTTCAAGTTTGATGTTCACATCTAGAAAATGAACACTAGTGTCGGAATTTTCGAAGGTGAATTTGATTTTGGGTGGATTGAATTCATTGTTTGTTGGAATCGAGAAAGTGTGCGTGGGGACCCAACCCAAATAAAAGTTATGTCGTCAATATACCTTTTCCACGATTGGGGGAGTACTGCATTGTGTTCTTTAAGGATTTTTTCTTCAACAGTGCCCATATAGAGATTGGCATATGATGGCGCAACGGGTGTTCCCATCGCAGTTCCTTCCACTTGGATATAGTTCTGGTTATTGAACTGAAAATTGTTAAGTGTCAGGATCAGTTCCAGCAGACGGATAAGTTGGTCTGTAGGTGGGTTAGGTTCACTGCGCCTATTGAGGGCGTCCTTGCTAGCTTGTATTCCATCTGCGTGGGGGATGTTTGTATAGAGTGATGTAACGTCTGCTGTAACGAGGGTGGTTCTGGATGGGAGAGGGGAGTGGGTCATATTTATTCTTTGGATATGATTCAGGAAGTCAGTTGTGTCTTTGATGTATGATGGGAGGGCTGCGACGAGGGGTCTTAGATGGTGATCTACGAAACGAGATATAAAAACTGTGGGGCATGCGCAGCCGGAAACTATTGGGCGTCCAGGGTTATTCTTTTTGTGAATCTTTGGGAGAAAGTATAAGTTAGGGCTTTTGGGATCTTTTGGGATGAACAGTTTTTTTAGATTTTCATCTATATCTAGATCTTGGATGGCAGATTTAACTTTATGTGTGTGTGTAGTGGTGGGATCGTGATCGAGAGGCTTGTACGTTTCTGTGTCTGAGAGTTGTCGTAGTCCTTCATTAATGTATGCCTCCGTTGACATAATGACAGTGCACGAGCCTTTGTCTGCAGGTTTGATAATGATATCAGGATTTTGTTTTAAGTTTCTCAGTGCCTTTCTTTCTTCTTTTGTGAGGTTGTCACGTGGTTTGTGTTTTCTGCCTTTGTTTACCATATCAATGATATCCTTTTCTACATTGTTGAGGTATGTGTGGAGTTCGGTGTTATTCACCCTTGGTGTCCAGGTACTTTTGGGTTTAAGAGATTTGGGAATGATTGGCAGTGCAGTGCTTTCATCACTGAGACTGTGTTGTTGGTTATTGTTACTGTCTGGGGGGTTGTTTGTATTTGTTTTCTTTGTTGAGAAGTGAGCTTTTAGTAGGGTGCGACGTTTGAACTCATCTATGTCACGCTTCAGTTGTATTTCATCAGTGTGTGGAGGGACTGGGCAGAACTTTAAACCCTTAGACAAAAGACTTAATTCAGCATCGTTTGGCCTATAATTGGAAAGGTTAACAACTGTCTTTTGTTTGGTATTACTTTCTTTCCAATATCCTTTTTTGTTAGCACTGTTCTTTTTGTCGCGGGCATTTCTTCTTCTTGACTGATATGCCCTCTTACGAAAATGTCTGTTCTTTGCTTTACCCCTTCTTTCCACCCGTTGTGTATCCTGGGGAGATTTCGGGGTCGGCGTAACTTCTCCATTCGATGCTAATAGATTTATAGTCTTTGTATCCCTTATCCATTTGCTTTCTTTTATCATCATTACCTTTTCTCTCAGAACATCTAGGTAGTGTTGAATTGATTTAAATGTGTCATGGTAGACCTGGGGTAGGTTTTGTTCCATAATTCTGTTTTCTTTGATGAAATCTGTGTCTGGGTCATTTCAATCCACCCCAAAAACAAATTCACCTTCGAAAATTCCGACACTAGTGTTCATTTTCTAGATCTGAACATCAAACTTGAGCAAAATACCCTTCAAACTAACCTATACAGCAAAGAAACGGATTCTCACACATTTCGTCGTCGGTCTTACGAACCGGCGAATAGCCTAAATTTAGGTCCAAAAATCGATTTTGACTTTTTTGCATATTTGGATAGTATATGTCCGAATCTATCGAGTAACAAAATTTCATTACTCAAATCGCTTTATTTTTAGAGTAATATCATTTTTTATATTTTGGTTAGAACGACGAATAGCACTGCGCGTTCTTACGAAGCGGCGAATAGCTATTCGACGCCTGTTCTGACCGAAGTTTGCTGTAGCGCGGTCTTACGAACCGGCGAATACGTCATGTTATAAGCAAAGTTTATCCAAAAGGTGAGTATAAATGTATTAATTTATCCAAATCTTTCCTAACAGATCATATTTTATGTATGTGTTTCATGGATTTTCATTTTTATTACTGTTTTTTGCTTTAAAAATATATTGCAAGCTGTTTTTGTCACTTATGCCATAAAATCTGTTTCTACAGCCCCATATGCTTGTATTTATGCAGTTATTCCCTAAAGCTCAGCCGTAGTCCCCGTATAGTCGATCTAACGTTGTATGTAAATCTAACTGAGATCAAGTACGAATCTGAATTCACCACTTAAAGATTCGAATTTTCTCACAGAAGTTAAACTCTGCAAAATCCAATGTCGTTCATAAATTCCATTACTAGCCTAGGCCAGGGCCAAATTAGTCTAACTTCTACAGTTAGAAATGGTCTATATAACCAAGTTAGAATATGACTGAGTCTGACTAACGTTAGACTCAGTCAGAGTCTAGTCGATATTAAGTTCATATCTTACCTAGATTTCTTTTACTGCTACTGTTCAGATTGACATTATTACTCATAAATTTCTCACTGTTATAAATATAGATCTAGAGTCTAGACTGGGCCTAGATCTAGATCTAACAGTAACACTAACAGTTAACATTAGATTTCACTTAATTAGTTGAATCTAGAAATCTAAAAAGGTAGAATGACTTCTGTATTGGGGAAGAACAGACTACACAGTTTACACTTACAGTCTTCTCACAAAAAGTTTATATCTTACCTAGATCTGTACCCGAATAGTATACATTTTGATAGCATTATTAAGGGTTTTGAGGAATTGCTTATTTGGAATAATCTTACCATACTAAACATTATAATAAAGGTATATTACATCCACATAATGTTTGCTATTAAGAGAGTTCATGGAATATAGATCTATTATGTGAACTCGCAGATTGCCCCAATGTGAAACACTCTTGGAATTAATAGGTGGGATTAATGCAAAGTTACCCTAATGACTTATGAAATATGTATTTTAAATTGTTCTCTCCTGAATCTTAAAGAGGCCTACAATGGAACCAAGCAGGGACTGTCTTGTCCGTTGGGACAAGGATGGTAGTTCCAATGTTGTTAGTATGTCAGAGCTAAAAGTTTCCGAAAGGCAGTACCCCACGTAAAGGGACTATAGTCAAAATGAAGTGCCAGATGGTTAGTGGCGGGGCACAATTCTGATGGTTGGGGAAAATAACAGAGGAGGAGCCCATGGATGAGGAGCTTGACTTAATAATAATAATAATAATAAGTATTAGACTTATATAGCGCAACTACTATACGAAATATATTCAGTTGCGCTGTTTGAGAGCTCCTAACATGTGCATAATTATAAAATGTTTTACTTCAACAAAACAAATATGATTTTAATTTTGATTTGAAGACATTTACAGATTGAGAACTTTTTATTTCAATAGGTAGGCTGTTCCAAAGTTTTGGAGCAGCAATGGCAAATGCTCGGTCACCAAGGGTGATTTTGGTTTTAATATGGGGTATCTGGAGCATGAATGCATCTCTGGAACTGCGCAGGCTATGACTGTGTGACTGGACTTTGGGTTTAAGTAATTCGGTAATATAACTGGGAGCTTGACCACTCAAAGATTTATAAACAACAAAATTTTAAATGAAAAATTCTTTGACGAACTGTCAACCAATGGAGCCTTCTCAGAATATAGAAGATGATGACACTGACAATGCTGGAGATGCAGATGACAGTGACGAGGATGAAAATCTTCCGTTAGCTAACTTTGGTAAATTAATCAAAAAGTGAACTTGATATTTATTTACTTATTAAAAAGAATACAATTGAAAATTGTATTACCTGACCTCTTCAAAACTGCACAATGTGTAGTTATGATGGATGCATAAAGCATTTTTTTTTCGATTTCGACTACCACGTGATTGTAGATTTTTTGTTGTTTAGTAAACTCTAAATACAATGTACTAAGAATAAGATTATGTGACTTACGATGTTATCATCATGCAGAATGAAGAAAAATTATTTTGGGAAAGTTTTGGTTGAAATAAATCCACTGTAAATTGTATGAATATGTTAAGGATAAAATTAAAGTTCTAATCAGTATGGTATTGCTCTTGTGTTTCTTTGATTAATTCTTGTGTTACAGTTGGGAAAATCAATTCAATCCCCAAGATTTGCAGTCTTTCTGAGGAGCAAACAAAGATATGTAAGTATGACAGGATTTTATTCTTTTTTGCATATTTCAAGTGATTAAAGATAACATACCATTTGCATTAATTGACAACCAATGTTTGAGTGACTTTCCTAGAATAACATATCACGTCACAACTCATACCGTAGAATTACAGATGTAACCTACATGTACTCCCATCCCTTCAGATCAAGCTTCTTGCCAAAGCCAAAATCACAATGGTGAGAAACGTGCTGCATGCCATAATGTCATCTTAAAACTGTGTTTTTCAATTAGTGACCCAGAAGTTGGACAATATTTGTGATGACTTATGTATGTCCATGATTTAGTTGAATATAACTTTCATTAAACTACTCAGCAGGTCCGAAGCAACCACTGCTCTCTCAACTCAGGCATCAGGATTGC